>JARHVA010000363.1:5292500-5838937 GCA_037957365.1 Torreya grandis | reverse complement strand
ATTTTATTTCACTTATCTCTCTCCCTTTTCACCCCTAAAATTTAGAAGTAGGTTCAATCTATAGGGGTACACCAAGGGAGATATCCCTATATAGAGACTAACCTCATTCCTTAGGTTACCCACAAGCTTAGAGGTTGAGGAGATATTTTTATGTCCTCAAAGGGTGAATATCCAAGTGACAATAATTTTTTGCATGCCTAGTGGGACTCTTGTTCCAAGAGTTATAGGATTTTTTTTTCCTTCAACACATCAGCCTTTGAAGGCATCTTTTCAAGCATCAATGACAACTTCGAAGACATATGAGCTAGTCAAGTAGCCTAGGTTATCCTTTTAAGTTTGATGGTAACATATTTCATTTTTTTCTTGCTTTAAATAAATATTCATAGTTAATTTTGGTGTTGAGATTTATCTTACACAAATTGGTGAGACATATCCATCTTGCCCCATTCCCTATCAATATGAACAAGTTCTTGGTCAACCTTGTTATGATCATTATCAGTCCCAATATGACCATATTCAGCCCTATCATGAGTTGTATCAGTATCATAACCAGCCTTCTCAAATTTTTACCCCTCCTAGTCAACCTAGTCCTTTCTCTAATCAGCCCATTTCCACCTTTAAGAATGCACTTTTGGGATATGAGAGATACATGTTGGATCTTGACACACAAAGAGGATGTGGTATATAAGTTCCTAATCATGTCATTAAAAATTTGAGAGATTCTTTGGATTTGGTCAAAATATAATGGGTACCTATTGAGAGAACCAATTGGCAAAGGTTCACAAGTGGGTTTCTTGATGTGAGTGGTTTAGTTTCTTCCTTAGAGGATAGGATCGAAGTTCATGAAAAGCAACATCACCATACATATCAGCCTTCATATCCATTTTTCCAAGTTTTATACCAGCCATATATGACCCCTAATCATGATCCAAATCAAGTCCATCAAAGTCATCCTTTTCTAAATCAGTTTGGAGGAGAGAGATGGAAGAAGAAACATTGTGTTTGAAACTAATATTGGTAGGTGAATTGAGTTGGCTAATATGAATTTGTAATAGTCCATGTTGGTAGAAAAATAAGTGGATTTAAATCCTTCATTTACCTCTCACATTGCATCACCACCACCTAAAAAAGAGACTCATAATCCAAATTTCTTAAGTTGGAATAAAATATTGGAATCATGAGGAAAGGAGGAGAAAAGTCTTGACCAAGAGTGTGAAATTGAGAAGACATCTAATCCTAACATCCTAAGCTGGAGAAATATAGTAGAGTCATGGGGTAAGAAAGAAGATATAATAATTTTATAAGAGTGATAAGTGGATAATGGAGTTGATCTTTTACAATTCCCTCCCACCCTTCCTTAAGAGCTTTCCAAAGAGTCTCTTACCTTACATTCTCAATCTGACTTCGAGCTTTGTATTCCAACTCTACTAACTAGTTCATCTTGTACTTACCCTATCACCCCTTTACTTGATGGACCTATGGTGTGGGAACCAAAAGAGGATAATATAGTTGATAAATAAATAGAGCTATTTATCGAAGAAAACCTACCTCCTTAGCAACATCATTGGGCTAGATCACATGATTTCAAGATGCCTAGTCTTGGCATCACCATGAATAAAGTTGAAGATATTTCATCCCTTAAAAAAATAGATAATATTATGACAAATAAAGTTCATTTTGAAATCCCTTAATAGGTCTTAAGAGATGAAGAGAAGGTAAGTCCTTGTGTTGAATCTCTTTGCATGGTTGATGATGAAGAATTTTTTCTTTGTGTTGAATAACCTATATTGAGAGAGACAAATGAAGAGGAACATGATAAATTCATGTCTAATAAATAAGACCTCATGAGAAATTATTAGTATGAGATCACCATAGAGACTTTGCTTGGTGAATAAAAAGATAAATCACAAGTTTTTGCCTTTATATCTGAAGTAGATTATGTTATCAAGGAGGGAGAACACTTTCAATCCATCCCTAAATAAGTGATAGTCTTGGGAGAGTCTCATGAGACAAAGATAGAGGAAATACCCTTGAATATGATCAGATAAAATATGAATAAGATGTGATTTCTTATGTGGAGATTTTAGATTGGGTTGATGAGGAAGGATGTCTTCCCTTTTCTAAAGAGGAAGAAATGATCATAAACTCTTTCATCACTTTACAAGATATCATGGATGAACATACAAAAGTTCCAAATAAATATTTATATGACTTGTTTGAATTCATTGAGGTAGGTTATATTCCTCTTCAAAGAATTCATGAGATGGTCAAAGATGGAGAAGGCAACATTGGTACACAAGTAAGTATGAAAAGGAAAATCATTCTTTCAAATCTATCCTTTCAAGAAGCATATGCATTTAATGATAACATGTTTGAATTAATAAATATGGGCTATAATTATCTCAAATAGTTGGGATAAACACATCAGATCTTTAAGGATGAGACAAGCTCATATTGGCCTCAATATTTTATAGAACAAGGAACCAATTCTCTTGAAGCCATGCCTACTAAGGAGATACAAGTTGACTATGAAATGAAGAGTGGGAAGAAACATGAAGTGTGTGAACATGTTTAAGAGGAATATATCTATATTCAAGACATATTTAAGGATGACCTACTTGATATTAGAAAAAATGAAGTGCCAAGTAAGAGGTCTAGTCCACAAAGAACTCAATCCAAAGAGAAGCATTCTTGGTACTTAGGGGAAAGAAGTGACTTATAGGTTTGTACTAGATATAGATAGCTCATGGAGTTTAAAGAAAAAAATATTGCGGGAATATTATACACTAAGATACCTTCATTTTAATAGAATTTTTTTTAGAATTATTAACTATGTTTTATTAACCATTCATTTGAAGTTGACTATGTTAATCTGCTTGTCATTTTATGAACCTTAGAGGTTTTGCTTCATTGTGAGCAATATCACACAAACCACATGATAAGTTTGATACCACAAATTGTTAAAAATGTAACATTAAATATAACATGATTTTTTTCATGTTTTAATGTGTTTTGATGAGAAAATTCACTTCAAGTCTACAGACTGATCTTATGTGTGATGATAAGTCTATTTTCACTATTTCCAAAATTTCATGCTTCACAAAAGGTTCTATAGGTTGTGATAATATATTTTCCATGTTTTAAAATTTATCTCAATCCTCCTTTAACTTTCCATACCATTTAAAAACAAGTGTTCCATGAGTTGCATTCAAAAAGCATTTTCAATCAGTCTACCCTATAACTGTGATATCTTTTAACCATGTGAAATATGTAAATATCTGAGACACATCTATGGAATGGTGTTATAATTCATTAACTGTTGAAAAAATTATCATAGTGGAAGAAATCAAGTAATCCTTTTAATTGTTAAAATATTGGATGTGATAATCTATATATTCATCCACACAATCATACCACCATGGAATTACACCTACAGGTGCTAATAGAGATCTGAGGACCCTTTTGAGGTGTTAAAACATGGATGAAACTTTTTATTGAAATTATAATACATTTATAATATCATGGTAGACCTAATTAAAATTATTATACTATCATATAGAGTTAGGACCACTTTAAAATCTCAAATGACTAAGATTCAGGCCATAGGTCCCCAAAAGGTCTAAACAAAGGCCCAAGAGCTTTTTTAGGATGGCATAAAACATGGTTGGTAGGATTTCAAGTCATATAAGTGGGTGTATTTGATATCCATATCATAATACAAGATATACAATAGTTTTTAGGTTAGGAGGATGAGAGGAGGATAGTTAGTGAAAGGGATAAACTTACCATTTTATGATAAAACAATCAATGAAATATATAAGATTTTAACTCTTTGAGCAACTCTTGTTTCCCATGTTGGTGCTAGACCACAACCCCACATGTGAATGGTTAAAATAGTGAACATGAAAATTTTATGATCTAAATATCACCTATAGAGGTTTTAATGTAGTGTTTTACTTCCTTTGTACATCTTGATGTCCATACATAGGCTTAAATATGCACCTACAGGTAGGGTTTGGACGCCTACCTTTTTAGTTTAGGACATTAACCTAATTTGATTTCCCAAATAGTGTCATAACACATTTAAATGATTATATAATTTCACATGTATACATAGTGTCCTAAATAGATTAATTTAAGACCTCTAAGTACCATGGTTGACTTTAGTACTAGTAACTTCCACCTATACGTAGGGGACACATAGTTTTGGCTATAGGAAAGGTTATCTAATGATTAAAGTGTATGTGAAAGAATTAAATAGATTAAAAGAGTAAAATGGTGTATATAACTTCAAATATATATCTAAACACCATGAAAAATTCCAAATTCACACAAATCAAACCTACAGTACCCTAGAAATCTCTCACACAGTCAATAGAGGATGACTGGGATAGACAATTAGTCTACTTGATGTGAAGAGGTATAAGGTGGAATATAGAGGATTGGGTGATTAAATTAATTAAGGAGATTTATTAAAGGATTTTATGTAATTTATTCACTCTCATAAACTAATAAACAAGAAAATAAAGGGTTCCCAAACATGCACACATAGTCCACTTGCATAAACCCTGTAGATAGTGCCTTTTACTAGTCTGTTTTGAGATTTTGATTATTTGGAGGGTATAAATTTGGATTTAGGAACTCAAATTTTATGTTTAATTAACTTATGAAATTTATAAAAACCTAAAATATTCACATTTGTTTGGAAAGCTAGGGGAGTTCCCTCTATTTTGTCTTAGATAGAGGGCACTCCCTTTGTATATAAACCCTTGCAACCTTGAGAAATGAATAAAAGAGATGGATTAGGAATTTTTTGTAGTTTAAAAGGAGGTTTATTAAGTTTTAAAACATATATTTTAACATTATTAACACTTCACATATGAAGGAAACCAAATAACATAGCCTAGACTCTCAAGGATACAGTCAGGCCTAAAGGCAAGGATTTTGGCGTAGAACCCAAACTAGATACCAACATCTTTTTTAGCTTTAATTAAAATTTTATTATACATTAAATCATGTATTTATATTATTTAATGATGTTATTTTATCTATTTTAGGATAGGTAAATTCACCAAAGGTCAATCTAAGTCTTAAAGTGCAGCTAAGCTTGTTAGACAAGTATATGCGTAAGGCCCAAATAAAGAGTCATTTTCATTTCCAACATGAAAAAAAACACTAAAATGAATTTGAATATGTTTTTGAGCTCATGATATAAGTGTATAATATATTAGGAAGGAAATAATTTAATTTATTTATTTTCATCTTCAAAGTGTAGACATACTTACCAAACATGACTAGGCCTAAATCTAAACAAGGTACCAACTCCTTGTTCAACCTTGACAGAGAATTAAAATGCATTTGGACATTTTTATGGGATAAATAATGATTAAAATATTATTTAGTGAAAATAAAATCATAACAATTTTTTTAGGCTTTAGGATAGTTGAGGCTTGTGCAAGGGAGGAAAAAAGCTCGATAGGAGAACTTTAAATGCTCATATATTTAATGACACATTTCATGAGTGAAAAATGAGTTAGGGTAGGTTAATATGGTCTATAAATATCACATTTTGAGAATTTTTTTGTATTTTTGATGTTGAATCTTTATGAATCAACCTTTAGACCAAAAATAGGCCTAAAACCCTACTAAACCCTCATCTAGGACCAGTTTGGGAAAATGGTGTTGGAGATGGACTCTAATGGATTATTCTGTCTATAATGATGATTTTAGGTTGTATATTAATACCTTATGACACATCACACCAAGATGAGTTGTATGGAATTGTACGAATGGGGGTAGAAACAATGTTTTTCTCACTATTTTTTGTGTTGTACAAGGTACAAGAGGAGTTAAGAGATGAAACAAATTTTGTAGATAATATTGAAACTTTTAATAACTCATAATATTAATTTAATTCCCTAAAACAACTTATAATTACCCCAACCAGGTGATTCAACTCAGCTAGTCAAACCTGACATATTAGACAAGTGAGTGAAGAAGATGGAAAACATCAAGTGAGCTTATTTTAAGGTTTACCTAATTATTATAGATCCATGAAGGGTATTAAAATGTGTCATTAAATTAATTACATATATTTTCATGGACAATTGATGCCCATTTTGAGGCCAAGTGTGCAAGGTGCATTAAAGGGAAGTTTTCTGGATAGTAGATGAAGATAGCTCAATTTGAAATGACTCTAGAGGACCAAGTATAAAAATAATACATGGAGAGTCATGTATGAGATACTCCCATTACATTTAGATCATTATATTTACTCCTCATTAGTTATTGGATATTCAAATAGGCCAAATCATGAAGGTAGTGTTTATGTGCAAAAAGAAGAGTTTTGTGCCACTTTGCATAACTTTGATGACTTATATGGAAATTTGGACTTATAAAACTTTAATGGTTCATCCCATATCCTTATCACATGTAAGATTAAATCCTTTTATCATCTTTACAAGTTCCTTTTTGACCCTTTGACTTCTACTCTTCTCTCTCTCTCTTAAACTCTATAAGAGTAAGCCATTTTGGCCATTGTATTGGATGTTCCACCTGAGTATGGTGAATCCCTACTCATTTGTATACATTTTTATCAAAAAGATTACTAATTTTTACCTCTTCCATTACTTTAATTAGTGTATTTTATTTTAATTTTAGGTTTACTTAGTGAAGACTATGGATTCTTTAACAAGTTGTCACATTCTTTCACCTATTTGCAGCCTCTTCTTATAAGGCATGTGATGTTTTATAGGATATTTTCATGTTTAAGTGAGTTTTTATTTTAATTAGTACCATTCAAGGCCTCTTTTCTAGTCCTCCTAGCATAAGACATTCTTCCATAACCTCATAATGTAATATTGATGCAAGAAGACTTGGATTGGAAATGTGTATGTTTTGGTTAGTTTCTTGGTCTCAAGTGTAGAATGCAATTAGTTGAAAGTAATAAAATTGATTTGGTGTATCAAATTGATAATTTAGATTTTATTTCAGTTATCTCTCTCCCTTTTCACCCCTAAAAGTTAGTATTAGGTTCAATCCATAGTGGTACATCAAGGGAGATATCCCTATCTAGAGACTCACCTCATTCCTTAAGCTACCTAGAAGCCTAGAGGTGATTCCATAGTGCCACTTGGATGAGGAGAGATTTGCATCTCCTAAAAGGGTGCATATCCAAGTGAAAACACATACCATATGTTATTGTCTCCACATCAACACACACAATAAGGAATAATCCACTAGATGTGGTAATCCCACATGTTGATACATCAAAAATATCAAATATATCTAGCTAATTTATAATTCAATAGGGCCCATCGTCATTTATAATTTTAATAAAATACTATAAATTTTCTCATCAACTATACAAAGATAATCACTCCTAAGTCACATAGCATTCCCTACTCCAATATAGACCGACACAACATAATGATATATAATGGGACCAACACATACACAATCCCAATAATCGCCTTCTAAATATCTAGAATTAAAAACACATACACATCAAATAGACATAATCACAAGCCTATCTTGACATATCTTTGATCCAATCACCCACAAGGATAAGACTCACCTATCAACATCTATATCTACTGCATCGCACACCATAGGTGTGCCCAAAATGAGAATTTAAAACAAAGCATGGACATCCTCTAGGGTGATACCCACCTCATTGGTATCCCCATTTACCTACCATTAGAAAGTGTTATTTAATCATTCCCATGTTATGAATAACATGGATACCAACTTAACACTTAGAATAATCTACCTCAACTCCATAATCCCACCAGACCTCAAGGTTTTTAGTTGTGCTTGATCTCTTATAGATAACCTATCTAATAGATCTAGTAGCCATAATACATCTACTAATCTTCATAACCTTTGCCATCTCTAAAAACTATAAAATAATAAATCAAGTATCATATTTCTATCCCAATGATAATTAAACATAATTTAAAAACTAAAACCATAAGAAATTAATATACATAACTACTTTATCAACCTATTTTTCTTTTTATCCATCATCCTTAACAAATTTGGCCATGTATCCTACTACATTAACTAATCTTATTTTATTACTAAGTCATCTAGGTAAAACACAATCATCCACTTACCTTGATTAAATCAACCAAATGGTAGACATTCAACCACTTTAATACATAGTTGGCCATATTTAAAACTATGTTGGCCACATTTGCTTTCACCACATGACACCTTGTATTTAATCAACCAGCTTTTCTTTCCAACAAAGTTATCTGTATATCCTAATACATTATCTAGTCTTATTTTCATATTAATTTTGCCAAGTAAAATGTAATTAGCCACTTACGTTGACTACATCATCTAGATGGTACATAGTAGACCCATTTCTTATGTAGTTGGATATATTTAAAAATACATTGGCCACCTTTGTTTCCCACACAGTCAACCACCTTGTAATCCATTAACCACCATTTATTTCCAATAAATTTGGTAACCTTTTATGTCATCGATCACTCTTACATCCAATAATGTTAACTAACTACTATGCAGTTAGCCACCTAACCAAATATTCACTATTCAACTAAGTCATCTAGGATAACTCCATTTAAATTTAGCAGTGATTTTTAACTATCTTTTAATTAATACCCTTGACCTAAAATTTTAATTTTTGAATCCAACCCATTATTTGTATTAATCTCTACTCTATTACTAAGTTTTTAAAGATCAAATTCCACTACATAGATTTGCCTTGACATCTAATTTTTCTACACTAGTTCATTTTAATCCCAAACTACTAAAAATAAATAATAAATAGACTCCATACATGGAATACACCCAAAAAAATTATGACCTATCATCTAACCTATCCTTGAGCACATCCACCTCCTTAAGCTCAAACCATTGTTTCTCTCTCTGCTTGACTAGGATACTCAAATCTTTGATAGTAAATAATAACAATGAATAATATTTTTTTTCCTTTTATAGTAAAATTTATAAAATTATAAAGATTAATTATTTTCTAATAAATTCCATATTTTAATCATAAATTAGTTTCTATAATCTATTTTTCCAAACCAAAGGTATTTCAGGGATCTTGAAAAAGTAAATAATTTTTCAATGTTAACCACACATTTTTGTAAAAGAATTATATTTTCTCTTATTTTTAAAGTTCATCTCTTGTTTGACACAACAATTTTTTTTTCATATTATTCTTGTGTATCTTTTATTCAACAACAACATGGTAAGTAAATCAATACATTTATAAGTTTACTTTTATTTATTTTCCACTTTCTACTATAATTTTTTTAACTCAACATTGTGAATTGATATGTTCTTTGTTGAAACACCATACCATGTTATACTCACATTACACATGATGAGATTCAATGAGGAGCATAAGTATACACACAATATTTTAAAAATTTATCATTTATTAACACTTTCTCTCTTTTACTTGGACCTATGAAGTTTCAATCTCTCTGAGTCTACACCTTAAAGGTTGCTCCAAGAAAAGGGTGGGAAAACCATTAGTTCTTCAAAATATTTTTTGTTAACTCTATCATACCCAAACCCATTACATAACTCATTTCTACAAATCCCTATGAAAAAAACCCAATTTATATAACTCCCTAAGGAATCCTCTCTACAAATATCCCCTAACTAAACAAACACCCATTTTTCCTACTAAGTCAGACTGGTCAACTTTGTTTTGGAAGTTACAACACATGTTATGAAATTATTTTATCCTAGTCAACTTAGTTTGAGGCCTAATGGTAACTTTGTCTAAATAGGATCATTCAGGATGACTTTATTGGCTAAATTTTTTGAAGGATTAAGACCTATCCATTGTAATAAATATAACCTTAAATTCAATATAATAGAGAGGAACATTTATTTTTACATTATTACAACTCACAATTTTGATACATCTACATTTGAAAGAGCCATTGATTAGGTTTTTCCTTAGAAGGAAGATAGATTTTCTTGTGAGAAGTATTGGATGCAAAGTATGATTATTTTATCCTAGATATTATTTATATAGTGTTATCCTTAAAAATCCATAATAATCCCTTGCAAAGCATCATTATCCAAGGGGAAGATTGAGACTCAATAGGTTCACTCAAAGGTAAGTATCTCTAGCTTTTATTATTTAATTTGATAGATATTTCACAAAGTAATAGGATTTAAACATATAAATATTTACTTAGATTACCTCTATACCTAAATTTAGTATAGTTATAAGGTTTTATTTTCTTTCCATCTTCTACCTTGGGTGATCTAGGCCTCAATTTTACTACCATGGTCCCTTATATGTTTTCTTTATTTTAAACCATACCCTTATTTTATATGCTTTTATAACACTATATTAGATTTCATTTTATGCATTAGAAAACCTATATACAGTTATTTCAAGATATTATCGACCTAGATGGAACTTTCTCCTTTAGTGTTGTGTGCTAAGTGTTGTCTTAGTTAGGTTTAGCGGTTCTAATTTGGTCATGCTCATGATATATAAATTATTACAATAGATTTTAATTGATTACCTTATCTAAGCTTGGATTTAATAATTAGGATAAGTTGTGGATCTATCTTAATTTGATTCATAAAATGTGCACCAAATATATTTTACAACACATGTATCCTATATAGCACTATGTTTTATGGTAATCCATATATCCTTACCACCTCTACGAATAATAAATTATAAACTTAACGTCACTTATCTTCTTATATGAAATGAAATGTTCCATTTTTTATTAAAAAAATACAACACTACAAACATGGAATAATTTCCATTTTCTATTCTCATAAACCCTAGTAAAAATTCCATTGTAATGTCATCCCATGGTTTCTCTATATTTGGGTAGTTGTTAATACAATCATGCATTTTAAATCTCTCCCATTCCCATCAAGAAAACTCTATAATATTACACATATGTGCCCATCATAAGATAATATTACCATTATGCCAACTACACCAATATATTATTTCTCCAAAAATTTCATGTCAAGCCTCCATTATGCTTCTCATTTATTAGGATCTTACGCATTTAACTCCATTGGTATACAAACATTGATACTTATGAAAAGTAATTCAAAAACATCACTTTTCCACACTTACCAATTTTGCATACTCTCTAAGCACCCAAAAATATACATCATCTACATATAGTTGCTTCATAGAATTAAATACAAGAACCTCTACTCACATATCATTGAGTATGATAACTTTTCTACCTAGAGTCTCAATTATATTATTTGATTTTCAACTTCTTTATTTCAATACAAGTAAATATGTCTTTACAAACTCAACCCAATTTATGTGTCACTAATTCAAATTTGATTGGTTGATGATAAATTGTAGCACCTAATAGTATGTGTGAAATAGATTCCTTTGGAAATAAATAGTGTCTTCACTTCTTGATCACTTGAAAACTAGCATAAAAATCTTAGTCATAGATGAAATATTTTTCTCTCCACATTGTTAAAATTATTAGTGAAATAAGGTAAAGTTCTACCTTTTTTTAATAAAAAATGCCCTAATCATTGCACAAATAGCATCAAAATCCACTTGGATTAGATTTTAAAAATCTAATAGTACCAACATTGCTTAATTACTTTGCTTGTCAAATTTTGAAAACTATGTTAAGTTTCTTCCATCCAAAAATGATATTTGAGATCTCTTCTCAACATTTATGTTATTGTTTCACATCCCATTGAATTTTTTAATTAAATGACTATTAAACTCACTAAGTAATGAAACTTTCATGCTTAAAATGTGTTTGTTAGTGATGGCCATTGAATAAAGGCACATAAATATTCTGGATGCATCTCCAAACCTTCTTGATATATCGCAAAACCCAATTAAATGATATTTTTATTCATAAAGTTACATTCTTCACATTGATCATCAACTTCTCTTCATGTAGCCTCTGCAACACATTCTACAAATAACCTAGGTGTACCTATTTCATTTTATTAAAAATCTAAATATCATCTAAATACATAATAAAAAAATCCTATAAATGGATTTAACAATTTGTTAATGAGCCTCATAAATTTGATCAATGAATTTTTCTTCCCAAATGGAATGACTAACCATTAATACAAATCATCCTTTGTTTTGAATGTGGTCTTCCACTCATCTCCTCTTTTGATTCATATCTAGTTGTACCCACTTTTTAATTTTATATCTGAAAAGTATTATGCCCCACTTAAGAAATCTATCAATTCATTCATGTTATACAATGGAAACTTATAATTTATTTTGTTAATGTTAATGACTCTTGATTTTGTACACATGTACCACTCTCTTTCTTTCTTTGATGCCAATATTGTAAATATTATGCAAGGGCTTAAGATTTCATACATCAACTCTTTATCTAGAAAATCATGAACTTTCCTTTTCACCACATTATCCTTAGAAATAAATATGTATGAAGCCTTTTTTGGAAAATAAATCTAGGAATCAAATTGATATGATGGATGATACTCTGCATTAGTGCAATCCATATATTAAATTTATATAAATAATGACTATGAATCCATCAAAAATGCCTTCACTTTGCACAAAAGTGGTTAAGTCTCTTCCTTCATTCCTACATGTTCCTCTTGTACAATATTGGGCATAAGTGTAAAGTATGCCTTCTCCATTTATACTTCCCTCAAGAATTATTTTCTAGATGCCATCAACATACACATGCAAATGTTGTTGTGCCCTTATTCTTCTTTATCCTTCAATGGACTCAATGTCAGCTTATCTGCATCCTTCTCTAGATGATATATTTTCACTCTTTCCTCATGAATAACCTTCCTATCTAACTTAAAATATATACCTAAGAGGACATGACACATCTCCATTGGCATCACATCATAACAAACTTAATCATATTATGCACCTATCTATAATTCACATGACACTACTCATTTACTAAAATATGATTCCTTTTTGTAACCATGACACCTTGTAATGGTTTGGGTGAGACACTTTACTCAAGGCTAGATCTTATACAATTTAAAATGAGATAAAATTTTCCATTTTGCCACTATCCATGATCACCTTGAAACTTTTTCCTCCCAACTTTGAAAAATAATTAAAAGGGGATCTTCCTATGAACTAGTTCATTATCTTCTCCATTTCCCTTCAACAACACTCTCTTCATCAATATATATTATTTATGCTTTCGATCCTAAAAAATTTCATTCAATCAAATATATTCTTTCTCTCCATGCGTGATATGAACACCAAATTCCTACCTTTGGCTACTTTAACCTTTTATTTGTGGGCACTCATATGCTTTATGTTTAGATTGTCCACATTTGAATTATTTTCATGGGAATCCTTTCCCCCTTAACCAAATATTTCCCACTGTCTAGATGGATAATCCATATGTCCTCACACACATCATTTTTCTCCATCACATGTATCACTTTTCTAATAAACATAAACCTATATGTGCATATTTTGTTAAATCCATTTTTCCCAATTGGCCTTTCCTAATGCTACCTCATATTACTCTATGTCTAAACCTTAATTTTAATCATGTGATGATATATTTTATGTATGATAAATTTACTCATATTTCATCACAAACTAATAATATTCCTCCACCATTTTGATCCAAGCCATGCTCATCTCCTCTTGGATACCAAATCTCAATCCACTCAACTATATTGCATCTTTTTATTGGTCAATTTCACTATGTCCTAATATAATAGTTATATTATAAAATTATGTTTGTTACTCCATGACATAATCTATTTTTTCCTAAAAAAATAAACCTTTTTAACAACTTCATATGGTAAGTTTTAGATAATAATTTACCCTTCATCTTCACAACTATTATGTCTCACTTGGTCATATTTTCCTTTCCTCATATTGTCTCTCATTACAAATTTACTTCCACCATATCATCACATGATATTTTATTTTTTTATAAAACATATTCACATGATATGAATCACTAATCTCATCAAAATCAAAATCAAATCTATAATTTCTATGAGATAGTTGATGAGATCATTAGGGTTCAAAGTTTCTAAGAAACATGGTATATATAGTTTTGTGACTCACCTAATTCATAAGGTATATATTAATATCCTACCTTTACCTACATCAATTTTTTATTCCAATTATTCATCCTCTATTATTCCTTATGCTTTTTATTCTTATTTTTCATCCCTCATATCATCTCTCAACATGAAATCTCACATTTTTATTCCTCCTTAATGTATAGGCACATTTGTACAATGGCAAAGATGTTCAATCCTTCATCAATTATCCTATCCATGTTGGATTACATTTCACCTTTTCTAATAGTAGCTCTTATGTGGGGAATCTCTTCTCTTTAGGTGTGAATTCTAGGGTTTCAAGACTTTAGATTGTAATCCTACATAGACAGCTTGGTTCCACACTGGAAATGGTTCAAATATTCCCTCTAATGCTAGACTGATGTAATCATAGGAATAGGGTTTATTATAAAATAAATCATAACCCAATATCTAGGTTAATACACACCCACACACAAATATAAAAAATATATAATTATATATTAATTAGAAAATAAGAATTACATAGATTTATTCCAATGCATGAGCTATAGCCTATGCTTAGGTCTCAAGCTAATAAACACAATATTTTCACACTCTCTATATCTATCTCTCATTGTAGATGGGATAAATTATAATTAAATGCATAAACTTAAGCTACAATGGTATTTCTTCCTTCAAGTTCTCTCTTTAATTTAGTAGAATCTCTTCTAAGGCCAAGAACTTATTTTATGGCAAAAAAGCTTCTAATTTTGGGTTATAAATTGCTTATTATTGTATTTATTTTAGGTTTTCGGTGACCATAATAACATAAAACTATTAAATCATATTTTTTAAGATATATAATTACCTAAAAAAATTTATTGCAAGTACCTATATATAACAACTTGGTTTTTTTGGAAAACACTAAAAGAATAGTGTAATTATCTTGATTTGAATATGTGTATCTATATGAATGGATACAATCATTTGAAATGAATTTAAATGGGCTTATGAATGCTTATATATATAAATAAAGAGTCTATTCACACTTGGACAAGTTTATTCTCCATGTAAAACTATGTAGTATGAAGGTGTTTGATGTACTAAGGAATTGTTCACTATTTTTTTTGTTCTTTGACTATGTCAACCACTAATCTTATGTATTAATGATAATTTTATTTTCTAATCTTTTTCAATCTCCACTAATAAACATATTTTAATTTTATTTTATTCAAGACATAGATTTACAATATATGAAAACTACAAAAAATAGGGCAAAAAGTGAAAGTGAAGGGTTGATCTTACCTTATTCACCCCACTATGACTGAGTTTTACCTACATATCTAGTACTCCAAAGAGGTAATTCAAACCAGATTTAGTTCTCCCACCTAGGTAAGTGTGTGTAGTATTGTGTATGACTTAAACACTTGAAAACTTATGAGTTGACCTTGAAAAAGGGTACTCAGACTTAAATCAATGTTTTTCTTCTTTAAGGGATGATTTCCATTAATAGCTTTATATGTCCCATATTGATGCTAGATGTAAAATAAATTGGGATTCATTTAATTATATATCATTTTTCTAGGTGATTTCCTTTAATCCAACATATTTAAAATTTGGGTTGAACCATATGAGACATTTTAACTTCAAACAATAATTTTTAAATGTTATAGGGACAAGTCCATAATAGTGGTTACTGTAGACATCCAATTCCTAACACCATTTGTGTTGAAATTGTCAACCTTACTTGAATTGTAATCAAATGCACATTTTAGGTCAAAATCCATAAAATGCCCTAAATGGTTCAAATTTGTCACTTACAAGTGTTAGTTTAGGTAAAAGTATCCATAAATAGGGCAATCTTTTTTATGGGCCAACTAACTTTGATCAAATCATTTTGAGTCAAAATGACAATTTCACCATTTAGTGATCTAGATCACTCTTTTCTTCTAATTCATTGGTACACATCACATACATTTGTTATTTGGTGTTGGCAACATCCTAAATGGTAATACAGCTCCAACACATCTAACCTCACCTTCCAATTCCTCTCTAATCAAATTATGACCCAATAATATGACTTTCTGACCATTTTGATTAATTGTCCACCAATTTGTAAAGAATTGCATTAAACTTAATTAAACTTACTTAAGATAATTAATCCAATTTAAGAGCTTAAGTAAGAATTCCATATATATTTTTGAATATCTCATTATTGGAAATTCATTTTGAATATCTGCATCACCTAATGACATCATCTATGGGGTGGCATCCATCAAGCCATAAGTGCATAAAATATTAAAATTATGGGTCACCCATGCCTAGTTAATTCCTCCCATGCCTCTTTAATGCTTATTTATCTTGAGGATATTTATGAGTTTAATTCTAAATATTAGGATTATCCATGGCCACACATCTCAATATTGAGATGGACACTCGTGGTTGATCCTAACCAATCTCAAAAATCTATAAATAGAGAGGCCATGGACATGAATTTTAAGCTTGATTTATAGAAAGTTATTATGCATAATTTTCTCCATAATCCTTTGAAATAGACCATTAAAATTAGTTACAAGCTTCATTTATAGGCTAGTTTAGTGACTTGGAATCATGAGCCTATGTTTTATGGAGTGTTCTTGAGAGATTGGAGGAGTTTACCACCTTTTTTAACAAAGACAAGGATGCTTGATCAAGGGAGAACATGGTTTTGAGCCACATGGGTATGGTGAATCCATTTGGGAAGGCAATATGATGTTGCTTTCTTTCATTTGTTTTTTCCTATCCTTTGTAATTTGCATAGGAATAGATAGGCTTAGTTAGTTAGTTATTTATGAATTTTTCATGATTTACGGACTAATGTCTGACTAACTTGCTTTGTAACCCTCTCTAAAGTTAGATCTTGAATATGTTGTCTTATCTAGAAACTAAAAATAGTGACCTGAGTCCAACGGACATTTTGAGAATGATATTAAGTTGTTCATGTAGAGACTAGGAAGGTCTTGTGTAATAATAATGAAAATTTAGAAGGTTCATGCTTTTATATGAGAGAATGGATATCAAGAATGGTGAATTAGGGTCATGTATGTGAGCATAAGTCAAGAAGGTTAAGGTTTGGTCATATTACACAATTTAAAGTATTTAATACAAAATATTAGTGTCTACATTTACCCCCCCCCTCTTATTATAGTAATGGAATTTCTAGATCAAAAGGATTGAAGATGATACCTAAGGATAATTGCAATGGATGTTCCTAAAATATATACTATGTGTTGCACCATGCTCCATGAAAATGTGAAATGAAACATGTAGAAATAATTTTTTACTTATGATTTAAAATTTAAAAAAGTAATAATTATTAACTTATGTGATATACATCACAACAATAATGAGCTCAACAATTTGAACAAGCTCAACAAACAATCCTATATTTATCCACACATAAAAAATAGAGTCAAAGAGTCACACATGATTTCATGGACATGATGTAAACTCAATGTCACATAAGACCAATGGCCACACTCAATGGGAAATATAATATGACACACCCAATGGAAATTTTATTGTCACACAGACAATGCACAATCCAATGTCACACACATAATGGAAACTTTAATGTTACACACACAATGGAGAATCTGATGCCCAAAAATTAGAGACAAACATAATGTAAAATTAAATGTGTCACAAAAAATAGATTTGAAAAGATAATAAATATAAATGTCAATAATTCATAAAATAAGCAAGGCTAATCCACATATCAACATATTCCATCATCTCATAAAGTAAAATATAATATCCAGTGAAATGGTACTCTAAATGTATGAGCTATAGTAAATCATGTATAATATATGTAAATTAGTGTAAAATGATAAATGGAAGTAATAATATAAAGATTAAAATTGTGTAAAGCAACTATATTCCCCTAGTAAGACCTTCCTCATAATGTATGAAAGTGCCCCCTAGGTATAGGAAAGTATTGCATCTACATGTCCATGTCATAGATGAATTTCATCTCCTTCATCTCACTCAATCATAACATATCAAATGTACCTATATGATAAATAATAGAAAAATAATTTAAATAGGAATATATGTCATGCATAGGTCATAGTTTTTTAATTTTTGGAATATTTTATTTTTATATTTTTCTGAGTTTTTTAATATTATGAAATGTTAATAGATGATCATGATAATGAAATTCTCACATATAGGTCCTACATAAAACATGAATAATTTTACATGTCATGGTTTAATATTAACATGTGTATATAAGTCAAAATGTGAGAAATATTATTGTGTTGTTTCATACCCATCATGGTTATTATCAACCATATAATCCTTCATATGTTGTGTTATTATATGAACCAAAATATTATATGGAGTTTAATGTATAGTAGTATAATGTGCCTAGTTTCACTAAGGAATATATGGAGAACTGTATAACATTAATATATGATGTGATGTAGTATATAATATCTCCCATTAGTCCTAAATATATATCTAATATAATGTGATTTGTAATACTGGTCATCTATGAAAACCCATTGTCTTCATTTGAGTTGTTTGACTAGAATAGACTTTAACAAGTTTTAAAACCAACTAGGTAGTGGTGAGGATAGTGAAGGAATAATTTCCTTTAGAAGGGGGGTATTCATATGGAATACTTAAAACTATGACCACCCTTTTAGAATGTATATACAACATACACATGTGTAATGTAGATGGTACTAAATACATCTCTCATATTCAAAGACATACTAAAAACATGTTAAAGACTCACATGTTTTATATTATTGGGAATAATATAAAAGTTAATGTGGGGCCTACCTTAAAAGGTAACACATTGCATCCCAAGGGGTGTTATTTGTTGCCATAAAATCCTTTGATCATCTTTTTTATATCCAAAAAATTATATTGGGTATATCCAAGACTAGCAAGGAGTTTCATGGTGAAAATATTTTAACTAAAATAATTTTCAAACATAGCTTTGTTCTATATATGAACATATACATAATGCCTCATCAGAATACTCATCTTTGTTAATTTCATGTTCTTAAATGTAAAAGTAGTCTCTTTGTGTTTGTAGTCTAAAGTGGGCCAATAATCTAATTTAGAGTATAATCTTCATTAGTTATATAAATTTAGGAATATGGATGAGGTTGTGCATTATAAGTCATATGCACCTGACCTTGATATCTAATTTATTGTACTAGATGACTGGGAAAAGGATCATTAAATATCATCAAATTATCATTCCAATTAGATAATATCTATGATTTTTTTATACATGTATTATGATCAATTGTGTTTTCATCTATAAAATATTATATTTTATTTTATAAACTAATTCATCTACTAGGTGAATGTCCTATACCTCGATGATAGTCATGATATGTTTTACTATCAAATCCATTAAGTTGAGGTTTACTCTTATCAAAATATTTTTGTGGAGGGAGAGATATAATATTTCACTCAAGTAACCTTTTTAATAACTTATGAGGAGGTTTTGATAAATGTGTAAATTTCCTCCTTGGTGGAGTTGATATAACAAACAGATTAGGTGGTGAAAATGTGTTAATAGTTTCTTTCATATAATTTTCATATTTTGTTTTGAAATTGGGTTTACATTGAAATTTTTCACTATGATTAGTTGGAGGGTTGGACGCATATTTTGACTTATTCATTGAAATAGGTTTAACTTTTTGATCCTTAATTGTGTGACATAGGTCATCAAATGATTGAAAATTATTAAACACAATAGAGTCATGTAGAGGGGAAAGAAATATTTAATTAAATATAAATTGTAATTCCCTATCTTCCATATGACTTCTCATCTTATAGATCATAGTTTTTTAAAGTAGCACAAAATCAGTGATTGGCTCATTGGACCCTTTCTTCATTTTTGTAATATGATTGTGACATATTTTTCATAATTTTTTATTGAAAAGTGTGTTTGAATCATATCCACCAATGGGATGAAGGAATGGAGTGATTAGAAATGGATATCATAAAACCACAACAAGGCATAATCCTTAAGAATATGTGGAAACAAATTGGCCAATAACTTATTATTGGATGGATATCTCAAACACGCTATGTGAAAATCATATATGTGTTGTTTTTAATCACCCCTACCATCATACAATGTACATTTAATTAACATAAAACCTATTGGTAAAGGATAGTATTAAATATTTGGATGTAATGGTGTATATAATAACATATGTAAATTAGCTATATCACCCACTAGATAAAAGTTTTATTATAATTGTGTAAACTTATTTTGGAGATCATACTAAATTTTGAGCATCACACATAGTAAAATGTGAAGTATCAGATAATGTGACATGAATATTAACTTTAAAATATATGAATGTATGTTATGCATTGAAATACATAGTAATCTATGGAAAATCATGTGTTACCTCATGTAGACACTTAAATATAATAATAAGTTCTTTTAAATGTTTAATCTTGACATCATTACCTTATTTAACCTACTCACCATTTTGTTACCCTAAAATATCTATGATATTCTTCATTGTTCCAATTACATCCTTAAAAATAATGGAAATAACACTCAAGAATCCCCATTCTACTTAAAAACTCATGTTAGCTATATTCCAACATTTTTGACCTTATAGGACAAGACCTCGCTAGGAAAATAGGGTTACAGTATAGTCTTGTCCATCAATGTGGACTTGTACCTTGTGAAATAGTAACATTTTAGATTCTATACATTTAATATTAACTCTCACATGGTTTTATAAATGTTTTTTAACTAAAATCTGATAAATATTTCTTTATACAAGCATATCAAGGCCTCTCAAAGCATCATCTAACACCCACTTGGTAATTCTATTGCATATTGAGAAAAAGAGCATTATCTTCCAATTTCAATTATAATATATTCTAAAAATCATAGACCAAATCTTAAGTTTTTTATTACAAGTCAAGGTCACTCATTATCAAAAATTCAATTAAATTTATCTAGCTACATTCATATAGAAAAGGTCAAGATTCACACACTCATCCTAGGATGGAGTACTACATAAGATTGAGGCCATTTTGGGATATGTAGGAAACACTTACATTTTGTGTAGTTTTCTAAGGATATATTAGTTACTATCCTTTCTTGATTATTTTATTTTTTTAATCTCTATTTGTTTTTTGTAGGATCCTTGGTTTTTATTTTTTAGGTGTTCTATATGTAAAATCAAGACACATAGTCAATCAACAAGTCATCATATATAGGCACAAAAACATAGTCAAAAATATAAATCAAATTATTATTTTAGAGTCATCAGTGATGTCATAGAGGTGTCCAACTGAGTGGATGAACTGTCTTGATAATCTAGGTGTCAATGACGAAGTGTACAGTGTGTTTGTTCTAGTATACTTGAAGTAAGCTTGGTTGATATTCATTTTTGGCATGGTTAGGGATGTTTAGGGATGAGTATGGTGATTTGAGTGTATGAAAGAGGTACAAAAAGAGGTATTTTGTGCTTTTATTTTTTTTTCATGAGTGGATTTCATCTGGTAGTTCATAGTTTTCATCTAGACATTTTGGGTCTAATGGTAGAAAAATTTGAGTAGGTAGTTTTCTTAATTAACCATTTCCATATATAGATGAGTCAAGGGGAGTTAGTCATATAAGTGTGATAAAATTAGTCCCAAGTTATTTTGATATAAATTTTAGGTCATGAGGCTGACCGTAGATAATGATATGTGGGTGCGAAGTTGGCTTGTCAGATAGAAGTTCAATAAGTTCCTATACTTAGCCAAACCATTACTACACATCATGTAGATATAAATGAAATATAAAGTTTGTGTATTTAATATAGGTACTGAAAAATCCAAATAAGGTCAAAGGTTTACATGGAAATGTTTTCTATAGTGCTAAGAATATACCCTATAAATTTGAAGTCTTGAAGTGATTTCTAGCTCAATTTATAAAGTTTCAAAGTTTCTCTAGTAGACTATGATGGGCTAGAGACTATCAAGTTTAATCACATTGAAGTCTGAGGTCACTAGTCTAGAAGATCTAATAGTGAGTGATTAATTATGCATATTTATATAAATGATGCACATGAAGTCAACATGTTAAAGGTTACATGTGATGGTGATAAGTGTCACAAGCTTGCTAATCTAACAAAAGATCAATGGTGAGTGATAATTCATACTTTAAAGATCAACAGTATGGGACAAGTCAAAGAGTAAATAAAGTACATGGGAATGCCAAGTGTCACAAGTCTATGGACTAATAAAAAATTGTTCATAAGTCATGCAAGGGTGTCAAGTATCATAATCATGGGAGTTATAATCAATATCTAATGGTGAGTACTATAATATAAAGACCTGGTTAATCTACAAAGATTGATGGAGCACATTTTTTCTAAATTGTTAGGAAGCAATGAGATGATAATAAGTGCTTGATGTTTAATAGTAAACAAATTTAAATACTAAGATAATTTTGAGGGAGATAAATGATGCATAATCATTCAATAAATTGAGGGTATGAAATAATGGTAACATGTCCAAAGTTTAATAGTTGCTCAGTGACTATTGGAATTCAAATATTCAAATTTGTGAGAGAAGACCAATCTATAGTTTTTGTGATATAACTTTTGATATATGCATAATTTTACCATAGTTTAAAAAGAAAAGTTGTGTATAACTTCAAGACACATCCATAAATATCTATTTTAATTTTTTAATGTTTGTACAATCAAATTTATCTATCTCAAAATTTGACTATGTATGTGTTCATGCTATGTAAGTAACTTGAGAAGGGTAATAGAGTTGTTCTTGATGATATTTTAATGTTTTAAGATGAACAAAGTGTTATATAATGTTTTAAACTTCATGAATACCATATTTTTGGATTATGGAGGTTTGACCAATCTAGATTTTGTATGATCAAAGGCTTATAAGTTAACTGTGTGTTCATTCTTCATGATGGTATGTACAGAATGATGTTTGGGATAATTGTGCTATAATAGAAGGGTGTTGTGATCGATATTGTCACTTCAGTTGTACCTATAGAACATGTGGATTGGAGCTATGCATTTATAATTGGTCATGCATTTTTAATTTGATCAATGGATTGCTAAATAGGGGAATAGGTCTCCATGAGAGCTATAAGGGCTACTAAGGCCTAATTGAAAGGCGTAGCCACTTAAGTGTGATCCATAGTTGTTATGGCTAACATGTGAGGATAGTATTGAGATATGTAAGATGTCTTAAGTGTTAAGATAGGTTTAAAGGCTGACCAAGAAGATAATAATCATGAAGTCTCTATAAATGGCGAAATCAAAGATGATGATTTGTCATTGTAGGAGTTATGGAGTGAAGGAAAGGGTGTGTGACCAGTGGATGGGTTGTAGAGGAGAGTAGGTTGATGAATATGTGTATAACTTCTAGGTCATATTTATAATGTAAAAAATAGTGGTATTTTAGGTTTGAAGATTGTGAATGAGCAAAGAGGTCTAGAGTGATCCAAAATGAGGTTTTGGATGCCTTGAGTGTGAGCAAAGGATAGATGATGTATGTGTAAGCTTAGTGGTTGATTTGAGAGGTAGATCAGAGTGTGGACTATGTGTATGGCCATTTAGTAATGTTGATAAGGTTGTGATAGAGTTATTATTAAGAGGTCTAGAGTGATCCAAAGGGTGGTTTTGGATGTTTATGGTTATGTGAAAAAGTGAAGGGGGATAATATACATTATATCTCCATTAAAATGGTAGGAAATCAATGTATATGAGATTTCATATCATAAGTTTTTGGAGGGTGCTCAACATATAGGTTAAAAGGAATTGACCATCCTTGGGTTGGGTTATCCTTGTAGAATAGGTGTTTCACTAAATTCTAGTTATAAGGACTTAACCATCCTAGGGGCAGGTGCTTCTTGTGGAACAGGTGTTTCACTAATATTTGGTTAGAATGACTTGACCATCTCATGTTTGCATACTTTTTATAGGACAAGTAGTCCATGTGTTTTTAGGATTGAGAGATGTTTTTATTCCTTGAGAGGGTTTTCCATATAGATCTTATGTTGTGTGTGTAATATTACATTATCTATTTGTTCATTGATATAAACATATTTAATGCTTCATGTAAGGTTGTATTGAATGACTAAGTGTTTGAAATTTTTATAAAAAAGCATTTGATTAATTTTCACCTCTAACTCACCCCTTCCTCTCTATGGTTTATACCTCTAACAATTGGTATTAAATCATATCCTTTGGTAAAGGCTTGACATCTTGAAGTAGATCCAAGGTACAATATGGGTAACCATCAAATCCAAGGAGGTTTTTCCACTAAGTAAGCACTGATGTTCAATGGATCCAATTATTATTTTTAGAGTGTGAGGATGAGGACCTACATCATGTCCATAGGGTTTGACACTTGGAAATATATTTTGGAAGTTTATTTTTCACCTACTATTCCTCCATCCAGTGTTGTAGATAAGAAGTTATTTGAGAACAATTCTAAGGCAATGAATGTTATCACTTGTGGTCTTTCAAATATTGAATACACAAAGGTAATCCATTTCATTTCTACCAAGGAAATTTGGGATAATTGAAGACTATTTAATAAGGATATTCAAAGGTTAAGTTGGCAAAGTTGTAGACTCACCGAAGATAATTTGAGAGTCTTAAGATGAAGGAAGAAGATTCTATGCCATCATTTTGGTAGAGATTTATGAGATTGTGACATTCATTAGAGGTCTTGGAGAGAAGCTTAAATAAGCTATTGTAGTTCAAAATATATTAAGGTCCCTCTCTCTCTCAAGTTTTATTCTAAAGTATCTATTGTAGAAGAAAGTCATGATCTTACTCAATTTAAGATGGATGAGTCACATGGTATTGTTATTACCTATGAGATGAGAGTTGATGATGATAAACCACCAAACAAGGAAGCAACATTCAAGATAGAAATGAATCCAAAAAAGAATTTACAAGGTAAGAAACTTAAGGAGGATGACACATCTAATATTGATGAATATAAACTAATTGGTTTATTTAAAAGGAAATTGAAAATAGGTTCAAGAAAGTATAAGGGTAAACTACCCTTCAAATTATTCAATTATGGAGAGGTAGGGCATTTTACTAATAAGTTCCCTCATAATCATAAGAAGAATGATGATGAAGAGAATGGTGATGTCTAATATGAAGATAAGAAGATATAAAAATATGATAATAGGAAGAACGGATTTAGAAAGTATGAAAACAAGAAGTCCTTCAAGAGAAGGAAGAGTCTCTACATCAGTAAATATTGTATCTCATTAGGTGAGAGTGAAGACAATGACTCTGAGTTTGATAATGAAGATGATGGTCCTATTGGAAATAAATCCCTCTTAATGGCTAAGGGAAGAAGTTACTCATATTAAAAGGAGTCTACTTGGAGTGATTTAGATGATGATAAAGATGAGGTGGACTATGAGACTAAATTGATGAATGTTCTTGAAGAATTGAAGATTGAGAAGAAGATTAACAAGAATATTAAGTCTTAAATCAAGGACTATGAACAGCAATTTAGTGTGTTTGAGGTGAGAATGAATGAAGACACCAAGGAACATTAAGATATATTCAATCATCTTAGTAGTCAATTGGAAATCCTATTTACAAGCCTAAAATCTAAACAAAACGAATGTTTAAGGTATGTAATTGAAAATGGTGTTGGCAATATGATTGTCATTGATGTCAAAAGGGAGATTATTGGCATTATAGATGTCATTAATGTTTAATTATGTGTATGGTGATTTGAATATGTGTAAGGGATCCTATCAAATGTCAAAGATGATTGGAGTTCCTATGTATATGAGTGGAATTCATCTGGTTCTTCATTTTATTCATCTAGACATTTTAGGTCTATGATAGGAAAATATGAATAGGTAGTTTATTGATGTCACCATTTCCATGTGTGGATGAGTCTAGGAGAATTGATCATATGTTTATGACCACATTAGTCCCTAGTTATTATGTACCAAATTTGAATTCTTGTGATGAAGCGTGGAAGAAGATATGAGGATGCAAAGTCAGCTACTTATAAATAATTCACTAAGTTTCTATACTTAGCCAAATTTTTAAAATGGTTCAAACAAAGCTAAGTAATCATGTTGATGAGGTCAATATTTGCACACATAAAGGTGTTAGGATAAAATTATCATATGGGTTTATTAATTTTTGTGCCTATTTTTTATGCACTAAATCTCAAGTCATGCAATGTAGCACAAAAAAGATATGCATGTGAAAAGTTGGGATTCTAGGCATTTTGATAGTGTTTTTCCACAACCAAATTTGCAGGTTACAAAAAAAGTTGAGAAGGCATTTTTATGATGTCAAATAGTGCATGTATGAAGGTTTTAAGATTAGATGGATATATGGATAGAATCTCCTATGTGAGAGTATCTTATGCACTAAAATTTAGGCCATGTTACTAAGCACAACAAAAGTTATGCAAGAACAAAGTTGGCATTCCAAGCAGTTCTAAGCATAGTTGGCTTTGTGGTAGAAGAATTTGAGTGAGAAGATTAATGGAACTATATCTCACACACATGAAGGTCTCATGAATAAATGATCATATGGGTTTGTTCAATATTATTCTTAGTTTATATGGTCTAAAAATTTTAATAGGAGGTTGATCAAGGCAAAAGATATATCTATGCAAAGTTAGCCTTCTAGGCATATTGAGATGGTTCCCATAGTCAAATTTTATAAGATAAAGATTGAGCTTGTCATAATATCTAATGGTTAACACTTAATTATATGTTGAAGATATAATTAAGTGTATCAAAGTTAATTTGTTAAAGGCACCTCTGAGTAAGCATGTTATTGACAAGTGTCACAAACATGGAGCTTGCATAGTAAATCTACAAAGTGATTTAAAGTTAAATAATCAATGAACAATACATGAATGCCAAGTGTCTCAATAGTGGGAACTAATAGCAATGTACAAAAGGCATGCACTAATTCTAAGTGTCACATTCATAGGAGCTCATCAAAGATAAAGTTGGATCTTGTTAGAAGATCAAATGGTGAACAGTTGATTGTGTAATAAAGATATAACAGAGTGAGTAGACTCAATGGGATAAAGTGCTCAATTTTTAATGATACAGAGGCAAGTTAAAGATTGGGCTACTTTGATGAGATCAATGGAACATAAGTGTTCCAAAGACTTAGGAAGTAATGAGATTAGACCAAGTGTTTGATGTTTAATGATAGACAGAGGTAAATTTCGTGCATCTTTGAATATCCAATGGCACATGGGATCTTGGATAAAAAGATCTAATGGACACATTTTAAAGTTGAAAATTTAAATTTTGGAAGTTTACAAAGATCCAATAGAGTGTGTGAGTCTATCATAACTTGATCCAATGGATACATTTTAAATTTGAGAAAATTGAATGAGGATCATTGGATCATGGCACAAAACTTAAGATCTATGGTCAATATTTAAAAATATGTTCATCCCAATGGTCAAGTAGTGGAAAATGCAATAACTTGTAGGTAAGCCATAAAATATGACATAGGCAATGAGTTTGATTACAGTGATCGATCAAATATATGTATGTATGTATGTATGTATGTATGTATACACACACACACACACACACACACACACACACACACACACACACACACACATCTATGTGTGTGTGTGTGTGTGTGTGTGTGTGTGTGTGTGTGTGTGTATACACACACATATAAATATACATATGTGTATGTGTGTGTGTCTATATATATATATATATATATATATATATATATATATATATATATATATATATATATATATATATATATATATATATATATATATAGCTATGTGTGTGTGTGTATATGTATGTATATATATGTGTGTGTGTGCACACACACACACATATACATATACCACACACACACACACATATACATATACATATACATATGTGTGTGTGTGTGTGTGTACATACATACATACATACATGTGTGTGTGTGTGTGTGTGTATACACACACATATAAATATACATATGTGTATGTGTGTGTGTCTATATATATATATATATATATATATATATATATATATATATATATATATATATATATATATAGCTATGTGTGTGTGTGTATATGTATGTATATATATGTGTGTGTGTGCACACACACACACATATAAATATACCACACACACACACACACACACACATATGTATATGTATATGTATATGTGTGTGTGTGTGTGTGTGTGTGTGTGTGTGTGTGTGTATGTATATGTATATATATATGTGTGTATATATATATGTATATATATATATGTGTGTGTATATGTATATATACATATACATATATATATACACATATACATATAGATATAGATATATATATACATACATATATATATATACACACATATACATATACATATATATATATATATACATATATACATACATATATATATATATATGTATGTATGTATGTATATGTGTGTGTGTGTGTGTGTGTGTGTGTGTGTGTGTGTGTGTGTGTGTGTGTGTGTGTGTGTGTGTGTGTGTGTGTGTCTATTGTCATCTAAGATACATAAAAAGTTATTATTGGAGCTATTGTGAGAGATTGATATAGTGTGTCAAATAAAAAAATATAGAGACACAAAGATAGAGGGGAAGATAAGAAGAGAAGATAAGAGAGAGATGTGTAGAGCATGAGCAGTTACATACTAGACTTATAACATAGAATTAAATTAGATTCATCTATGAATCAAAACTATAATCTAGATTTATAGCTCCATGATATAAATCTAATTAGTGGGTGCCATCAGATAAGCTAAGTTGGTGCTCAATTGGGGATTTGGTGCTTCTTTAGATTACGTGATATGAAATCATGGGATTGATGTCTCCTTAGGGTCAGTGCCCTTAAGCATTATAACTAATGAGGTTCTTTATTGTGAGGATAGATTAGAATAGTAGATTCTAGCTTCTATTCTCATAATGGTTTTTCCCATATTGGGTTTTCCATGGTATATATAGTGTTATGCATATTTGTGTGTATGTGATATTTGCATGTATTTTTAATATGTATTAAAAGTGTTAAAAATAAATAAGTTAGTCAATCTACCGATTCAACCCCCCCTCAGTAGATAGTTATGTTCCAATAATTGGTATTAGAGCCCTTGTTCCTTAAATGAAGCTTAATCAACTCAAGTAGATCTTAGATGGTGAACACAAATAGATAGTCAAGAAGGCTCTTCCTTAAATAAAGCACCTCTTTTTGATGGATCAAACTATTCATTTTGGAGCATTAGAATGGAAGCATATTTATTTTCATTAGGGTTTGATGTATGGATGTCTATTGTAAATGGATATATATCCCCTACTATAACTCCTACTGACCAAACTCAAAAAAAGGTATATGAGAGAAATGCCAAGGCTAAGAATTCTATTCTACGTGGATTGTCTAATTTAGAGTTTGTTAAAGTGATGCATTGTCAAAATGCACAAGATATCTAGAAAAAATGAAGATCATCTATGAAGGTGATGACAAGGTTAAGCAAGCTAAGTTACAAACTTTCAAAGGCAAGTTTGAAAGCCTTAAAATTAATGAAGAAGATAAAATTATAGACTACCTCCTTAGAGTAGACGAAATGGTCAATGCAATTAGAGGACTTGGAGAAGAGATGAAAGATTCAGTCATTTTCAAAAAGGTTCTAATATCTCTGCCATTGAGGTATGACTCAAAAATATCTAAAATAGAGGAAGCAAGAGATCTAGATAAACTCAATGTTGATGGGTTGCATGGAACATTCATAGCATATGAGATGAGAATGGGAGAAACAAATACCTTCAAGATAAAATTTTCATTCAAAGCATCCAAACCAGTAAAGGTATAAGCATCTACATCTAGATATGAGGAGACTAATGAAGAAGAATCCAACTTTGTTATGAGATTAAAAAGAGCATTTGGAAAGTATAAAGGTAAGTTACCCTTTAAATTATTTAACTGTGGTAAAGTATCCCTTATAATAAAAAGGATAAATCTGAGCAAGAAGAGGATAGTAAAAAGATGAAACCCAACTATTCTAAGAAGAAGAACTTCTTAAAAAATAAGAAAGGCATGTACATAAAATAAGACAATGATTCATTGGATGATTGTGATAGTTTTGATGATAAACATGACTGTGTATTTGTGGCTAAAGAAAAGGAAGTCCTATTCATGACATTAAGATCAACATCTATAGATAAAAAAGAAGACTTAGATGAAGAAGGATAAGTGGATCTAGAGTGTGAACTCATCTGTGCTCTAAAAGAAATTGAAAAGGTAAGAAAAGAGAACTCAAAATAGAAGAATCTTAGACAAAAAGAGATTTAAAAACTATCCAAAAGTCTAGAAAAATATGATCAGATGGTGGTTAGCCTAAAGACACAAGTTGAAGAGGCTAAAATAATAGAACATGTAGTCAAAATTGAACTACAGACTAAATATGATGAGTGCATGAAGTTAGAAACAGAAATAGTGGCTTTGAGAAAATAACTTGAGAAAGCTAAAGAAAAAATAGACAAAAGTTTGAAGTTGATAGGAGGATCAAACATTCTTGATGAATTGATCAACTCTCAAAAGCCTTGAAAAAATAGATTTGGTCTTGGTTATGAAAAAGGAAAAAGTTCCATAACCAGTACATCTGCTAATATATATGACAACTTCAAAGTAGAAGGAGAATCAAGGGCAAAGAAAGAGAAATCTTGAAAGAATACAAAGACAAACATAAGCACTATTGATGTGAAGAAAGTTAAAGGAGAAAATAATCCTAAAGAAAAGAAGAAGACAAATGTAGCTGATGTAGATGGTTACACAAGAGTGAGATACTTGAAGAAGTCAGAGTTTAGAATAGCTCCTCATCCTACATAAAGAAATACTATGACTAGGTATTCCTCATTTTTATATGGTTATTATTATACCTATAATCATTTGGTTCATAGGGATATTTATTTTAGAGTTCTACCTAAAAGGAAAATAAATGTTGTATGTAGAAATTCATTTTCACCCTTGTTAGATACAAATGTAATATGTTATAATTACAATAATTTTGGTCACATAGCTAAACAATATACAAAAAACTTTGTAAGACCAAATATATAAAATAATAACATGCCTCCTAGTGTGAACAAAGGTTCAAAAGTCTCTAAAAAAGAGAAAAATAATCTGAATAAAAACCCCAAGGATGTGTGGAAAGTGAAAGATCAATCTATGATTACTCAAACTACACTCCATGCCAAGGAGCAAAATTTATACGTAATAGATAGTGGTTTCTCAAACCACATGATTGGTGATAAGATTAAGTTCATCAAACTAAGCAAATGTAAGGAAGGATCTATTAGATTGAGAGATAATAATATAGTAAAGATCCAAATTAAAGGAACCTTGAACATAGATGGAAAAATACCTACTCATGATGTCCTTTATGTTGAAGGATTGAAACATAATCTACTAAGTGTTAGCTAAACATGTGATAATGGATATAAGGTGACATTTAATTCAAAAGTTTATAAGTTAATAAGATTTGAAACATGAGTTAAAGAAGGGAAAATAACTAAAATTAATATCTATAATCTTTTTGAAGTCAATGGTAATAGCTTCTTATTAAAAAATCTTGATGAGAGTTGATTATGCCATAGAAGAATGGACCATGTCAATTTTGACAACCTAGTAAAGGTGAGATCAAATAAGTGTATTAGACAAATGCCTAAGATAACCAAACCTACAGACACTACTTGTAAGGAGTGTCAACAAGGCAAGTAGATAAGGGTCAAAATTCAAATAAAGGAGCATACAACTACAAAGCCTTTAGAATTAGTTCATACTAATCTTTGTGGTCCTAATAACATAAGAACATCTAAAGGAGAGAAATACTTCATGTTATTTACAAATGATTACTCAAGAATGACATGGATAACTTTTTTAAAGGACAAGTCATAGGTATTTGAGAAATTTAATATATTTAGGGCCATGGTGGAGAATGATATTGGGAAAAAAAATATATGCTTAAGATCTGATAAATGTAGAGAATTCACCTCAAATGAGTTCATAGAGTACTATGAGAAGCATGGAATCAAAAGACTCTACTTTGTAGCAAGGACTCCACAACAGAATGGAGTTGTTGAAAGAAAGAACAATACAATCAAAGAAATTACCAAAAAAAATTTAAAAGAGGTCAAGTTACATAATAGATACTAGAGAGAAGTAGTCTAAACAATAGTATATATCTTAGATAGAGTTCAACTAAGGGTAAATAGTGACAAAACTCCCTATGAACTATGGTATGGAAAACCTACCTTTGTTAAGCATTTTAGAGTGTTTGGTAGCAAATTCTACATCAGGAGAAAAGAAGACAAATTTGGAAGCTTTGAATCAAGATGTGATGAAGGAATATTTCTTGGTTAATCCACCCAAAACAAATCCTACATATGTTATAGCAAAAGGCTACACAATATTGTAGAGAGCATCAATGTCAAGGTTCAAGAAGGCTTGAAACATGTTAAACCTAACAAAGACATCTATGAAGAAGATTTAGAGTCTGAAGAGGAAATATCTAATGAAGAACCTAATGAATTAAATGAAAAGTCACCTACAATATTTTTTCAAAAGGATCATCCTATAGAGAAGATCATTGGCAATAAAAATAGAGGAGCTCAGACAAGGAGAAGAGCTACAATGAACAAGGAGCACACAGGTTTTGCTTTAATGTCTAAAATTAAACCTAAGAACTATGTTAAAGCTAGCAAGGATGAGATTTGGCTAAAATCCATGGAAGAATAACTGAGCCAAATTGTAAAGAACAAAACTTGGGAATTAGTTCCAAGACTTGCAAATAAGAATGGAATAGGTACAAAATGGGTCTTTAGATAAAATCTCAATGAGGATGGTACTATAATAATACATAAAGTAAGATTGGTGTGGAAAAGATATGTAACAATTGAGAGCATAGAGTTTGAGGAAACATTTTCTCTAGTTATTAGATTGAAAGCCATAAGAATGTTTCTAACATTCTCTATTTATAATAAGTTCAAAGTCTATCAAATGAATGTTAAGTCTACTTTACTGAGTGGGAACCTATAAGAGGAAGTCTACATAGAACAACCTAGAGGTTTTCAACTGACAGAAGAAGAGGATTATGTGTGTAGACTAAAGAAAGCTCTGTATGGTCTAAAACAAGCACCTAGAACATGGTATTCAAGATTAGACTAGTACCTACAAAAATAAGGATTAAATAAAGGATGTGTAGACAACAATCTATAATTCAAATTAGAAGGTGGGCATATGTAAATTTTTGTTGTATATGTAGATGACATCATTTTTGGTGGTAGAAACAATATAATATGCAAAGAATGTGCTATTCAAATGCAAAATGATTTTGAAATGTCTATGCTTGAAGAATGTTTTTTCTTCCTTGGACTATAGATATCACAAAATGATGAAGGGATATTTATATCTCAAACCAGGTATGCTAAGGAAACGCTCAATAATTTTGGAATGGAAGTTAGCAAACTAGTTATTACTCCCATGATAACTACATGAAAATTAAGCAAAAAGGATGAGTCCCTTGATGTAAATAAGATATTGTATAGATCAATGATATGTATCTTGTTATATCAAACTACATCAAGACCTAATATTATGTAATTATTATGCATGGTTACAAGATTTTAAGTTGATTCTAAAGAATCACATGTCAATACAATGAAAATGATCTTTATATATATCAAGAGTATAATTGACTATGGTCTATGTTATCCTAAAAGTGAAGATTTCACTTTGACAACATAAATAGATGTTGATTGGATAGGAAGTGTGGATGATAGAGGAAGAATTTATGGTGCATTTTTCCTTGGAAATAAACTTGTTTCATGGTTGAGTAAAAAACAAGAGTTAGTTACACTTTCTACAATAGAATTAGAGTATGTGGCAGTAGTGGAATGTTACACTCAAGTCTTATGGATGAAGCAAACACTTAAAGACATCACGGTAGAATACAAATGACCTATCTCTATTCCTTATGACAATTAAAGTGATATTAACTATTTGAGGTACAATCACTAAGAGGGGAAGGGGTGAATCAATGAGCCTAGATAATTTCAGCTTAAATTACAAATACCTCAAATTCTTAATCATTCAATACATATATTCATAGTAATGAGAAAGAAAGATAATGCAAGATCAAACACATAGCATATTTCATATATGGGAAATCCTATTGGGTAATAAAACCCACTGGAACCTAAAATTGGACTATTATCCTATAAAACAAGAAAAAAATAGACCATCTATAAATGATCAAGGAACTATAATCCATATTTAGTGAAACTACAATCCCACAAGGTGCTGCCACACCTGTCTAGCTGAGTTACAATAAAAGCCAGACCTTTTAGTAACTTTCAACTTGCAAGGAGGTTATAACCACCTTAGATGTTAAGCTACCACATCAACACCTATGAACACATCCACATTTACACTGATGCCTTCAACACCTGATGATGGACTATTGATTATCACTCTTCACCTTCACTCATACCCAAACAACAAGAAAACTATTATACCAATAGAATTATCACCAATAGGTCATACAAATAGTCCTCAAACTGATTTGATCATCAACTCATCCACAGGGCACTCTACCCCTCCCTCACTCCATAATTCACACACACAAGCCTCTATGAAACATCCTCTTGAGTATACTCACTCGTTCTACCTCTTCTAATCTTATTAGGTCCAATGACATATATGATCACCTTCAGCACCTTGCTTAGACTATCATGTCTAATCCTATTAGCTCTCTATTGGTCCTCACTAACCTTTAGCTTCTCTTTCAAAGGTTATCTCCTTCATTTGGCTCCACATTCACACTCCCTCATCAAAGTCTTGCAAGTCTAGAAACCAACACATTTGGTTTCACTATTTATATATCAATCTTGATAATCACTACCTTGGTTGGCCATTATACATGACTTAGCTCTTAAGGAATCTCACACATGAAGACATGGATCAAAACAATCTTCATAGGTCGATTGTATCATCTATGGGTCACCCTTAAGAAACTACACCTATTAATAAAGCCCTTGTATCCCTTATAGGTCTCATGTGAACCAATTCCCTCATTTAGCTCACCTTGGAGTAAAATAATAACATAAGACCACTTTCAAATACATGGGTCCACTCTTTATGTCCCCTTTGACAGCTTCAAATTCTCATAGTCAACTTAGCTTACCTTTACATATGCTTAATTAACTCAAATTTAGACCTTATACATACGAACACCATTATTGAACACACAGTCAGTTTATTAAGCATTGTTTATAGTCAAGAGAGATTTATCACACCTCCAAAATACTCATAGATCATCCTCAAGGAGTCTAAAACATGTTAAAATATCTATTTCATCATGAGACATCTAAACAGTATTAACACAAGCTCAAAAATCCTTCTCGGGTTACATGGAAAATAAGCACAAACACATAGTTAACTTTAAACATTAATATCTTTGACTATACACACTTTTAAATCTTAAAATTAGGTTAATTATATGTGCCATGGAGTCTTATATACATCTTTACTTTTTACAACACCAGCAAATTTAAATTCTATCAAAAAATATGGATAAAATACTTAGATCTAGATTTCCCCTATGTTAAATTCAAACATTTGAATAACAATGGTCATAGTTAACCTTCGAACATAATACTCACATCTTGTGTCCTCTCAAATTAGATTTAATATGCACCATTGATCTTGTTTAATATTTAACACATAGTTTTCCAATGCCAAATGTTAAACCTTAGTCACTTTAAACTCATCTCGTGTAATCTTGAAATGTTGACTCAACATGCTTCATTGATCTCTATGGATCAACCAGGTCTTTAATGATCAAATCTCACTATTCAATAAAATTTTATGAACACCCACTCACCATTGGATCCTTATCTTGTATCTTTTCTCAATCATTAAACATAATGCACCAATCCTTATTTCACTCCTTCCTAACTCTTTGGAGTAATGCACACCATCAATCTTGCTAGAGATTTAACTATTTCAAAAATGACTAAGTATGGGGACCCTTTAAATATGCCTGAGTAGCCATTTTTGATCCTAAATAATGTCTTTTATGATTTAATATAGGATCTCAAATTTAGACCAGATGATCTCCTCACATAAGAGAATCTAACCATGTGACACGCTACTCCTAAAGCCTTCACATGTGTGATACACACACACACACACCCATTAAAAAACATAAATAATAATGTCTTTTATGCTTCAATATAGGATCTCAAATTTAGACTAGATGATCTCCTCACATAGGAGAATCCAACGATGTGACACACTACTCCTAAAGCCTTCACATGTGTGATACATATATATATATATATATACCCATTAAAAAACCTTCTCAAAATATTTTTTCATACAGCCAACTATGCTTCAAATTTGTCAAGGAGACCAACTTTGCTTCTAGATAACTTTTGTCTTGCTTCAGCGCATGATCTCAAATTTAACACAAATAATCTATGCTAAAAACTAAAAAAACCCATATGATTATTTTATATAGACAAATTTAAACTTTAAATATATAACACCATCAAAATTATCACTCGACTCTTTTTACCACATTGCATAATTGGCTATGGGAAAACCCAGTCAAACTGCTTAGGAGCCCAACTTTGTATATGCATATCTTTTGATGTACTACATCGTATGATCTAAAAATTAGTGAAAATAAGATAGGAAAAAAAATGAACAAACCCATATGATCATTTTATCCTGACACCTAAAAACATGTGAATTATGACTTCATCAACATGCATACTCAGCTCTTTCTGGCCACATTGCAATTTGGCTAAGTATGGGAAAACAATGAATTTTAATTGAGAAGCCAACTTTGGACCCTAATATATTTAACCACATTTAAATTAATAAATTGAGATTTTGTGCATAAAAACTAAGGACTAATGTGATCAAAATAATATGACCAACTCCCCTTGACTCATTCCCATGTGGCAATGGTGATGTCATGGAATTGCCTACTCATATTTTCTACCACTAGACCTAAAGTGTCTAAATGTGAACAATGATGAACTAGGTGCATTCCACTCATGCATATAAGAATTAAAATCATTATTGACTTATAGTAGGATCCATTTCACATTCTAAAATCACCATACTCATCCATGAACCTTTCTATCTATGTTAACACTGAAGATCAACCAAGTATAATTCAAGTGAAAGTTAGGACAAGCACATTGCACTCTTTTTCATGGTCACATAGACTATCAATGTTCTTCATCCACTCACTAAGACACCTTCATGACATCACCATGACATTATTAACAAATTTCCAATAATTTCCCCCTTTGGCATTGATGTCAACACCCATCAATATAGAAATATATATCTCACCTTCTCTCTCTTCAAAGCAATCCCACAATAGGGAATTACCACAATAGGAATTTTTTTCCCTTTTGACATAATAACAAAGTGGGCACCAACTAATCTTGAGGACCTAAAAATATCATCAAATAATAAAGGACCATCTTAGAAAGATGATACAAACTCCCTCTTACCTTGAGCCAACCTCTTCTTATCTTGACAACTTCCTCTTGCTCCATGCCAACACTTTTCTTCAACCAAGAACTACAATCAATGAAGAAAGAACACAAAAAATAACTAAAAATTGATGTATCCCACCAAGAAACATTTTATAGGGACTACCCCTAAGGTTTTTGAGTAATTTCACCACTTGATCATCTTCAGATCTCCATACACCAAGAAGAACCAACATAAGGCTTACTAGCCTTCTCTATCAAACCACCTTAAGGACCACTAAAAAAACTTCATACCACTCACCAAATAGGAAACATACACTAAACCAACTTTTTAACTCACCTTGAAACACACATACCTTTCTCTTTTGGAAAAACTGAGCAAAAAGCACTCTTCTTCAAACGAGGCTTGTCTAGCCTCCTTATAGCCCTACCTGGAACTTGTAGAGCCAACACCTTTTAGTAGAAAACTTCAAGACCTGAAACTTCATATCCAGTTCACTCTCATATTCTTCATTGAGCACACCAATTTTCAATAACAAGCTCATCCTCTACTACATACTTCCTTCATAAACCAATTATCCAATTAGGCCTCCAACTTGACAAAAACTTGAGAACCATAAACCTTAAATTATCTATGAATCTTGATTTGACCACCCATTAGGCCCATTCAACATATTAATATGCATTAGACCTAAATTCAAAATGTAAACCACTTTTTTAGCAAATCCCAAAACTTTAGAATCTCAAAACAAATAAGGTCAACAAACCTCCTTGTGGTTAACACACACTTCTAAAACTTCTTACACACTTGGAGACACCCATCACACACTTATAGACTAAAAATTGAGCTTATAAACCATTGGGAATGTAGATTTTCTATAACCCATTTTAGGCTTACTTGCCCTTAAGCCAAAAAACTAAGAAAACCAAAAGCACTCAAAAATCTTCAATTAGCACATAATATACCTTTAGACCATAAAATCACCTAGATCATATCACAAATAAATTCATAGACCTTTATGAGCACCAAACACTTCTTTTCATGGCATCAAACTCATTATTCCATCTAGAACAATCCATTCTGACCTTGTACTATAACTCCTTCACAAATCTCTTGAACAAGCTCATGATCTTACTATTCCTCCTTAACAAAATACCTTCTCTAATTGGTATTATCATCTTCAGCACACAAACTTTCTTCTCCATACCTTCTTACTCATATTCAATTACTCAGTCCTTTTAACCTAGGACCTTAATAATTACAAAGCTCCCCTTAACTTCATGCTTCATTAGGCACATGACATCTTCAACAAGTCTTCAAATACTATTTAATCATAGTCAATAATCATTTACAGATACCTCATCTTCAGAACACTATGAAATTCCATTGAATACATAACTATCATCTACCACAAACTGATATATAGATAGATATTTAAAACTCACCTTTATACCATTACATCTAAATCATGATCAACAAGTTAACTCCTTCTCAAGATAGGACCACTAAGATTCTTCACAAACTTGTTTTCTTCAATGGATAGATATATTAAAATAATGTATAAACATACATTGATTTCATACCTTATTACCAAACAATATCTGATAGCCACTAAGCTTCCTCTGACTGACAAGTGTTTCCTGCAAGCCTAGATAAATACACACCTTTAACATAGAGATACTAAAAGTTCCAAAACTCAAGAGACTCCCATATCTCCATATCTTTCTCTGACTTACAATCCTACTTAACTTTAATTAAATCCTTGAATTCATTCTTTTCTTCAAATTTTTCAATAAATGTTGTCAATAGAAACTCTTGACTTTCCTTCATCTCTGATTATTTTTCCACCTTCATGCAAACAATCCATCAAGAGACTTAGACTCAATAAGGTTAGTCTTCTTTATCTTTACTACCTTAGGTATCCATACCATAGTTTGAATCTTATTGTATTTTTCAGCCATCTTACCAACTTGACCTTTGAGTTTAGAGTAATCTACAACATAGCCTTCTAGAGTAACTTTTTATCAATTTTATGACAAGAGAAATTGGAAATGATTACCTTTGGTTTTTATACCTAAGTTTATCCTTTCTCAAACCTTCTAGGAGCTATATATCCTTTGACATACCTTGAAGACATCTTAACACTATTTGGTCAAAATCTAGCAATATGTCCACCCTTATGACAATTGAAACAAATAACATCATTCATACCTTTTGACAAATTTGAACTGTGATCAATCTTTGGACAAAAACTCCTGTCATAGCTCCATGAATGTCCATTCTTGACTGACTTCATTCTACAATCCTTATCTCTATGACCATACTTATTACATGTATAACAATGACCATGAAATAAACTAGCATACCTTGAAGCATTTGGTTGTCTAACAGACCTTCTTTCATTGTTTTTCAAGTTTATAATCTTTTTGACTTGCTCAGACTTCTCATGCTCCTTTCTTAGCTTGTTCAAATTTTCTATGAGTTGTTCATACTTATTCTTCAACAATTATATCTCAATTTTCATATCATCATACTCACCTTGCCTTGAACTCATTTTGAAATTTTCTTCTTCTAAGTCTTAAGATGTTTGCATTCTTCTTCTCTTGTCTTCATATTTACATTAGTTACACCTAATTGATCCTTAGGATTTTTGATCTATTTTCCATCTTGTTTGACTTGTTCTAATTTATTTTATTCTTATTCAAGTTTGCCTATCTTGATTATGACCTTTTCATACTCATCTTTTAGGGAAACAAGATTAGTCTTTAATTGATCAATTTCTACTTCTTTAGCTTTCATGTTTGAACATGCAATCTTTATTTAAATTTTGAGAACTTGGGTTGTCTCATTATCACTCTTAGCTTTTTTAGCCATGTCATCCTTTATTTAACATGCTTTTTATATCAAACTTCCCTTAAGAAAATTGACTTATGCTTCAAGGCCTTTGATCAAATTTCTCATCTTATGATTATTCTTCTTATTCTCTTTTAGTTCACCCAGTGCACTAATGAGCTCAGCTTCTATATCAAATTCTTCCTCCTTGCTATCATCTTCTCTATTGTTATGACAAGCTTCTTCATCTTGGAATCTTCTAATTGAACCTTGAGATCATTGATAATATTTTCATCCTCTTTGGCATCTTTCTTCAAAGTACATATTTGTTCTTCAAGTGCCTTGATCACATCCTTCCACTATTGATTTCTTTATTCAACTATTTAGCCATCTTTTTACCTACTCAGAATCTCCTTCAAGATAGTAAGATTCCTCCAAAGGACCCACTTTGATACCAAATGTTAGAGGTAAAATCATTGAGGGGAGGGGTGAATTAATTATCCTGGATAATTTCAACTTCAATTCTAAATCCTTCTAACTCTTAATAATTAAATACATATATTCATGAGGCATACATCAATCATAGCAATGAACAAGAAAGATAATGCAAGATCAAGCACATAACACATGTCATATGTGGTAAAGCCTCTTAGGGAATAAAATCCATTAGAACCTACAATTGGACTACTATCCTATAAAATAATAATCAATTTAAACCATCTATAAATGATCAAGGAACTACAATCCCTATTTAATGAGACTATAATCCCATAAGGTGTTGCCACACCCGTCTAGATAAGTTGAAATAATAGCCAAACCTTTTAGCAAGTTTCACCATGCAAAGAGGCTATAACCACCTTAAATGCTAAGATACCACAACAACACCTATGAACACATCCACCTTTTCACTGATGCCTTTAACACCTGATGATGGACCACTGATTATTACTCTTCACCTTAACTCATACTTAAACAATAAGAACACTATTCTACCAAGATAATTATGACCAATATATCCTAAAAATAGTCCTCAAATTGATATTCTCATCAAATCATCCATAGGGCACTCTACCCATCCCTCACTCTAGAATTCACACACACAAGCATCTCTCAAATAGCCTCTTAAGGATACTCACCCATTCTACCTCTTCTAATCTTATTAGGTCTAATGACCTATATGATCACCTTCAACACCTTATTTATACTAGCATGTTTGATCCTATTAGCTCTCTACTGGTCTTTATTGACATATACCTTCTCTTTCAAAGGTTATCTCCTTCATTTGGTGCCACACTCACACTCCCTCATCCAAGTCTATAAACCAACACATTTGGTTTCACTATTTATAGATCAATCTTGATCACCACTACCTTGGTCAGCCATTAGGCATGCCTTATCCCATAAGTCATCTCACACATGAAGACATGGCTCAAAACAATCTTCATAGGTTGTCCATAGCATCCATGGGTCACCCTTAAGGAACTACACCTTTTAATAAAGTCCTTATAGCCCTTATAGGTCTCATGTGAATGCATTCCCTCCTTTAGCTCACCTTCAAGAAAATACATAACACATGAACACTTTCAAATACATGGGTCCACTCCTTATGTCTCCTTTGTCATCCTTAAATGCTCATAGTAAACTTATATCACCTTTGCTTATGTGTAATCAAATCAAATAGAGACCTTATACATAGGAACACCATTACCAAACACACTATCAATTTCTTAAGCATTATTTATACACAATATATATTGATCACACCTCCAAATTACTCATAGATCATCCTCATAGAGTCTTAAACATTATGTAATATCTAATTCATCATGAGACATTGAAAAATTATTAACATAAGCTCAAAAATCCTTCTTGAGTTACTTGCAGAATAAGCATGAACAGATAGTCAAATTTGAACATTAATATCTTTGATTATACACACTTATAGATCTTCAAATTAGGTTTATTCTATGTAGCATGGAAGCCTATTCATCTTTAATATTTATAGCACCAACAAATTTGACTTGTATCAAAATATGTGGATAAAATATAGAGCTTTAGTTTTCCCCTATGTTTAATTCAAATATTTGAATAAAAATGGTCATAGTTAACCTTTAAACATAATTCTCACATCTCATGTCCTCTCAGCTCAGATAGAATGCACACTATTGATCTTATTTGATCTTTAACACATAGTCTACCAATTCTAAATGTTAAACCTCAATCACTTTGTGACCTCATCTCATGAAATCTTGAAATGTTGACTCAATATGCTCCATTTATCTCTATGGATCAACCAGGTATTTAATGATCAACATTCATCATTCAATAAAACTATGTGAATGATTGATCACCATTAGATCCTTATCATGTACCTTTTCTCACTCATTAAATGTCATGCACCTATCCTCATCTCATTGATTTTTGACTCCTTAGAGCAACGTGCACCATCAATCTTTGCTTGAGCTTTAAATTTTTCAAAGATGACTAAGTATGGGGACCCTTTCAATATGCTTGAGTAGAAATTTTTGATCCTAAATAATCTCTTGTACGCTTTGATACAGGATCTCAAATTTAGACAATATGATCTCCTCATATAGGATAATCTAACCATGTGACACACTGATCTTAAAGCCTTCACATGTATGATATATATCACCATTAAAAAACCTTCTCAAAATATTTTATCATAGAGCCAACTATTCTTAGAATTTATCTAGGAGACCAAATTTGCTCTTGCATAACTTTTATTATGATTTATTTCATGATCTCAAATTTAGCACAAATCATATATGATAAAAACTATACAAACCCATATGATTAGTTTCTCTTGACACCTTCACACATATAATATATAATACCATCAAAATGCTCACTTGGCTTTTCTTGCCACATTGCAAAATTGGGTATGGGAAAACATAGTCAAACTACCTGGGAGCACAACTTTTCATATGTATATCTTTTGATTCACTCTATCACATGATTTAAACATTAGTCAAAATAAGATAGGAAAAAAATTAACAAACACATGTGATCATTTTATCCTAACACCTCCACACATGGAAATGTTGACCTCATTAACATGCTTACTTAGCTCTTTCTAGACACATTGCAAACTTGGCTAAGTATGGGAAAACAATGAATTATAATTGAGAATCTAAATTTAAACCCTCATATATTTAACCTTGATTTGATGCGTGACTTGATATTTGGCACATAATAACTAGGGATTAGTTTAATCACAACCATATGACCAACTCCCCTTGACTCATTCCCACATGGTAATGGTGATGTCATCAAACTGCCTACTCATATTTTATGCCACTAGACCCAAAGTGTCTAGATGAGAACAATGATGAATTGGGTGAATTTAACTCATGCACATAAGCATTAAAATCATTCTTAACTTCTGATAGGACCCCTTTCATATGCTCAAATCACCATACTCATCCCTGAACCTCTCTATTCATGTCAACACTAAAGGTCAACCAAGTATAATTCAAGTAAACTTAAGACAAGAACATTGCATGTTAGATACCCAACCAAAGAACTCTATCACCGCCTTTGTTGGGAATTATGGAAGCACACAATTGATTACCAAATACAAGTAACTTACATGCGGAAATTAACCAGAATCACAAGTAACTAGAATTCAGAAATAACACATGATATGATAGACAATACACAACTTGTATTAAAACTCTTTCAGAAGGAAATACAACAAAGAAGATTGCCACAGTTCTTCTTCCTTACACACCTCTAGGGCATAAACATTAAATCTTCCCTCAAAGCTCTCTCTCTTATGGTCACAACACACAACTCAAACACAAAGTTGGTGTTCACCTCCAACCAGTCAGTATCCACTACTGTCAGTACACCAGTGTTCCACGCACACCATAAGTTCTCCATGCACTCCACAAGTACTCAATGTATTCCAAGTAGATCTCCATGACCTGCTATAACCTGCAACCCAAATGATCTTACTTATGGAAGGAACTGCCTTGCCTTCCTCTCTTGTTCTTGTCTGAGTACACATTGTACTCCAAATAGATCCCACATGATTCTACTCCCTATTGTGTTGTTGTCTTCCCTGATCTTGCACACCTACAAATCAATATGGTTCTGCACACCTACAAACCTGGATCATGCACACATATACACCTATAGATCAATGATCTTACTTACCATGTAGATCTCTTATTGTAGCCATGCACACCTGCTGACCAAGATCCTACACCCCTGAAGAATCCTGCTGACTCTCCAAAACTAGCACCCACCTTGGTACTGTTGTGGAACTAGGAGGAGCACCCTTGCTCACCTCACACACAGAAGGAGCTAACTTTTCTCAACTCAAACTAGAACACTTTACAATATAGCCCATGAATCTATTATATAGATCTCATGCAAACACTAATTAGACATCTAATTACAATAATTAGATCTGCAGCTTCCAGTCTAAAATTGGCTCTTGACATGCAAACACTTGGTTCATTAGCAAACTGCCCATAAAACTTGTAGTTTTGAACCACACAGGTGATCGATGTTGGTCCCTGTCTGCCTAGGGGTGCCGATGTTGGCCGATATCTAACTGATGTTGGTTGCTCTCCTACCTTATCCTATCGACATCAATTGGCCTAACCGACGCTGGTGTCTGTGACACTCCGCAACCCTTCTACAACCTCCTCCTCTATTTGCATCAGTGAAGCTTTTAGCTCCACAACCTAACATTGCACACTTTGTCATTTTCAAATAGACTATCAAGGATCTTCATCCACTCACCATAACATCACTAATAACTCTCCAACATTAACATATAAAATAATCTAGTGATGCATTGTAGAACCAAGCACTTATCAATCAAGCATCACTTCTTAAGAGAAAAGTTTGTAGATCAAGAGGTCACAATGGAATATGTGCCAACTAAATATTAAATTACAAACATATTCACCAAACATGTTCCCAAGGAACAATTTTATTATCTAAGACATAAATTGGGAGTGGTGGCTCCTACATCACATCACTAGATCTTAATGATAGGGCATGAGTCCAGGGTGAGAATCATAGAAGATTTGTTAATCCCTAGAAAGAGAGAGAAAAGGCAACTCAAGCATGCATATTTTTAAAAAAATATAATGAGTTTATGGTTACATATTCTTAGATAAACTCCTTTATCTAATAAAGGGGTTGAAAATTTTGAATAAATAGTGATAAAGAGTCCTTTTGCCATTGATGTCATAGGGGGAGAAAAAGTGTAAAACATGTGTCCAAGTTATGTTTTGGAAAGTGTACCATTACTTAAGGGGGAACAAGCATGGAATGAATAGTTTTAGTTCAATTTTATTAGAAGCTAATGTAAGCAATTCCAAAGAAGGAGTAGGGTATTAGAAGATCAGAACATATAGTTTGCCACCAATGACAAAGTAGGAGTTGTTGGTAATATGATTGTCATTGATGTTAAAAGGGAGATTATTGGCATTATGGATGTCATTAATGTTCAAGGTTAAGTATGGTGATTTGAGGATTTGAAATGGATCCTATCAGAGGTCAAGGATGATTAGAGTGCTTGTGGGCATGAGTGAAATTCATCCAATTCTTATTTTTATTCATATAGACATTTTAGGTCTATGATAGGAAAATATGAATAGGAAATTTGTTGATGTCACCATTACTAGGTGTAAATGAGTCTAGGGGAGTTGGACATATGGTTGTGATCAAATCAGTCCATATATTTTATGCACCAAATTTGAAGTCATGTAATGAAACATGGAAGAAGATATGAGGATGTAAATTTAGCTACTCAGAAAGAATTCACTAAGTTTCTAGACTTAGCCAAATTTGTAAATGGGTTCAAGTAGAGCCAAGTAAGCATGTTGATGAGGTCAGCATTTGCACACATGGAGGTGTTAGGATAAAATGATGATACGGGATTATTTATTTTTGTGCCTAGTTTCTATTCATTGAAAATTAAGTCACATAATGTAGCATGATAAAATATATGCATGTGCAAGGTTGGGCTCCCAAGTATTTTGACAATGTTTTTCCACAATTAGCCAAATTTTTAGGTTGTAAGAAAAGATGAGAAGGTATTTTGAGGATGTCATATCTTACACGTATGAAGGTTTTAGGAGAATATGGATATATGGATGGAATACCCTATGTGAGAGGATATTATGAGATAAAATTTAGGTCATGTGACTAAACACAATAAAATTTAGGTAGGAACAAAGTTGGACTTCCATGCAATTCTAAGAATAGTTGGCTTTGTGGTAGAAGAATTTGAGTGAGCATATTAATGAAGTTATATCTCACACACATGAATGTTTCAGGAAGAAATGAGCATATGGGTTTGTTTAGTATTAGGCCTAGTTTATATGATCCAAATTTTAGAATAGGTGGTTAATCAAGGAAAAATATATATATGTGCAAAGTTAGCCTTCTATGAATATTGAGATGGTTCCCATACTTAGTCAAATTTGTACAAGATAAAAATCAAGCTTGTCAGAAGATATAATAGTTAAAGCTTAATCATATGTTAAAGATCCAATGAAGCATAACAAAGTTGATTTGTCAAAGGCACCTATAAGTAAAAATGTTAGTGATAAGTGTCACAATCATGGAGCTTACATAATAAATCTACAAAGCAGTTTAAAGTAAAATAGTCATTGAGAAACATAGGAATGCCAAGCAACTCAATAGAAGGAATTGATAGCAATGTAAAGAATGCACACACTAATGCCAAGTGTCACATTCAGAAGATTTTATCATAGATAAATTTAAATATTGTTAGAAGATAGAATGGTGAGTGGTTGATCGTGCAATGAAGATCTAATGAAGTGAGTAGACTCAATGGGATTAAGTTCTCAATGTTTAATGAGACAAAGACAAGTTAAAGATTGAGATAGTTTAATGATGTGTTCCAAAGTCTCAAGAAGTAGTGAGATTAGACTAAGTGTTTGATGTTTAATGATAGATAGAGGTAAAGTTCATGCATCTTTGAAGATCCAAAACTATGCAGGAGCTTAGATCAAAATATATAATGGACATATTTTAAAGTTGAAAAGTTAAAGTCTGAAAGCATACAAAGATCTAATACAACACGTAAGCCTATTAGAACTTGATTCAATGGATGCATTTTAGAGTTGATAAAATTGAATGAGGATCATTATATCATGGTGGAAAACATAAGATCTATGGTCAATATTTAAATATATGTTCATCCCTATGGTTAAGCAATAGAACAAGCAGGAACTTGTAGTTAAGATGTGAAATATGACACAAATAATGAGTTTGATTACAATGATTGATCACTTTATGTAATAATGCATGTGCATCAAAACCAAAGCCCAATATATGCTAAAAATAGTAATGAGACCAATAATCACTATGGTGGATCATGAGTTTAGGAATATATATATCATCTAGGATACATAAAAAGCTATTGTAGGAGTTGTTTCTATTGTTGTTCAGAAGAGTCAAATTGAGAAAGAGAGAGGCAGAGAGCAAGAGATTGATGAAGTGTGTCAAATAGAGAAATATAGAGACATAGAGATAGAGGGGAAGAGAAGAATAAAATAGAAGAGAGATATGTGCAGAGAATGAGAAGTTGCAAACCAAACCTTTAATAGATAATTTAATTGGATTCATTTACGAATAAAAACCATAATCTAGAGTTGTAGCTCCATGATATAGATCTGATTGGTGGATGTCATCAGATAAGTTGAGTTTGTGCTTAGTTAGGGAGTTGGTGATCCCTTAAAGTAAGTGCTCTTAAATTAGGGGATTGGTTTCTCCTTAGGCTCAATGCCCTTAAAAATTTTAACTAGTGAGGATATTTATTGTGAGTCAGATTATAATAGTAAACTCTAGTAGCTATTCTCATAGTGGTTTTTCTCATATTGGGGTTTCCATGGTATATCAAGTGTTATGCATATTTGTGTGTATGTGATCTATGAATGTAGTTTTAATCTACATTAAAAGTGTTAAAAATAACTAAGTTAATCTACTGATTCACCCCCCTCTCAGTAGATAGTTGTGTTCCAATAAATGAGTCATTAAAAGTTGAGTTAGAGAAGACATCTAGTAAAGATGCAATCATTTATGATATTTGAAAAGATCTCAAGTGATCTAGATAATATTTTGAGTCATTAAAAGCATGCAAGTGATAGAACTAGTATTGGATACAAAGAAAAACCATAAAATGCATCTCAAGATAAGATGAAGACTAATGTAAATTAGAAATTGAAGGACATCAGTCAGTCAAGGAATGAATATGTTAGAAGAGTGAATACAAATCAAATAAGACAACCAAATGCCATGAGGTATGAAAGTTTCAATGGTTATTATTACACATGTAATTATTTTGGGCATAAGGATAGAGGATGCAAGAGAGCTATTAGAAATGAGTTTGTATGGAACTATGATAGGGGTCATCAATCAAAAGTTGTGAACAAAGTTAAGTGTTTCAACTATCTTGATGAGGGACATTTTTATAAGCATTGTATAAATAGGGTAAGGAAAGGTAAGTCTTCTTAAAAAGGAGTAGTTTGTTTTAATTTTAAAACAAATGGACATATTACAAGATTTTTTTATAATCAGGAAAAGAAGGATAAGCTTATTTAAAAATATATAGTGTGCTTCAACTGTCAAGAGAAAGGTCACATTTCTAGATTCTATAAATAAAGGCCTACAAGACAAAATAGGTTTAATTAGGCTCCTAAAGTGAAAGAAAGAAGACGAGTTAATTCATGGAAACCAAAGGTGTTAAGTGTGATTTATGATGAGTATACAAGTCCAAGTAATCTCTTTGTTTTGGTAGAGAATGCTACATAAGTTAAAGAGTACCAAGGGATCTCATTATCTACTTATCCTATGAATGAAGAAACGAAGCTCAAGGAGAAGACCAAGGTGCTGGTTGAGGCTAGTTCTGAGGTGTATATGGATTCAAGTGAACATCCTACCATTGTTGAGAAAGTTTCATGCAAAGAACATCAGTTATCAATACCTAGTGATGAGGTTCCAAACTACAAGGAATATTCTTCAACTAAAAAGGTATGTCATGAATCTATGTTATCCCCATGTGTTGTCAATACAATCTTATAATATAATGAGAATGTTGTAGTGGGTGAGAAATTTTTTTCTCTTAAGCCTAAGAATAATAAGAAAAAGAACTATCAGTATTAGATGACCAAAGAGGAAAAGGAATATGAGGAGTTGTGGGCAACTCCTGGTTTCACATTATTCTAAGGAACCATGTGAAGTAGGGTGCCTCTGCCTATGCTTCTTAGGAAGAATATTTTAGTAGAGATTCAAGTGTTTATTTGATTTGATTTATAAGGTCCTATAAGGCAAGAGATGATTGCTTCTAGTTGGAGTTGGTGTGTCAAGATGGGAGAAGTGATTTGATGAGGTCAGAGTGATGTCATAAGATGTTTTTACTATGTATGCAATGTCTATAAGATCAGAATGGGTGTTTTTAGGTGGAATAATGAGATTTATTGAATGTCAATAATATTTTGGTGCTCATAAATATCTATTCACTTCTTTGTGATGTGTTCTAATTGGTTTTATGTCTTGATGATATTGTTTATGCCTTTTGGAATTTTTTTTTATTGCAAATCAAAGCCATGGTATAGGAAGTCAAGGTTAGCAAAGGTGTTAAGGCTCAAATATTGGTCTAGAAGTGTGTGATGGCTGTATCTAAGTTTCAAATAAGTTTTAGAGGTGGGCATTGACTAGAAGGAGGTTTGTTGACCTTGTTTGTTTTTAAGATTCTAATGTTTTGGGCTATGCTAGAAAAGTGGTTTGCCTTATGAGTTGAGGTTTGAGTCTTCTTAATAGGTTTAATGGGCCAAATGTGTTATAAAATAAAGATTAATAGAGGTCTGAAGTTTTTTTTTTCAAATTATTCTAGTTTTTGTCAAAATGGAGGCCTAATTGGCTAGTAGATTTGTGAAGGCAATATGTTACAGAAGAGGAGCTAGGTGATGAAAATTGGTGTTCTTAAGGGGGCATATGAGAGTGATATAGATATGAAGTTTAAGGTATTGAAAGTATGTCTACTAAAATTTATGGGATTTTCAAGTTATATGTAGGGCTATAAGGAGTCTAGATAGGCCTAGTGTGAAGATTTGATGTTTTGCTTAGTTTCTCCAAAATATCAAGGCATGAGTATTTCAAGGTGAGTTCTCAAGTTGGTTTATAGTATGTTTCCTATTTGGTAAGTGGCATGAAGTTATGTTGCTGGGCCTTGAGGTATCTTGAGAGAAGGTTAGTAAGCCTGTGTGGTGGTTCTTCATGGTGTGTGAAGATCTAAAGATGCTCAAGAGGTGAAATGGCTCAAAGATCTTAAGGGGAGTTTGAGGTGATTTTGTGTGTTATTTCTTTATTGGTTCTATTTATTTGTTGAAGAGAGTGTTAAAATGTAGCAAGAGATATTTTTCAAGGTAATAAGAGGTAGGATCAAGGTAAGGGGGAGTTTTCATCATCTTTATAAGGTGGTTCTCTCCTGTTGATGGTATTTTTAGGTCCTTAGGATAAGTTTGTACCCACTTTGTCATTATGTCAAAGGGGGAGAAGGTTCTTATTGTGAGATTGTTTGAAGAGAGAGAAGGAAAGTGAGTTGTATGATTGTTGTTGACATTAATGACAAAGAGGGATATTTTTGAAGAGTTTTCAATGATGTCATGTAGGTATCTAGGTGACTCGATGAAGTGTCTTTATAATCTAAGTGTTAATGACAAATTGTGCATTGTGCTTGTTTTAGTATGATTGAAGTAGGCTTGGTTGATATTTAGTGTTGGCATGGTTATAGATGTTTAGGGATGAGTATGGTAGTTTGAGTCTATGAAATAAGTCACATAAGAGGTATTGTATGCTTTTAATTCTTGTTTAAATGAGTGGATTTTGTTTGGTAGTTCATAGTAGGTAGTTTGCTGACATTACCATGTGATGTATGGATGAGTTAGTGGGAGTTGGTCATATGGGTGTGATAAAATTAGTCCCAAATTGATGTGATTTAAATTTTTAGTCATGATTTTGAGCATATCTAAAGATATATGGGTGAAAATTTGGCCTTTCAGACAAAATTTCACTAAGTTACTATACTTATCCAGACCGTCACTACACATCATGTAGATATGAATGAACCAGTAAGTTTGTGAATTTAATATAGGTACATAGAAAGCCAACTAAGGTAAAAGTTGTACATGATGTTATTATCTATAGTTCAAATAAGATGCCATAGAAATTTAGAGTCTTGAAGTGATATCTAGATCAAGTTAAAAAGCTTCAAAGTTACTCTAGCAGACCATCATGTTTAATCACGTTGAAATTTGAGGCCATTAGTCTAGAAGATCTAACAATGAACACTTAATCATATATATTGAGATCAATGGAGTGCATGAATTCAAAATGTAAAAAAAATTATACACTATTGATAAGTGTCACAAGCTTGTTAATATAATAGAAGATTAATGGTGAGCAGTGGTTTGTACTTATGAAGATCAATGGTGCAAGACAAGTCAAAGAGTCAGCAAAGCATGTAGGATTACCAAGTGGTATATTCACATGGACTGCTATAAAAATGTTTAGAAGGCATGTATATATGCCAAGTGTTGTAATCATGGGATTTATGATCAAAATATAATGGTGAGTGATACAATATAAAGACCTGGTTAATCCATAGAGATCGACGGAGCATGTTTGTTCTAAATTATCAAGATGAAGGGAAATTATAACAAGTGATCAATGTTTAATAGTAAGCAAAGGTAAATACCAAGCTAATTTAAATGGAGATTGATGATACATATTTTTTCAAGTTATGTGAGGGCATGAGATGATGGAAACATGTTCAAAGTTTAATAATTTCTTAGCAACCACTGGAATTTCAAATATTTGAATTTATGAGGGAAGACTAATTTTACGCTTTTATGCTATAACTTTTGATATATGAAGAATTTGACCATGGTGTAAAAATAAAAGTTATAAAAGAATTCAAGTCACAGCCATAAATATTTATTTTAAGGTTTCAATATTTGTATAGTCAAAGTTATTAAGATCCAAATTTGACTGTGAATGTGTTCATGCTTTGCAAGTAACCTAAGAAGGGTAATTGAGTTATTCTTGATGGTATTTTGATGTTTTAAGATGAAATCATTATTGGATCATGTTATATAATTCATGAGGACCATATATGTTTATTATATATGTTTCACCATTATATATTTTATATGATAAAAGGATTAGAAGTTGACTGTGTTTGTTCTTGGTGATCTTATGTACAGAATGATGTTTGGGTTAATTGTGCTATAGAAAAAGGGTATTGTGATGGATTTTATCACTTAAGGTGGACCTATAGATCATGTGGAGTGGACCTATGCATTTGGAAGTGGTCATGTGTTTCAAATTTTATCAATGGAGTGCTAAATTGGGGAATAAGTTTTCATGAGATCTATAAGCGCTACTAAGGCCTAATTGAAAGGCTTAGCTGCTTAAGTGTGACCCATAGTTGTTATGGCTGACCTGTGAGGATAGTATTGAAAATATGTAATATGATTTAATAGTTAAGGAAAGTTTAAAGGCTCACCAATAAGATAATAATCATGAAGGATATATAAATGATGAAAATAAAGATGATGATTTTTAGTCATGAGAGTTATGGAATGAAGGAAAGGGTATGTGCCTAGTGGATTAGTTATAGAGTAGAGAAAGTTGATGACTACATGTATGACATGTAGGTCATATTTTATATGTAAATAATATTACTATTGTATGTTTGAAGATTTAGGAAGAGCGAAGAAGTCTAGAGTGATCTAAAAGGAGGTTTTGGATGCCTTGAGTGTGAGTGAAGGATAGATGATGTCTATGTAAGCTTGGTAGTTGATTTGAGAGGTAAATTAGAGTGTGGACTGTGTGTATGATCATTTGGTCATGTTTTTAAGGTTATGACAAAGTTGTTATTGAGAGGTCTAGAGTGATCTAAAAGGTGGTTTTGGATGTTTTTGGTTGTGTGAAGAAGTGAAGGGGGCATTATATCTCCATTAGATTGGCAAACAATCAATGTTTAGGATATGTTCATATCATAGGTGTTGGGAGGGTACTCAACATCTAGGTCAAAAATACTTGACCATCCTAGGGATAGGTGTTCCTTCTGGATAATGTGTTTCATTAAATTTTGGTCAAAATGACTTGACCATCCCAAAGGCAAGTGCTCCTTATGGATCAGGTGTTTCACTAAATTTTGGTCAGAAGGACTTGACCATCTTAGGGGTAGGTGTTCCTTATGGAATAGGTATTACACTAAAGTCTGGTAAGAAGGACTTGACCATCTCATGTTTGTATACTTAATGTTGATGTTTAAAATTGTGCTTGATTCTAATCAACAACAATGGGAAGTTTCAAGCTGTGGGACATTGTGGCTTGAAACAACCTCCAGATTTTAGAGAAGTTGGTCTCTTCTTTTGTATCAAGTGTGGGGGAAAAAGGATAGAAAATTAAACAAAAATTCAAATTTAGAAAATGAAACCTAACTATGGCTATGCGCCTGAGTGTAATTTAGACCCTAATATTAAGCACAATGAGATTATATGTAGGATTCATTTACATTTAAGAGCAAACAAGTGCATGATCAATGTAAAAGATTGAAATAATAGAAATAGAGGCTCACAATAGAGACTTCTTGTGTTGAGATATAGAAAATGTCAACAAAGGCGTAGGGTTCAATCTTCTTATAAGAATCTTCCAATCACATAAGAGGCATAGAAACACATATAGTTATGTAGAACTTTTGACTCAAGAAAATGAGACAAAAGCAAATGACATTCCTAATCACAACTATAAAAAATCTACAGTATAGACTACTTTTGCAAATGACACAGATAACATCAACAAAGGCATAGAGTTTCAATCTTCTTAATTTTTTTAGCCACATAAAAGGCACAGAAACATGCACAGTTACATCAACTTTACAACTCAAGAAAATGAGACAAAAGCAAATGATATTACTTAGTCACCAACTCTAGAAAGTCCCCCAAGAAAAATCTCTCTGAGTATCCTCTATTTTTATACTGATCCTCTTCTTTTATAGCCTCGAATGTCTCCTTCCATCATCCCTTTCTCATGTAATTCTACTCTACCCTTAACTCACAGGGGACAAATAAATGACACTTTCAATGTTTGCCAGCCCCAAAAATCTACCTAGTGAACTATTCCATCTATTGGAATTAACTCTAATTGATTTTCCCTCTAGATTGATTGCGTTCCCAAAATTATGGTCCAATACTGAAATCTAACTAAGCTAGAAGTGCCTATTCAGGACCCTCTATTCTGTTGAAATGGAAAAGAACACATAGTCAGTTCCTTAAAGATCTTCTTATTTCTTAGGAGATACTAGAGGATGACACTTGGCATTTTCCACCTGATTTATAAAAACCATGCGGCACTTTTCATTTTCCCTATATCCTACTATATAATTATTCGGGGCACATATTAGGCTCCTACGGATGGTGACACTTGGCAGCTTCTACAGACCTTTAAAAAAAACACCCGAGGCCCACCATAATTTTTATTTGGCAATGAAGCTTGAAGATGATCCCTCAGAAGTTGACACGTGGTAGCCTCCACTATTCTTGGGAAGATACATGGCATCTTTCACTTCTTTCTACTAGGGGTATGTGGTGTCTCCCATTTCTTTCAAGAATGGAGTAGAAAGGGGCTCAGAAAGTGACACTTGGTGGCCTCCACTCATCTTCAACACTTACACAAAAATGAAACAACACCCTACTACCTTCCAAAAGGGTGCTTGACCCCTTTGGTTTGTGGGACACCCCCTTAAACTGCCTATTGAACCAAAATTGGTTCAAGGGTTCAATGGTTCAACAATGCGTGCCATTTACATGTTAATCAAGGTATTGAACCAAAATGTTGAACCAAGGCATTGAACCCAAGCATTGAACTGACTATCTCTCAGATGCTGACACATGGTGATTTCTGTTATTCTTTTGAAAAAGTAGTCTAGGGCCTTTCATAACTGCCACTTGGTGTTTTTTGCTTGATCTTGATACTTAGCTTGTTGAAAACCTTTGCCATAAAATAGAATGAAATACGGGTGTTGATATGAGATGCAGATGCTGACACATGATGCGTCTCACTAAGTTGTTATTGGATATGTGGCACATTCTGTAGCTCTCTTGAAAGTTAGGAAAGGTCCCTTAGATGACTCCACTTGGCCAGAACACATGCTCAGACTACACTTGGAAGCTTCCACTTCCCTTCGACACTTAGATGGAAAATGAGTCAAAAGAAACAAACTTGTGCTCTGCTTCAAAACTTTTGCTGCCATAACCAAAGTATGTGAGAATAAAATTGCAGTGTGTGACTGAGAATCAAAATGCAACGTAAAGTAAAAATTTTACTCTACAGTTATTGGCAACCCCTAGGACTTTTGAGCCTACTCAAAAAGAAAAATCCACCTTCTACTAGATCAAAATTGCAAAAATTACAGCTTCAAAAGAGCTGTCGACATGTGTTTAAAACACTTATTTAAAAAGGAAAGTAGGAAAACAATGAAAAAACAATGCGAGGAAGGGAAATTATTTAATTATAATACATTAGAGACCCAAGTCAATTGAAATTCTTCAAATAGATTATGTTTATAGGAATCTCTTTAGGGTCTCCTTCCATCAATTCTAGGTCAAATGAATTCTTCTGCTTACATGTGCAAATTTTATACAGGCCAGTCCATAATGCTTCAAATTTGGTCTGCTAACCTGGTTTGGTGGCTCTTGCATCCCATTTCAAAACAATTGAGCCTACTTCAAAATTAGGATTCGAAGTCCTTTTATCAAAATAGTTCTTAACCATTCCTTGATGCTTAATCAATGAATCATGGGCTGTATCCCTCCTTTCTTGAACTTCTAAAAGTTCTGTGAGTCTCACCTGCATGGGGCCATTTTCTTCAATTTCAATTTGTTTGATCAGCTGGAGAGCAGGGATTTCCAAGCTTAGGAGAATCATAGCAGACTTTCCATGTACCAATTCATATGGGGACATTTTGATCACCTACTTAGGCATGATTCTATCAGCCCACAATCCTAGATTAAGCACTTTATGCCACTCTTTGTGATGATCAACCCCTACTCTTTTGATGAGTCTTATTAGGTTCTTGTTGGTTGATTCTACCAGGCAATTACCTTGAGGGTAATAGTTAGATGAAGTTTTCAAATATATTCCATGTTTCAAGGCAAACTCAGATACTTTAGGCCTTAAGAATGCTTTAGCATTATCTAAAATTATGGTGTGAGGAGCCCCAAAGCGAGTAGTGATACTCCCTAGAAAATCTAGGATCACATTCTCTATTGCTTCCTTAAGTGGGACTACCTCGATCCATCTGGTGAAACAGTCTGTGGTAGTTAATATCCATTTGTGACCCATACTGGACACTAGATTTATCATTCCAATGAAGTCAAGACCCCATTGAGCAAAATGTTCATCCATAATTATAAGACTAAGGGGCATGGCTGCATTCCTCCTCATCCCCATATAATATTGGCAGGATTGACATTTTTTAACTAGCTGATAACAATCCACAAATAAAGTAGGCAAGAAATATCCTACCTCACTTATCTTTATGGTTGTGGTCTTTGCAAAAAAATGCCCCCTGATATTCCATGATGCATTTCATGTAGTATTCTCTTAGCTTCAACTTGTTCTACACATCTTAACAATTTTCCATCAAAATTTCTTCTGAAAAGGACTTGTTTAATTAAAACAAAATGAACTCCCTGTATCCTATAATATCTCCTCTTATTTTGAGGGAGTTCTCTTGGATAAATCCTATTTTTCATAAACTAAATCCTGCTTGTGACCCAGGATTCCTGATCAACCTCTTATATCTTTAGCACCGTCTCCATCTCTCTTTGTGAATCTGCCTCTTCAAGTAGCATCTTTTCAAGCTCTTGGGTTATATATTGGCACAGACCCCTGCCTCTAACTAGCTTGGTGGGTCTGACCTCTACATCATATTCAAGGATTTTAGTGATCCAATTGGCCTGAATTTCTTGAGGGCTTTTACCATGGCATAGGCTTGTCTTTCCACAAAATTGTACCTAGTCTCATAATCCCTGAGAGTCCTTGATAAAAAGGCTATTGGGTGTTCCCCCTCCTATTTATCATCCTTTTGTGTTAAGATAGCAATAATACTTGACTCTCCTCCATAGACATACATTATAAAGAACTTGAAAAAATTTGGATTTTTAAGCACTGGGGCTATTGAGATAGCCTTCTTGACCTCTTCAAAGGCTTGCCTTCCTTCTATGGTCCATTTGAAGACTAGGTCTTTCTTTAGCAAGAGTGTCATTGGTCTTATCAAGCTTACAAAATCAGATATGAACCTGCTAATAAAATTAAACCTCCCTAAAAATGACTGTATCGCCTTTCTATTTACTAGAAGAGGTAGGTTCATTATAGCTGCGATTCTCTCAAGATCTATAAAAACTCCTTCTTTAGATATTGTATGTCCCAATAACTTACCCTGAGGTACAACATAGATGCATTTCTTGGGATTTAATGATATCCCAAAATCTTGACATTTTTTGAAGACAGATTCTAAATGCTCAAAATGATCATCAGCATTTTTTGAAAATACAGTGAGGTCATCCAGAAGACCAAGATAATCTTATTTATAAGTTCCCCAAAGGCTATATCCATATCTCTTTTAAAAGTGTCTCTTGCATTTGTCAGACCAAAAGGCATTTTAGCATATGCAAATGTTCCCCATTTGGTAGTAAAAGTAGTTTTGTACTAATCTTCATCAGCCAACTAAATCTGATTCTATCCAAAGAAACCATCTAGTAAAAAAAACCTCTCTGATCCAGCCACAGTTTGTAGAATTTGTTCCATGGAGGGCAAGGGATAGTGGTCTTTCAGAGATGCTCTATCTAGATCTCTGAAATCTACACACAGTCTTACATCTCCATTCTTTTTCCTAACTGGTACTAGATTTGATACCCAGGTTGAGTGCTTGATTGGAATATTATTTTGGAATCTAAAAGTATCTACAACTCATCTACCATTAGGGGCTCAATCCTTGGATTTAATAGCCTCTGTTTCTGTTTGATGGGCTTAGACCCTTCATTCAATTCTATTGTATGCTGGATAATATCTCTATTGTATCCATGAAGGTCTTCATAGCTCCAAGTTATGACTCTATCATATCTCTGGCACAATTAAATTAGTCTTTCCTTCTCTTCTTAAGTTGCAAAATTTCCAACTTTTAGCCTTTTCCCATCACTCACCTCTATTTCAGAATAGTCTGCTTTGTCTACCTGGAACCTTTTCTTTTCTAGACTTACATCCTCTAGGTCAAATAAGTTTTCTAAGGTGATCAAGCCCTTGGGGAGCTTATTAGTCTTTAATTGTATAATATAATCACCATATGATTCTTCAATTTTGGTTTGTAAATGATCAACAAACTTATCTGATTGTTGTAAGCAAGAGACCACTTGAGCATCATTTTCAAACACTTTCCAATTCTCATCATTGTCTAGAATGGTCAGCCTCACTATAACTTTTACTGATTCATTATTAATCAATAGGCCAGTTGCTAGGTTAAACTATGAGCCAATCTGGGCCATGCTATCAGCCTCAGAGTTTTGACTTCTAGGGACTATCTCAATATTAAAGGCTTCAAAATCTTCCATCAAATCCCAAATCCTATGTCTGTAGGATCTCATTCTCACATTTTTGGCTGTTGCCTTTTCTCTAATTTGCTTTACTACTAATTTTAAATCTCCTTTTACTTTTAAATTCTTTATTCCTGTTTTCTTGGCTAACAAGAGCCCATGTACTAAAGATTCATACTCAACATCATTATTAGTGCAAGCAAATTGGAATTAGATAGCCCTTAAAATTTTATCACCATTTGGAGCAGTAAGACAAATTCCTGCTCCAGCACCATGTTTAATTCTAGCCCCATCAAACTTCAAAGTCTAGATCTCTAAATCTTGAGTAGTAGGTGCCTCTTCCCTTATGACATTTGGGATTGTCTGGTCCTCATCAAATGTGGATACCAATATGAGACGTGGATGCTGACATGTGATGCATCCTGATGAGTTGCTATTGGATATGTGGCACGTTCCATAACTCTCTTGAAAGTTTGGAAAGGTCCCTCAAAAAACTCTACTTGGCTAGAACCCATGCTCAGAATATGCCACTTGGTAGCTTCCACTTCCCTTCGACACTTAGATGGAAAATGAGTCAAAAGAAACAAACCCACACTCTGCTTCAAAACTTCTACCACCATGACCAAAGTATGTAGGAACAAAATTGTAGTGCGTGACTAAGAATTGGAATGCAACGTAGAGTAAAATTTTTACTCTATACTTAATGTATGACAAGTATTCCATGTGTTTGTAGGCTTGAGAGTAGGTTTTATTCCCCAAGAGGGTTTCTCACATAGATCTTGTGTTGTGTGTGTAATCTTACATTATCCATTTGTTCATTTCTATAAACAACTTGAATGCTTCATGAATGGTTGTATTGAATGCTTAAGTGTTTGAAGGGTTTGGAAATTGAATTGGATTGTTTGTCACCATTGATTAACACCCTACTCTCTCAGTGGTTTGTACCTCTAATAACTAACAACAAGATTGTGGTTATAATCAATAGACAAAGACACAATGTGGCCCTATCTTCCTAGTGTGGCCTTAGCCTAGTATGGTTTTAAAATAAAATTTTGGTTGTGAGATATTTCAAGGGTTACTAAAGTTAGTTTTTATCAACATTTAGCCTCCATAGTTAGCATAAGTTTAATTTGATCTAGTTTGTATATCTTCTTATCAATTTACCATTTATATCTCATTTCAATTTTTATATATTATTATATTGTACATCTAAGTTATACATATTATTTATATCTAAATAAGTTTCAATACTTTATTTATTTATAAAATTTAATTGTGAAATAAAAATATAAATATAAATATAAACAACCCCATACAATGAGTGGACATCCTACATGTAGTAAAAGGTGTAGACATGGTATTAGATTCAATAGTAATAGTCTAAACACATGTTGAATCAAGACCTCTACAAGGTGCATTAATATGTTTATATATTTGTTATTTTTTTCCTTAGATGTGATAATCGTAGCATTATTTTTAATTTCATATATGTTTACATGTAACAATGCATCATGTCAATGTGTATTCCTATGAAGATATGTAGTTAATTTTTCTTTGTCAAACTCATCAAATCTACTAATAACATTGATTATTTCTTTAATTATGAATAATTATTGGTGAATATAATTCATAAATCATGTTTTAAAATAAATCAAATATATGAATAGTAAAATTTAGACTCTAAGATTATAGAAGGAAACCTTAAAATGAATAGGGTTTCGTATGCTCAATACAATTAATGGGTTGACCAAATTTTTTGAATGATCTTAGGATTTATGCAACCTAATAGCATTATTTTTTTGAAAATTTTAGATTACATAAGATATCTAATTAAAAAAATTATATGATTAAAAATAGTTAAATATATTAACTTTTTATTTCTGTGAAACACTAGAGGAATGATGTACTCAAGTATTTTTAGTTATATGTGGGTTTGTGGAGGGATAAAACCATATAGAATGAGTTAATATGAAACTATGAATGATTGAATCCATAAATAGAGAGTCTATTCACACCTATAAATTTTTGAAATCCCTAGACACATGCATAGTATGACCTTATTTGATGTACTACATAACTTTCCACTATGTTTTTTATAATTTGTGGTTGTGTCTCCCAATGCACCTATCTTTTAAGGATGCCCATATATTATGAATACTAAAAATATGCATGAGTATACGTATTTTCCTTTTCTTATCTTCAACCCTTAGTTTTTGACTCTATGATAATTTTAAAACCAAGACGATGTGTGAAAGGGAAGGGTTGATCCAACCTTAGCCACCCCATTATGACTAAGTCTTGCCTACATGCCAAATACTTTAAAGATGGAAGTCAAACTAAATGTAATTCTCCCACCTAATTGAATGTGTACAATATTATGTAATAGTATTATGTAATGCAATATTTATTGTGTATTTAAACACTTGACCTTCAAAAATGGTATTCAAACTTAGCTTGGGGGGTTTTTTCCTTTAAGAGGTCATTTTTAGTGATATATTGAAATGTGCCACAAATTATAGATAGAAAATGGTTGGGCTTGATTTCATGATATAGATGACACTTTCGGTTATTTCATCTAAACCAATAATGTGAAACATATAGGTTGACCCATGTGAAAAAATTAAATATCATAAACTATCCAATAATGGGTGTGGGGACAAGTCCACCCTAAGTAGACAAGTTTGTAGCAATAATCTTGTATTATAGGTGCAGACCTATCCATTAAATATGAAAATTAACTTGATTCCATGGGATATTTTAATAATGATATTAAGGTGTTTGGGAAAACACTAGGAATATCTCACGTAACAATAATGGTAATTTAGAAGTTCATGCTTGTATATGAGAGAATGGCTATTATGAATTATTAATAAGAGTCATTTATATGAGCATAAGTCAAGTAGGTTAATTTTTTGTCACATTACATATTATCAAGTTTATAATACCCAAAATTAGTGTATAAACTAATATAGGATCTACTAAGAGCCACATGTCAATAAAAATTCGTATAAGTCCTCACAATCTAACACATATCTCAAAGGGTTGAATTCCTCCCACATAAACATGGATGAATAATAAAGTCCATTATAATTCATTTCTCAGAAACTTGGATTCAAATATCCATTCCATAAAATATAGAGACAATCTACATTGGGCTACATAAAATGCATAAGACACTAGTATATTTTGTGCATATATTTCTATCTACACACTCAAGTTTGTGAATCTACAACATTATTCTATTTTACATATTTGATTTACATTTCATGTGATAATAGTTACACTTTACATCAATGTTGCACCAATTTTTATCTTGTAGCCTAGACTTGAATCTTTGTGGAACTATTTTTGAGGTTTTCCTTTGTGTTTAGACTTAAACTATAGATTGTGGGGAATCTAGGGTTTAAGGGGTAGATATATCCTAAGTAACAAGGATGGTAAACTATCTATAAAGTAAGTGAATCATTTATAAAAATTAGATAAAACATATATTGAATCTATTATGCTAAGATGCTAAAGATATAAAGTATAATTATGCTAGATATTCTAATGATAAAGAAAAAAAAGTTAGTTAATTTTGATGCTTATATGGACCTGGATCTAGAACATGAAGAAATCGGACTAGATATTTATTATGGGATAGTCACATGATTCTATAAATTTAACTTCTATAGTTGTAGACACATAATTTGACTTAGGATGCTTACATCAATGCTACTATTTGACATGGATGCATGTGTCTAGTATAGAATAAATATTGAAATTGGATGAAACCATATATATAATTATATGTTATGTACCACCTTCACTCTAGTGCATTCATATCTAGGTCTTAGAATGTCACTCCTTGTCCAATAGTAAAACCCTAGTTTTTCATATTTATAGTGGTTTTGGTAAAAATGGGTTTGGGTTGCCCCAAAGACCCTTATAGCAATGAACACTACGTACATAGCCAATACTATGAATAGGGACTCATATTTATATAGTTCTCCCCTATGTGTTATCTTGTGTGTGAATCATGAAACATGTGATAAGCAAGTACAATAGTGACCTAAATTCTAACTATGTAAATATGTCCCTCAGGCTACTTGTTTAGTACTTAAAACTTGAAAATATGATGTCCCTATGATTGACATGGAAATAATAAAAATTAGGGATGATTTTGCTCACTTGAGTGCTTGATATAATGCTTTTAGTAAGTTTCCTTTTGAATTACTAGGTGTTTCAAGGTCTTTTCTAGGTGAGGAATCAATGAGGGTTGATCTTGTATTTATACCAGTTCAATTGGATAATATCTTGCATTAAATCACTTAGAATAACCATAGGATTTTTTTTTCATTTATAAACTAGATGAATTTAGGGAACTAGACACTATCATTAGAAAAGGACATTACATCGACATAGGCATTTGACTGGGATAGAAGTGTCCAAGAAATTATAAAATAGTGATGGTCTAGAAGTTGCAAAGATTGAAGATAAATAAGTTTAAAATATTATAGGCAAGTTAGAATTCCTATATCATCATAATAACACTAGTCTAACTAAGAGATAAGTAATTAGGCATAGAGAGATAGTTTATGCAAGCCTTTTGGTAATGGGAAAGGTCTAGAAGCTGAGGGTACATCCATGATATGTATTTTTCAAGTGTATAATATTGAGGTGTTATATAATTCATAAATACTGTATACATTCCCCCTAGTCTAGTAATGAAATTATTAGTTTAAAAGAGAAAAAATGTGTACATGGGTTTGTATAACACACCTTATCTTTGCTCGAGTCTAATTTGAGTGATTTATTGGTGACTAAACTTGTATATAATCATTGCATATAATCTAAAACTGAAATCATTTAAATGATTGAAATAGAAAGAGAGTAAGGTTTAGGAGTATACCTATGTATCGATGCAACCATCTTGCCTTTTGGTAGTTTTAGTTGAAAGATGTATCATTATGAATTACTAAAATTGAGAGGACAAATATGAAATATGGAAATTACATATATCAAAAGAGATAGAGAGAGAGATTGGAGGACACGTTTCCCAAACCTTAGAGAAAAAATGATTTTCCACTTGATAGTTGAGTTTAGCTCAAGCATGAAACCCAATCATGCTTATAACCTGGTGATTGTGAATGAACCAAATCAACTCACACTATAAGACTAGTGAGGCTAGATGATATAATCAAATCTAACCTATAAACTTGGAAAGGTTGAGTGATTTAATAACTTCAACCATACCAAAAAATTAACTAACTACTATAGTAGATTGGCTTAATACAACCCATAATAGTCCATCCTGGTGGATGGTGACAGTCCCTAAAAGTGTTTAAATCTTAAACTAATTTTATTTTGAAATATTAGGCACACATTGCATAGAATATGTACCTTAGATATGTTGAATGTTGAAATTATCTATAAAAATGGTACTGATGTATATAATTATGCCACAACTAGGTATCTGAATCATATACTATGAAATTTGGCCAATTTAAAACTATGTAAGTGTGGATAACATATTTCCAAAACATGCCCCCACTATAATATGAAAGTATATACTAGTGTAAGTGTGGATAACATGTCTCCAAAACATGCCCCCACTATAATCTGAATCTAAGAATTGGTGTAAGTTTCAATGTGGAGGACATGTTTCCAAAACATGACTCATTTATAATCTAAGTATGTTTAATATTGAATAAGTGTGGATAACATATTTCTAAAATAAGCCCCTAGTATCAAGTAGTATTTACCTTACCTCAAAAGAATATGATAACTATGGCAACTATGAATGCATCATGTAATATATAGAGGTAACATGTATAGGTAGATAAATCATTCAAAATCATGAAGAATGGGATCACACCATGGCCTAATATGTATGATGTAGATGGAAACATATAGATAGTAACATTACAAGTTTAAAAATAAATCAAGCACACACACAAGAGAACTCAAAAACAAATAAAAATAAAATGGTCTAAGGAGACTTCAAACAAGGGGCATGTTCAAATTCCACATAATCAAAGGGACATGACTTAGCCAAATGTCCACAAAGCAAGAATGGCATATTCAAATTTCAGCATACAAAAAATAATGAGATATTAAATAGTAAAAAATTCAAACAAAGGCACGGGGTCTACAAACAATGAAACATATTAAAATTATCAAAAAAGAAAGACAATAACAAGGCAAGACACTCAAGGAAGTGTATAAATGAAGGTATAAGTAAACAACATAAACATATCATACTAGTCTATGGATATATGTGTTAGAAAAAAAAGTTAATTACATATCATATCAGGTACACTAAAAAATATATAAATGCGTGTGTAATTATATATATGAACTCAAACATGATAATTTAAAATGACAATATAAATGATATAACCTAGATGTATCGTGATTGTAGAGGTTGATGCCCTCAACATCCTAGTGACGTGAGTATATGGAAAACCCAACATCTGAAAGTTTATGGATCATATATTTGTGTATGCTTAAATCATACTAAAAATATGTGTGAAACATGTGTATATATAAAATATTGATATGCCATATAACAACATAGAACTAACAACATATATACCAAGGAGCTAATAGGGTAAGTAAATGCTGAAAATATTTTTGGATTTTTTAAGTTTTTTAATTTTTTGGTATTTCTAGAATATGTCAAGTAAGATATTTATGGAATTGCATGAAATTCATTAGACATTTTATATTTTTTTCTTCACGTCTATCTATTTAGTGTTTTCACCAAATATTACACCTTAGAGGAGGGTGTTCAGGCCTCCTCTAGATTCGGGCAACATGAGAATACTATTAGGTATGTGGGTTTAGCTATAGTAGAAGTAGAACTCTAGGTTTAAGGGCTATCTCCCTGAATATACCTTGAAATTCTTATCATCTAATTAACTAGTTTCTTATAGGAAAATAAATATAATTTTGGATGAAAATTAACTACTCTAAGAAAGTAATATGCCAGAAGGTTTCCCATTAGATCATCATATTTCTTTCACTAAGCAATAAGACCTACAAACAAGCTTCAAAGTTTTAGGTGGCTATAGCATAAGTTTTTTAGTATAGAGGTGATATGCATGAGGAAAAATAAGGTAAGTAAACTAGAGGGAATATTTCACACTCTAATAATAATTTTAAACTTGAAAGGATCCTAACACACTATCTATAATCTTTATGACCTGTTATAATTAGAACTCTTGCATAAACATGAGAGGATAAAGATAATCAAGGATAGAAGATTATCACTTAACATCACCATACATAAATTTTCAAACTTAGATAAATGTTTATGAAATCAAAAATAGAATTTAATTTATTTTTCAAAGGCAAAATACAATGTCAATCTAGTAGGGCTTCACCATACATGGTGTGGTATTAGTCTACAAGAGCCACAATGGCTACTACTTATATAATTTGAGAGAGGAGAGAGGAAAATGAAGTCCAAGAGCCACAATAAAACTTTTCAAGTCAATAAAAGGATTTAAATCTATATGATAATGGAATATGGGATATACGTATACTTGGATTAATGTCCCTCAAAGTATGAAACTCCCTAAACTTGGCATAAGACTCTTTAAATGATTACTAAAAAAACTACCTTCATAATTTGGCATTCTTGGAATGTTCCAAAATATAATAGGGACAATTGAGATTATTTAACTAAGAGGGAGGGGTTGTAAACAATTTTCAACATGAATTGGAGGTGTCCCTAATCATCAATATTCTTCTAGACATGAGTTATCACTTCTTATAGTCATAATCACCCATCTGTCACTCATCTCTCACACTTGGCACCAAAGTTTTCTTCAATTTTCCAACCCAATCCATACAGAGGAGTGTATGACACTTTTAAGTAACCCACATATTCTTATAATCATTAGTTAGACCTTAAAATGCCTCCCACTTAAAATTTTCACAATCTTAAACTTGTTCACTATGCCAGTTTGGACTAGCTAAGATGAAGGCAATTATAGAGGCACTATTGAGAATGTTTGATTAATTAAATTGATATGAGGGATTATCTTAGGTCCAAAACTATCTATCAAAGTGACCTTCATCTTTTGAAACCCCTATGTACCTTCAAAATACACAAAACTATCAAGAACAACCATTTTCCACCCTGTCCATGCAAGTAGGGTAGAAATCAACTTGATGGGGATGATCTCTAGAGAGTCCTCTATAACTTCAAATCATCTCCCAATACATTTTAGATCATTTTAATTCATCTCCTTCTTCATTTTCCCAATCAAGACACTAGTAAGGGTTTTAGAGGGTTTAGAGTACTTTTATTGTCTAAAGATTTTTAATATAGATCTAACATTGGAACCTTGAAACATTTAACAAAAACATTTTTTAATACCTTATTAAATTTCCCCCAACTCCCTAGACTTCCATTCTAAACATCCATGTTGGTATAAACTTTCATACTTGCCTAGTGAGATCCTCTCTTCATTATGTGTAGGTTACCAAGTTATCAAGTTAAGGAAATACTCTCTCATGTCTTTCTCTACATGATAAAAATTTTTACACACCTTATATCTCCATAATAACATGTTACAATGATTTATCATGTTCATCTAATGCTATAAGTGGTAGTAGACCCCCTTGAGGTATTTAGGCTTAGATTAGACCTAGCAGGTCTGTGTGCATACTTAAAATTTTGGACCACCTTGACATGTCTCTAACCCTTATGAATCCTTCATCATGTTGGTTCATGTCTAACTAAACCTTACACATCTCCTTTTATGGTTTCATTATATTATAGTTTGTATTCTCATCATATTTATGGCTCACCTATAGGGTTTAGTCATTATGGAGTTCCCTCTATCTGAAATAGAACATAGGGCATATCCCCTATTACTCCAAACTAAATAATGGGATGAATAGATTATATGGTTCATAGGTATGATCTGTATAAATTTTCAAGGTTTTTTTTATACTCATAACACCCTCAAAGAATCTAAACTCCAAGACAAACTTTTGAGAATGTTGAATGTGCAGGATTGACTATGACTATAGGTATACCTTAGAAATTGGACCCTTCCATACTCTACTCTCTTGTCTTTAGCATTTCATATGGCAGAATTTTTTTTACTAATCTCAAAACATTTCAACACTCTTTGATCTTTTCAAACTCATCAAGGTATATTTCCTACTTGACAAGTCTACTTAGCAAGCCACTCTAACTATGTTTTATTATTCAAAAAGTGACACTTGTAGGTGCATACTTCATGGTTAAACCTTGAATATGATGCCCAAATACATTCTTAGAGATATCAAGTTAATTTTAAAATAATTTGGATATATTCACATCATGTTCATTTTAAGATAATCACCAAGATAGTGAACCTTAGAACACTATTACCTACAGTCAACTGTAGTTGACCCTGTTGGAGCAACAAAGGAGCTTGTAGGTGAATTACCAATCTTGAAAACATGTAGCACAAGGTTTAAGGTTTACTTGGAGGTATTATATCTAATTTAAATGGAAAATATTACTATCTTTAGGTTTTCATCTTCCAAAGTTTACCTTATGAGTTTGTGAATACCTACATTTAGGATGTATGTGTGCTTTTCTTGGGAAAGGTACACATGAAGTGGTAGTGTAGGTCAAGACCCTAATATATAAACTTATTTGATGATATTTGGATCCTTGGTGTGATTCTCAGTGCAATAAGACCACTTAACATGGATGCATTCTCTTACATTGCTATCTTAGGGTGTAGAGTCACTTGAAGTTCAAATCCTATAAGAAAACACTGAAGAAATGTAGTCAACAAATGTGCAACTTTGAAGCTTCCATTACACCACTTATTTGGATAAAAAACCATTATATTTGGTTAATATATTAAACCTACATGAGGGTTACATAATGAATGTATTCAAGCTCAATTATAAATCAAGTTACCATATCTTATATCATCATCAAAAGTACTCAAGGCTCTATTTTAGAGATTTTTAAATAAAATATCCCTAAAACCCATTTCTCTTCTCTTGAAGTGACTTATCACTCTATCTACCAATATATGACCTTAAAAATGGTTCTAAAGGTATCTCAAACTTCCTCAAACTTTATTAAAATCTCCTCACATGCTTGTACATTTCTATAACCATCTTCAAGTCTTTGTGTAAGCCACCTGTAGGTGTGTAAATAGTTATACATGAAGTGACTATGAATGTAGGTAGTGTGCATATAATATGACTTCATAACTACTTTTATACTCTCTAAAAGTGTTTAAATGATATTTTAAAATATTTAAGGTCTTGACATAAGTTTTCACACCCATTTCAATGTGGCATTCTCTTGAGTATGTTGATATTAGTACAGGCAAGTTAGTGAATGTAGATATGTGTTATATGAATGGAATTTGACCTTATAGTTCATATTGAACCTCCTAACCATATTAAAATTAATAATTTAAACCATGATGAACTTGAAACCAAGAAATTTATTTGTTCTAACATGATTTACTCTCTCTATGGCACATGTAGGTGTTCATTCAAGGTGCATGATTGTATTGAGGACTGAATTGGCTATCGTAGTCCATCCTTTATCATTTTAAGGGAATTTAATTAATTTTTCATGATTATAATAAGGTTTTAAAACTAATTTAAATCTTAATTACACTTCCATGACCATGCTCATAACTTTTATTTCATTATGTATAACAGTCATGCAAGAAAGTATGAATATGTTATTTGCCCTTTGATTTCAAGCTCTATATGTATCTCTGATACTAAAAATTTCAATAGGGAGATTAATATGTTGTGAAAAACATGTAATAAATCATTTTATACTCATTTGAAAGTATTAAAAAGAAAGAAACCTTTTACAATTGATGGACATGTCTGCAACCTCACAAGCATACTCCACCTACAATGTAAGAGGTTTGAACTCATAAAATGACTTCCAAACATGAAAATAAATGTGTAAAACATGAGATGAGGAATTAAAAATCATTTTAAATCCATTTAACCAATTTTATTGTATGTACATGCTCAAATAGAGGCAAAACCTATAGTGTGTGGGGATTAACAAGCAAAACAAGACATTCCACTTCTTAAGAATAGTTCATAAAGTATAGGAAACTATTATTATAACTCCAAATATTAAAATTAATCAGACCAATTTTAATATCCACACCAAGATCATTTGACCTATAATTCCTCCTACTAGTCATACCATTAAAAGACCTATTGACTAGTTTTTAATGCATAGTGGAGCGATAGAGAAAAGAAATGGTTTTGGCCCATTTTTGGAACTTTAAAGTATATCAAGCATAGAAATGGAGTCAAGGAAGCTAAATGGTAACTACATGAGATTATCCAACATTCCACTCTTCCACGTAGGCCATACAACCTTCAAAACTCCCTCTTTTTCACTTTTTTTCTTGATTTTCAATTAGGAAAATGAAAGTTTTAGTTATTCCTAACATTCTTGACAAGTAATATGACATATTGGACATTATAAATAAGTTTATAATACTTTTACACCAAGGTAAACTGTACCACCCTCATTTATGACCCAAATATGACCCCCAAGTGGTATAACATGACACAAGGACTAAATATGACCATGACCAAGGCTAATGACATATTAAGTGACATAAAATTAACTATTAAACACCATATGACATGTTAATAGACCCCTATTTCAAGTTTTGGACTATAGGGGGTTGATCTATTTTGACTTGTAGTTAAAATAGTCAACATTCTTGGCAATTTCCCAAGGGTGGTATGCTTGTTATGCCAAGACCAGTTGTCTAATCCTATCAATTGGGCCATGAAGTCAACTATGCATGAGTTTTACACATAATTTTAATTTGACACCACACTAAATGATAAATAAGGGACACACAAAATAAGACACATCAAAGGGAAACAAACATGTGTTTTCAAGAACACTTATGGAATACAACACAATTGAAAGAAAGACACACACACACACACACACACACACACACACCTAATATACTATTTAAAAAACCTCACTCTTGAGGTTAAAAACATCTTACCATACATAAAATAGGGTCAAATATGGTTCCTCTTTCATCTTTTTCATTCCATGAAGGCAATCTAGCATGAGAATCATGCCTATCATCAACCACTTACATAAGTATATGATAAAGAAGCCTACCACCTTTAGATCTTCTTAGGCATGCAAGTGGAATATTTGAAACCTTCATGAATTTTATTTTATACTCTTCAAAGGCCTTGATTTGAGATGCAAGTTGATTTATCATTGTCATATCTGATATTCCTTCCTCAAACTATAGAATAAGAGTGATGAAAATTACCTTATCTTTATGTTCTTCTAGGTTAGAATGTGCTTGGAATTTGGAGGCATCAATATTATCTTATTTATAATCCAATACCTCTAAATGTATCCTAACCTTAGATGGAGTTCTTAACTATCCTTGAATAACAACAAAATCTACCTTGGACTCATGAAACTTTTCTTTGATTGTATACTCTTGGACGCAAGGTAGAATACACTTTCATGCTTGATAGAACACTCAAAAATATGATCGCTATATTTATTATCAAAAACATTAGATATGGAATTATTAGGAGGGGAAGAAACATTACTTAGCTGGTAAAATTATTGACATATGACATTAAATCTTTGCCATAAGTCATCCTCTTTTTCCTCATAAGTGTCATCATTAAGGGCAAATTCATTAATAGTAGGCATAATCACATTGTTCTTCTCACCATCCTGATCAATCAAATTATTCAATCCATCATCATCATATACATGAATCAAATATTTATTCTTGACATCTTGTGAGAAAGAATGTTTGACACTTACTCATATCCTTCAAATGGTTCTTCATGGATGATATAGGTGGCAAGGTTAGTTTGCTCAAAGTATGCATAAGGATCATGATCATAAGTATCTACACCATATTTATATAAAAACAAGTCAGATATGTCCTCAAGTTTAGAAGCACCAACATCCACTTTAGACTCTTCCTTTTCATTGATCACACAATTAATGTTAGAGCTTGCTTTAACATAGGGCTCAATGTGAAAGCTAGCAAGGGGTTGAGTTCTTGTAGTCACCTTAGTGCCATACCTTCTCCCAAAGGCCAAGAAGGACCAATAAATTGAGAGATAAAAACCTATCTTAGATGTAAAGTCTCTTTAAATATAGATTTCAAAATGAGTAGGAAGGTCAACAACAACAATGTCTTGAAGGATGGGGAAACTAGGATAGTCATGAAGGAATACATTCAATTTTTTGATCAAACATATTGTCATAGTAGTTGTACCATCTAAATAAATTATTCATTTGCTATCGGGTTCATATTTTAGGCTCAAATTATTAGCTACAACTTTTGGCATGATTGATGTATAAGTACCACTATCAATTATGTAATTGTGTAGTAACTTGTCACCCACAATGAGAGTGAGGTATAAAGGTGTAGGTTTCTCATCATTAGTAAACGGTTAAACAATAGTGTTAGGGGAATTTTTAAGAGCAACATGACCATGAATTTAAATTGAAGGTGAAGGACTAGTAGGAATAATGGACAACATTTTTTTTAAGATCTCTTTTTGTCCATGCATATGGAGGACATCCCACAAAGAGAGATGCTTTGACATTCTTCAATGAGTCCACTATGTTTAGGACAATAGTGCTCACCTTATATTGAATCCTTAGAGGTAAGGAAGTTTTTGAAACTTTATGAATAGAAGCACCTTGAATAGACCTTATCACATTTTTATTTGGAGGTGTAGGAGCATTTGAAACTATCATGATTGTAGCCATGCCTTATTGCCTTATAGGAGGATTGGATGAAATTTTAGGAACATTACTATCACCTCCTAAAACCTTCATCTTGGATCTAGTATTGTTTGAAATAGAAGTTCCTTGATTGAACACAAAAGTATTTTCTACTAAGAAGTTAATGAGGCTTTTTCCTTGAGGGTACCAATCTTCACTTGCTTTCATCATGACCTCATCTTCAGTTGATATGAGAGGAGTGACTCCTCCTTGATCAAATAGAGCTTTTTCTCCACCCTAATTTGCATCTATGAATTGGCCTTATTTTTAATATTCTTCTTGTACCAAGTTAATATGAACTAGTACCATCTCCCTTGCATTGGTGGTGGAATTAGGATTGTACACATTAGCAAAGCCTATTAAAGATAGGCTTCCCTTGACCTCTCCATCTCCCATAATGCTGACCATATTATTTTTGATATGGATAGGGGTTTTGATTCACACCTCTTTTAATTATATCTTGCCTAAAATCAACTTCTAAGGTTTGAATTCTTTCATATAGATCCATAACATCATCTGTCTTCTTAGAAACAACTCTAGGCTTGGTGTTAGCATTAGGAACTTGGGCCACACTTGGAGTATTAGTAGGATTATTAGATAGAAGATCCATAGACACCTTATGAGGAAACTTTATTTCTTGAATGAGGTAATTATTATCTCTAATAGCAAGTTCCTATGATTTAGTAAGAGTGAAACCACCCATGGATTGAATCATGATGGAAATATCAGTACCAATGGCTCTCAAGTATGTATGGAACACAAAACTAGAATGTCGTCTCATGGTAGGAAGAAATATATACCAAGTATTTTAAAACCTCTCATTAAAGTCATGCATTATTTTCTTGAGGTCTCTTTTGATCAAATTGAGCTAATGTATGAGAGAGGTATGGTCACTTTCATCTTCAAACCTTGTAGTTAACAACACTATAAATTTATCCCATGATATAATGCATCCACCAGGAAAAGTCCTATACCAATCAAGTGATTTCTCTCTAAGGAACATGTAAAGAATTATAATTTAAATATTCTCTTTAATGACATTGTGGAAACTACAAAGATTAGAGATATCCATTATGTGTACATTAGGTGTGACATGACCTTCACCATTGAATGTGGGCACACTCTTTATGGCATTAGGGGGAATGTAATCATATGCTTCAATATGAATTGGATTATCAGTATTAAATGTAGGGAAGTCATGTGGCCTATCCATGATGGATTGGATTTCTTCAAGTTCTTCACTTTCTTGACTAGAAAAATCTTCTTGGTCTTCAAAGGGTAGATTAGGCTGAGGCTATTGAACTTCAAAAGGAAGTTCAAGCTGAATAGGTGGATTGATAAGATTGAGAACTCTACTAAATGAGGACCTAGTAAGGGCCATGAAGTATGAGATCAAATTAATGATAAAACAATGATCTAAAACTATATTTTACCTTAAATAGAGTCACCAGATGCTAAGTATCACACCAATTTAAAGTTAATGTTGTTAAGACTAGCATTTACCTTGACAAGTTATCTTGAGGATAATAGATCCCATCAGGGATGCCAAAAATAATTTCATCAAATATTTCACCCTAGAGGAGGGTGTTCAAGCCTCTTCCAAATTTGGGAAATATGGGAATAATTATAGGTATGTGGGTTTACCTATAGAAGAAGTAGACCTCTAGGTTTAAGGGCTAGCTCCTTGAATATACCTTGAAATATTTATCATCTACTTAACTAATTGATTATGGGAAAAGAGATATAATTTTTCATTAAAATAAACTACTCTAAGGGGATGATGCATCATAAGGTTTTCCACAAGATCATCATAATTATTTCACTAAGCAACAAGACCTAAAAACAAGCTTCAAAGTCCCAAGAGGTCCTATCATAAGTGTTTTAATATAGAGTTGATATGTATGGGGAAACACAAGGTAAGTGAACCACATGGTATATTTCATAATATAAGAACAATTATACACTTAAAGGAGCCTAACACACTAGACACACTCTATATAACATGTTAGAATAGGAACTCTTGCATAAACATGAGAGGATAAAGAGAGGAAAGGATAAAATATTATCACTTAACATCACCATACATCATTTTTAATACTTATAAAAATGTTCATGAAATCAAAACTAGACTTACATTATTGTTAAAAGGCAAAATACAATGTCAATCTAGTAGGGCTTCACCATACATGGTGTGGTATTAGTTTATAAGAGCTAAAATGGCTACTAATAAAATTTGAGAGAGGAGAGATGAAAATGAGGTCTAAGAGACACAAGAAAACTTTTAAAGATAATAAAAGGAGTTAAATATTCAAGGAAAGGGAATATGTGACATACCATGTAAGGTCTTTGGACAAATGTCCATTAAAGCATGAAACTCCCTGAACTTTGTGTATGACTCTTCAATTACTTTCTCAAAAACTACCTTCATCATTTAAACTTCTTGGAACATTCCAAATGATAATAGGGATATATTAGATGATTGAAATAAAAGGGAGGGGTTAAAAACAATCTCCAACATGCATTGGAGGTGTCCCTAATCATCAGGTTTATTCTAGACATGAGTTACAATCATAATCACCCATCTTTCACTTGCCTCTCACACTTGGCACCAAATTTGTCTTTAGTTTTATAATCCAATCCATAAAAATAAGTGTATGACACTTTTAAATAACCCACATTCTCTTAGACTCAATAGTTAGACCTTAAAAGGCCTCCCACTTGAAGTTTTTACCTTCTCACTAACTTGTTCACTATGCTAGTTTGAACTGATTGAGATGAAGGTACTTACTAAAGAACTTGTGAGAATTTTTTATGTATTAAATGGACATGAGGGGTTATAACATGTCCCAATATATTTCCCAAAGTGACATGCATCTTTTAAAACCCATTTGTACCTACTCAACACACAAAGTTATCAAGAAACTCCATTTTCCACCCTGTGTATACAAGTACGGTAGAACTCAAGTTGATAGAGAGGAGACCTAAAGAGTCCTGTAAAACTTTAAATCATATAAAAATCCATTATATCCCATCTATATCCATATCCTTCTTCATTTTACCAATTGGGTCATAACAAGGGTTTTAAAGGGTTTAGAGTACTTTTACCCTCTAAGGATGGTTCATAAAATTTTGATGTTAGAACCTTGAAAAAATTACATATAAACATTTTTAAAGACATTATTCAATGTCTCTCAACTCCCCAAACTCCCATGCTAAGTATCCATGTTGGTATAAGCTTCCAAACTTGCCTAGTGTGCTCCTCTCTTCATTTTGTATAGGCTGCCAAGTTCTCAAGTCAAGAAAAGACTATCATGTATTTATATGCATTATAAAAGTTGTAAAAAACTTTATATCTCCCTAAAAACATGTTCTAATGAATTATAATATTCATCTAATGCTAGAAGTGGTAGCAGACCCCCTTGAGGGTTTTAGTCTTATACTAGACCTAGTAGGTTTACCTACATACTTGTTAGTTTCGACCACCTTAACATGTTTCTAACCCATGTGAAGCCTTTATCATGTTGATTAATGTATAATATAACCTCCAACATCACTTTTCAAAGCTTTATTAGCTTCTAGTTTGTCTTCCCATCATCTTTATGGCTTACCTATAGGGTTTAGTCATTTTGGAGTGCCCTCTATTTGAAATAGAACATAGGGCATCTTGCCTATTGCCCCAAAACAAATAATGGTAAAAATATATTATCTAAGACATATGGATGATATGTATAAATTTTAAAAGTTTTTTGATACTCATAACACCCTCAAACACTCTAAAATCCAAGACAAACTTTTGATAAAGTTGAATGTATAGGATTGACTATGACTGTAGATATATCTTAGAAATTAGAACCTTACATACTCTATTCTATTTAATTTATAGTTTAGTATGATGGAAAACAATTTTAATAATCTCAAAACATGTCAACACTCTTTTCTAGTTCCCAACTTTGCAAGGTATAGTTCATAACTAACAAGTTTAGTTAGCAAGCCACTGTGACTATGTTTTCTTGTTCAAAAGGTGATACCTATAGGTGCATACTACATGGTTAAACCTTTAATATGATGAAAAAATACCCTATTGGAGTTTTTAAGGTAATTTGACAATCACTTTTATTTATTCACATCATGTTCGTAATAAGATAATCACCAAGACAGTCAACCTTAGAATAGTATTAGCTACAATCAACTATAGTTGACCCTATTGGAGAAACAAAGGGGCCTATATATGAATTAAAAATATTATAAACTTGTGGCACAAGGTTTAAGGTCTCATAAAAGGTCTTGGATCAACTTCCCATGGAAAATTTTCCTATCTATAGGTTTCCATCCTTTTAATTTTACCTTATGAGTTTGTGAATACCTACATTCAAGTTGTAGGTGTGCTTTTCTTGGGTAAGGTATACCTGAAGTGGTAGTGTAGGTCAAGAACCTGATCTATAAGATTATTTTATTCTATTTGGATACTTGGTGTGCCTCTAAATGAAATAAGACCACTTAACATTGATGCATGATTTTACATTACTATCTTAGGGTGTAAAGTCACTTGAAGTTCAAATCCTATAGGAAAACACTTAAGAAATGCAGTGAATAAATGTGCAACTTTGAATCCTCCATTACACCACTTATTTGGATCAATACCCATTCTATTTGGTTAAGCTATTACACTTACATAAGTTTTACATGATGAATGTATTCAAACTCAAATATACCCCAAGTTACCTCATCTTATAACATCATCAAAAGTATCGAGGGCTCTATTTTTGAGCTTTTTATGGAACTTGTACCTAAAACTCATTTCTCTTCTCTTGAAGTGACTTCTCATTCAGTCTACCAATCTATGAACTTAAACATGGTTCTCAAGGTATTTCCAACTTCCTCAAACTTTATGATTGTCTCCTCACATGCTTGTACATTTCGAGGACCACCTTCAAGTCTTTATGTAAGTCACCTATAGGTGTGCATATAGTTATATAGGTAGTGACTATGAATGTAAGTAGTGTGCATATAATATGACTTCATAACCATATTTATACTCTCTCAAAGTGTTCAAATGAGAGTTTACAACATTTAAGAGCTTGACACAAGTTTTCAACATGGCATTCTCTTGAGAGTATTCATATAGTTACAGGGAAGGAAATGAATGTAGATATGGGTTATATGCATGGAATGTGACCTTATAGTTCATATTGAACCTTATAACCTTCTTAAAATGAATCATTTCTATTGTAAATATGATTGTCATTGATGTCAAAAGGGATATTATTGGAATTATGGATGTCATTGATATTTAGGGATAAGTACGGTGATTTAAGGATGTGTAAGGAATATTATTAGAGGTTAAGGATAATTGGAATGCTTGTGTGCATGAGTGGAATTCATCTACTTCTTCATATTGATCATTTAGACATTTTCTATCTATAGAAGAAAATCTAAATAAGCAGTTTATTGATGTCACCATTTCCACATGTGGATGAATCTATGGGATTTGGTCATTTGGATGTGATCATATTAGTCCCTAGTTGTTATGCACTAGATTTGGATTCATGTGATGAAGCATAGTTGAAGATATCGGGATGAAAAGTTGGATACTCAAACAAAATTCACTAATTTTCTATACTTAGCCAAATTTGTAAAAGGGTTCAAGCAAAAAAGTAAGAATATTGATGAGGTTAGCATTTGCACACATGTAGGTGTTAAAACAAATTTATCTTATGGGTTTTTTTATTTTGGTGCCTATTTTCTTTACATTAAATCTCAGGTCACATGATCTAGTGTGACAAAAGATATGCATGAGCAAAGTTGGGCTCCAAGGTATTTTTGACAGTGTTTTCCCATACTTATTCAAATTTGTAGATGGCAAGAGAAAGCTGAGTAGACATTTTTATGATATCATATCTTGCATGTATGAAGGTTTCTAGAGAAGATGAATATAAGGATAGAATCCCCTATGTGAGAGGATATTATGCACTAAATTATATATTATGTGATGAAGTGCATCAAAATTTATGCAAGAACAAAGTTGGCCATCTAGGTAGTTCTAAACATAGTTAGTTATGTGGCAAAATAATCTAAGTGAGTAGATTAATGGTGTTATAATTTACATATGTGAATGATTGAGCAAAAAATGAACATATAGGTTTGTTCAATGTTATGGCTAGTTTATATGGTCCAAAATTTAGTATAGGTGAATGAATGAAGAAAAAGATATGAAGATTTGAAGTTAGCCTCCCAAGCATATTGAGATAGTCCCCATACTTAGTCAAATTTTCACAAGGTAAAGTTTGAGCTTCTTAAAATATATAATGGTTAGCACTTAATCATATATTGAATATATAATGATGTGTATTGAAGTCAATATGTCAAAGGTACTTGCGAGTAAATGCACTAGTGACAAGTGTCACAATCATGGATCTTGAATAGTAAATCTATGGTACACTACAAAGTCAATTGTTTAATTATCAATGCAAGGATGCCAAGTATATTGATAGTAGAAACTAATAGTATTATGCATAAGGCACACACTAATGCCAAGTGTCACATTCATGGGAGCTTATTAGAGATAAATTTCAAGCTTGTCAGAAGATCGAATGGTGAGTGATTGATCATGTAATGAATATCAAACAGAGTGAGTAGACCTAATAGGATAAAGTGCTCAATGTTTATTGACTTAAAGGCAAGTTAAATACCAATCTAGTTTGATGAGATCGATGGAACATATTCATTATAAATATTGAAGATGAAACAATATGAGGATAAGCGGTCAATGTTAACCATAGATAGAGACAATGTTCATGAAACTATGAAATTATAATGACATGTGGGAGATTAGACAAGAAATATTAATGGATGCATTTTAAATTTGAATAGTTAAAGTATAGAAGTATACAAAGATCAAATAGAGCACGTAAGCTTGTCATAGATTGATCCAATAAATTGATTTAAAAGTTGAGCAATTGGAATGAAGACCATCAGATCATGGTGTGAAACTTAAGATCAATGGTTGATATTTAAATATATGATCATCCTAATGGTCAATCATATGAACATGCAGGTAAACCATAAATTATGACATAGACAATGAATTTGATTGTTTTAATTGATTAAATTTATGTAATAAAGTATGTGTATCAAAACTAGAGTCTAGTAAATACTGTAAAAAGTAATCAGACAAAGAATCACAATGGTGGATCATGAGTTCAAGATGTGGGAAACTTGTTGTTCAAGAGATAATGAACTAAGTCTATAATAGAGCATGATATGTTAGCAAAATAGTGTGAACATAGAGAATATACAAAGACCTAGATCAAATTATTATATATATGTCATCTAGGTTATAGGTAGAAGCTACTAGTATTATTGAATTGTGCCAAATAGAGATATATAGAGACACTGAAGTAGAGAGGTAGAGTGGAAGATAAGAGAGATGAAGTGTAGAGCATGAGCATTTATAGACTAGACCTATAATAGAGAATAGAGAATTGGATTCATTTATGAATCTATATTGTAATATGGACTTGTAGATTCATATAAATCTGATTAGTGGGTGTCATTAGATAAGATGAGTTGGTACTCAATTAGGGATTGGGTGATTCCCTAGAGTAGGTGCACTTAAATCAAAGGATCAGTGTCTCTTTAGGGTTGGTAACCTTAAACATTGTAATCAATGAGGTTTTTTAATTATGAGGCTAGATTAGAATGGTAGATTCTAACAACTATTCTCATGGTAGTTTTTCCCATATTGGGTTTTCCATGGTATATCTAGTGTTGTATCTATTTGTGTGTATGTGATATCTACATATGGTTTTAATCTATATTAAAAATTCAAGAAAAGGACTAAATTAATCAATATACTAATTCACCCCTCTCTTAGTATATAGTTGTGTTTCAATAATTGGTATCATAGCCCTAGTTCCTTAGAAGAAGCTTAATCATCTTAGGTACATCTTGGATGATGAACACAAATGGCTAGTCAAGAAGGATTTCCATCAAAAAAGTGACCTCTCTTTAATGGATCAAAATATGAATTTGAAGCATAAGAATGGAATCATATTTATCTTCATTAGGGTTTGATGTATGAATGTCTATTGTAAATGGATATACAACTCCTACTGATCAGGATGCCAAGAAAGCATTTAAGAGAAATTCCAAGGCTAAAAATGCTATTTTATGTGGATTTTCAAATTTAGAGTTTGTCAAAGAGATACATTGTAAAAATGCCTAAGATATTTGGAATAATTTGAAAAGCATATATGAAGGTGATGATAAGGTAAATAAGGCCAAGCTATAAATGTTTAAAGGCAAGTTTGAAGTCCTTAAAATTAATGAATAAGAGAAAATTATAGACTACATCCTCGTAGTAGATGAAATAGTCAATGCAATCAAAGGCATTAGAGAAGAGATGAAATATCTAGTCATTGTCAAAAAGGTCATAAGATCTTTACCATCAAGGTATGACTCAAAAATCTTTACAATAGAGGAAGAAAGAGATCTAGATAAACTCACTGTTGATAAGTTGTATGGAACATTCACAACCTATGAGATGAGAATGGGAGAAATAAATACCTTCAAGAGAGAAGCTACATTCAAAGCATCCAAACCAGTGAAGGTAGAAGCACCTACATCTAGATCTGAGGAGACTAATGAAGAATAAGCCAAATTTATCAGAAGATTGAGAAGAGGGTTTGGAAAGTACAAAGGTAAGTTACCCTTAAAATGCTTTAACTATGGTGAAATAGGACATTTTATTGCTAAATGCCCTTATAAAAAGAAGGATAAATATGATCAAGAAGAGAATAGTAAAAAGGTGAAACCTCACTATTTCAAGAAGAATTTATTCAAAAACAAGAAAGGCCTATACACAAAAGAAGGCAGTGATTCAATAGATGACAATGATAGTTCTAATGATGATCATGACTATGCTTTTATGGTTGAGGAAAAATAAGTCCTATTAATGATAATATGATCAACATATGTGGATCAAGAATAAGTTGAAGACTCAGATGAAGAATAAGAAGGAGAAGTGGATTTATAATTTCAACTCATTTATGCTCTAGAATAAATATACAAGATAAGAAAAGAGAACTCAAAATAGAAAAAGCTTAGGCAAAAGTGGATTGAGAAAATGTCTGAAAGTCTTGAAAAATCTGATCAAAAGGTGGTTATCTTAAAGATATAAGTTGAAGAGGCTAAAAAAATAGATGTAGTCAAAAGAACTACAATCTAAATTTGATGAGTGCATGAAGTTAGAAACAAAGATAATGGCTTTGAGAAAAGAGCTTGAGAAACCTAAAGGATAACTAGATAAAAGTCTAAAGTTGATAGGAAGATCATACATTCTTGATGAATTGATCAAATTGTTGATGCAGTGGATTGCACTTGAGGTAGGAGGCCAAGATCCTACCTTCCAAAAGCAACAATGGAAACTCCCCTCTCACCTGTAGGACTGGCAAAGCTGGAGGGGAGAGTCTCTAGATAAGGGCTAGCTCCCTCTGATGTATCCTTTAGGCCCTGGTTTCTTCTACTGCTAACAAATAAATGCAAAAGGGGGGGTTGAAAGGGGAGAGAGAGATGCTAAAAGAGAACCTAAACCTAAAAATAAAAATGGTGATACACCAAAAAGGTTTGATCCACTCAGGCCTGAACACACACTTTTCACCAAGAAGAAGCACCCATACACTTCATCTGATGTGGGAAACTCTTCTATATCAGTGAGCTAGGGGTCCATGGAGATACAGGGAGGAAGAAAACTACTAGAGGCATCCTCAGACACACTTATGCAACCTATTCACAGGCACCTACACTCCTCTAGGGACACTTCTAGCAAACCTACAAAAGAGAAACTCACAATGTACTAGACATGTTGGAATTGACCTGTGAGAAGCATAAAAGGAAATGACTTAACAAAAAAGGAAAACATAGACATGTGCTTGAGTGCAAGTCCAGATGGAGGAAAAATGCTAAGTCCTGATTCAAGGTAAAATTTGGTAGAGTTTTGCCTTACAAGCTCAAGATATTTTTGGGCAGAGTTTTGCCTTAAGGTTGAGAGATGGATCCCTTTCAAATGAGAAGTTTTTAAAATATATAGAGGAAGAAAAGAGGCCTTTTGGCACCCTTTTTACAAATGACCCATGTGCATTCTGATCATTGGGAATATCAAGCTGCTTAAACATCATATGAGAAATTATGGGCTACATCATTTGTTTGCTTACAAGACCACTCCTTCAAGGTGATTATGTGGCTTGTCTACTCATTAATCCAAAATGAAGAAAATGGGTCAAGCCATTAGCCATTTGCACCTCCTAATGATCAATTTGCAGACACTGTATCACCTGCTGGAGTAACTCCTTGAGTTGACACCTTCTTTCACCACTTGGATGCTTTGTCCACTTCTTACCTTGTCTCATCTTGGTTTTGTCTCTTTTTGGCTCCTTTGGCCCTCGAGGCTATCTCCTGGTGGGTTGCTACATTCCTTGGGCTCATTTCTAGTTGGTGTTTAAGCATTTAAAAAAACAAATGACTATTTCAGCACCTTAAAATTGACATTCACGCACCCGTCATCACTTGAAAACCAACAACTAGTTTACCATGCTCAATTTTGACGTCTTTGGACCCATCACCCCTTAGACTTTCCTTTGGCTTCCTACTTCGGCCTTTTCTATGGACTTCCTTCTTTGTACCTTCCCAAAGGGAAGCTGACCCTTTGGCCTTTTGAAAACATCCTTCAACTTGGTTGAGAGTCCCCCATAAGGGCACTTGCCCTTTGGGGTCCTTCAACTCTTTGGTAGGTTCCTCCTTTGGGTTTTTTGGCTACAGCTTCCCCAAATTTCTTTTGACTTTTTATCCAAAGGAATTCCTTCAGACAAAAAATTTGAAAGAAATCATCCTTGTCTTTTCCTTTTTCCTTAAGTCCCTTTCTTTCAGGTTTCTTGCTCACGGCCCTTCTGAATTCCTTTAAACTTTTTGTCTAAAGGAATTCCTTCAGACAAAAAGTCTGAAGGATTTCTTCCTTTCCTCTGTCGACTGCCTTCAAAAAATGCCCTTCCAAAAAGTTGAAAATGACCCTTCCAAAGGGCATTTTATTTGCCTTAGAAACATTTTTGAAAGAACTTACCTTTACAAATTTCTTGAAAATGATGCTTCCAAAGGGTGCTTTTGTCGACCAAGTGCCTCTACAAGGGCACTTGTCCTTCGGGAGGCTCTCTTGAACTTTTACATTAAACCGCTCCATTGAACTAATTGATTGAACCAGTTTAATGGTTTAAATAGTTGTTGAACTAAGGCATCAAACTATTTGATTGAACCAAGCCGATGAACTTTGCGTTGAACTTAAGCATTGAACCAACACATTGAACCAAGCCGATGAACCATTTGATTAAACCAAAGTGATGAACTTTTGCCAATTGAACCAAGGCTTTGAACTGAAGTGATGAACTGGTTCAATGGTTCAAAGATGTTAACCTTCCTTGTGAATTTTTAGACAAGATCCCAAAGAAGCTTTGTAAAACCTTGCACTCTTTGAACCAGTTCTTCATGTGGCGAAAGGCTCACCTGTAGAGTTCGTAGAAAAATCTTCTTTGCAGAATCTATAGAAACTTCACCTATAGAGTCTATAGAAAATCCATGCCTACAAAAATGGTAGAAACTCACCTGCAAAGTCCATAGAAATGGACCCACAGAGTCTGTAGAAAACCTACAGAGTCCATATAAATTTGCAAGACTCATGCAAAATCAAAAGTACTGGCTCAAAATAGCATAAGAAAAAAGGGGGGACTGATTTTTGGCTTGTTAGGCCAAAATTGGTCAACAAATTGGTGACTCCTAGGGGAAACATACCTACTATGTTTAGAGAATAGTTTCCTTTTAGCCTATTGGGCATGGAGTTAGATGCAGCTCTAAAAGAGTTAGCCATTACCTTGAGGGATCCTAGAATCAATCATGAAGCATTTTACCCCAAACATAAGGGAAAACACACACAAGGCTAAAAACACTACTTATGCAAACAACACTTAGGGAAAATAGGAAAAGAAACTAAAAGAAAACTACTAAATAAAACTAACTAGGTACATTTGCTTCCCTCCTGGATCAAAGAGAAAACTTCTCAAGTCTCCTTCCTGGCAAGGAAGCTTATGGTGCTAGACAAGTGGCTAAATGAAATGGAAAGTTGGTGACCCACTCTTATTGCCTATCACCTGGATTGGCTTGTATTTGAGTGGATCAGACTCAAACATGCTTCCAACATATACATACTCTATTTGTTCTTGGAAGCTTGCCTTCTGTTGGTTCTTCATGCTGGTGTATCTCATCAAGAAATTAATTGTTACTAGCTCATTACCATAAGCCCCTTGATATGCATCATTGATTGACTTGTCCCCTTTACCTCATGCTCAGGTTCCATGGTATGATCATCCTCCTTGATGACTTCAAAGAAAGTATCTTCATATTCACCAACCTCTTGAAAGGACAAATTTGAAAGCCTGCAGCCCCTTTGCATACTTATTTGAGTCCCAATGCTACCTTCTCCACTCTTATCCAGCTCATAGCCTCCTTGTTCATCAAAAGGGGTAACTATGGTGATCTCTTCCTCATCCACACTCATGAAGTCTCCCTGATCAGTTATGAAATGAGCATACTCCTCTTCACTTACTTCCTTCAAGATAGGTTCCTCTTCGAGAAGGTGGAAATGGAAGGCTGACGGACGAACTCATGTGGAAGAGGAGGCAGTCCTTAGGTTAAAATCAAATGATTCTTCTCTTTCCATTTGGTTAGCACTTCATCTATATTAGGTGTGGCCTGATAGCTCTCTTAGAGGTGTGTATATGGGGTGTGTTCAAACATGGAATCTACTATTTGGTCTGAAATGTCCACCACACATTGGCTGAGTAATCTCACTCTGGACTCCAACTCTGTAATCTACCTATCTATGTCTTCTTGGAAGAGCCTTTTTTGGAGGTAAAAATCATCATTAGGAGTAGGAGCAACCTCATCTTCCTCAAGGTTTTGAGCAAAAACTTTCTCCTCCTCTTCCTTTTTGCCCCAAGATTCCACTGTTTGCTTCCAACTCATGACCTTGGGATTGGAATTTTCCCCTTGTGAACAAGGAGTAACTTTATCCTCTTTAAGGTCCTAGGCTGGTTCATGGTGTTCCTTCTTCTAGCTTGGAATTTGGAGATCATGTTGAAAGACTTGAAAAGGTTGGGGAAGATTTGGGAGAGTCTACTCATGTACAAGAAGAGCTATCTGAAAAGAGGCATGCTGGAAAGCTAGGCACATATGATTAATGGCAGGATCGATTAATGCATCGGATGATCCAAAATGAGTAAGTGCCAGCTAATAAAAAGGATTTGGCACACAAGAGGGGGCTTCCTTTAGAATAAGAGGGGGCACATAAGGCTCGTTAAAAATAGGTTGGGAAAGGGAAGCAGGGGATCCTTTTAAAACCTCACGAGAAAATGGGGGCAGACCTTGGGCCAAGATCACTTGATTTTCATCTCTCCACTTTACCAACACTTCATCAATATTGAAATTATCTTGTGGATTGGTAGAAGGGGTACCTTTTGGTGTTGGATCCTCTACAAGGTCTGAAAGCTCCATCTCTCTTTCTTTAAGCAATCTCATCTTAGCCTCTAATTCCTCAATCTACTTAGCTAGATTATCCTGAAAGAGTCTTTCTTAGAGCTCATAGGAATCATCATAGAGATGGGGAGTGTATGAAGGTTGCCATGAAATACAAGAAGCTTCTTTAGGAAGGGTGGGAGGGACCTGAAAAGGACTAACCTCATTTTGTACCTCACACTCTTGGACAATGTCTTTCTTCTCCTTACTATTCCATGACTCAATCAATTTATTCTAGCTCAAGATATTCAGACTGGGCATCTCCTTTTGAGATGATGGGGCCACAATGTGAGAGGGTAATGAGGGTTTAGATTCCACTTCTCTTGCTACAAAAATAGACTATTGCATTTGAATATTTTCCAATTCAATTTGTTTATCAAGATTAGCCTGAAACACAAGATTTATTGTTTTAAAACTCTCCTCAACATTATTAGGGAAAGGGATTTGGCAGGCTTAACTTGGCTCATAAGCAGGGGCTGTGTATGACTGATATGATACATAGGGTAGTGGGTATGCATGTTGATAGACCTGGTAAGGCTACCTCTCATTAATACTTAGCTTCTCTTCCAAATATGCATTCAAACCACTCACATCTAGCATCTCACTTGTAAGCCTGTGCCAATTGGCTCTTTCAATAGGATCCCATTCACTCTTAACCAGATCCAGTGCATTTATCACTTGGTGGTCGACATGATGAAGGATTTCTTGGCCATATCCCCTTTTCGTGTCAAGCCCTACTACATACCTTTTGCATCCCAACAGTCCTCATTTGAAGGTTGAAACGGGTTGATTGGCAAAGGGACTAGGTTGAGTAGGAGAAGTGACACATTGAGAAGACTGGGCATAAGGATGATATAGCTTATGATAAGGCTAATAATAGTCATATTAGACCTGATAAGGATCAACATAAGGTTGGTAAGGATCATAGCTAGGCTGGCCAAGAAAAATAGGGTCCATGGTTCTAAACTATGGAATTATACATACCAAAATACTATTTCTTGATGGCACCAGAACTGCTTAACCAATTGATTTAACTCAGAGTCACCATTGGTGTTGATGTAAAATCCTCTAAAGGCTGGTTGGTTGAAGAACACACCAAAAATTCTTCAACTCTTTGGACATAACTTGTCTTAGTTGGTCCCACTGGGCGTGCCTAAAATTGTTGATGTAGTGGATTGCACCTAGGGCAAGAGGCCAAGCTCCTGCCTTCCACATGCAACAATGGAAACTCCCCTCTCACCTGTGGGACTAGTGAAGCTGGAGAGGAGAGTCTCTAGATAAGGGCTAGCTCCCTCTAATGTATCCTTTAGGCCCTAGTTTCTCCTACTGATAACAAATAAATGTAAAAGGGGGGTTGAAAAGGGAGAGAGAGATGTTGAAACAAAACCTAAACCTAAAAATAAAAAGGGTGATACACCAAAAAGGTTTGATCCACTCAGGCCTGAACACACACTTTTCACCAAGAAGAAGTGCCCATACACTTCATCTGATGTGGGAAACTCTTCTATATCAGTGAGCTAGGGGTCTGTGGAAATACAAGGAAGAAGAAAACTACCAGAGGCATCCTCAAACACACTTATGGCAGCCTATTCACAGGCACCTACACTCCTCTAGGGACACTTCTGGCAAACCTATAAAAGAGAAACTCACAATGTAATAGACATGTTGGAATCGATCTATGAGAAGCATAAAAGGAAATCACTAACACAAAAGGAAAACATAGACATGTGCTTGAGTGCAAGTCCAGATGGAGGAAAAAATGCTAAGTCCTGATTCAAGGTAAAATTTGGTAGAGTTATACCTTACAAGCTTGAGATATTTTTGGGTAGAGTTTTACCTTAAGGCTGAGAAATGGATCCCTTTCAAATGAGAAATTTTTATAATATATAGAGGAAGAAAAGAGGCCTTTTGGTGCCCTTTTTACAAATGACCCATGTGTGTTCTGATCATTGGGAAGAGCAAGCCACTTAAACATCATATGAGAAATTATGGGCCACACCATTTATCTGCTTACAAGACCACTCCTTCAAGGTGATTACGTAGCTTGTCTGCTCATTAATGAAAAATGAAGAAAATGGGTTGAGCCATTAGCCATTTTCACCTCTTAATGATCAATTCATAGACACTATATCACCTACTAGAGTAACTCTTTGAGTTGACACCTTATTTTGCCACTTAGATGCTTTGTCTACTTCTTACCTTGTCTCATCCTGGTTTTGTCTCTTTCTGGCTCCTTCGGCCCTTGGGGCTATCTCTTGGTGGGTCACTGCATTCCTTGGGCTCATTCTGGTTGGCGCTTAAGCATTTAAAAAACAAATGGCTATTTCACCACCTTAAAATTGACATTCGCACACCCGTCATCACTTGAAAACTAATGGCTAGTTTGCCATGCTTGATTTTGACATTCTCGGGCCCGTCACCCCTTGGACTTTCCTTTAGCTTCCTGTTTCAACCTTTTCTGTGGAATTTCTTCTTTGCACCTTCCCAAAGGGAAGGTGACCCTTCAACCTTTTAAAAATATCCTTCAACTTGGCTGAGAGTCCCCCATGAGGGCACCTTCCCTTCAAGGTCCTTCGTCTCTTTGGCAGGTTCCTCCTTTGGGCCTTTGTTATTCCTTTGGGTTTTTTGGCTGTAGCTTCCTTGAATTTCTTCAGACTTTTTTTTGAAGGAATTCCTTCAGACAAAAAATTTGAAAGAATCATCCTTGTATTTTGGTTTTGCCTTAAGTCCCTTTCTTTCGGGTTTCTTTCTCACGGCCCTTCTGAATTCCTTCAGACTTTTTGTCTGAAGGAATTCCTTCAAACAAAAAGTCTAAAGGATTTCTTCCTTGCCTCTACCGACTGCCTTCAAAAAAGTGTCCTTCGAGAAAGTTGAAAATGACCCTTCTGAAGGACATTTTCTTTGCCTTAGAATTTTTTTTGAAAGAACTTACCTTTGTGGCTTTCTTGAAAATGACCCTTTCAAAGGGTGCTTTTTGTCAACCAAGTGCCCTCCACAAGGGCACTTGTCCTTCAGGAGGCTCTCTTCGACTTTTGCATTGAATTACTCCATTAAACCAACTGTTGAACCAATTAATTAAACCAGTTCAATGGTTCAAATAGTTGTTGAACCAAGGCATCAAACCATTTGATTGAACCAAGATGATGAAATTTGCGTTGAACTTAAGCATTGAACCAACACATTGAACCAAGCTGATGAACCATTTGATTAAACCAAAGTGATGAACTTTTGCCGATTGAAACAAGGTTTTGAATTGAACCGATGAACTGGTTCAATGGTTCAACAGTTCAAAGATGCTAATCTTCCTTGAAAATTTTTAGACAAGAGCCTGAAGAAGTTTTGTAAAACATTGCACTCTTTGAACTGGTTCTTCATGTGCGAAAAGGCTCACCTGCAGAGTTTGTAGAAAAATATTCTTTACAGAATCCATAGAAACTTCACCTACAAAGTCCGTAGAAAATCTATGCCTGCAAAAATGATAGAAAAGCACTTGCATAGTCCATAGAAATGGACCTGTAGAGTCCGTAGAAAACTTGTAGAGTCCATATAAATTTTCAAGACTCATGCAAAATCAAAAGTACTCACTCAGAACAACATAAGAAAAAATGGGGGACCAATTTTTGGCCTGTTCGGCCAAAATTGGTCAACACAAATCTCAAAAGCCTTCAAAAGAGATATTAGGTCTTGGTTATAAAAAAATAAAAAGATACATAACTAGCACATCTGCTTACTTATATGACAACTTCAAAGTAGAAAGAGAATCAAGAGCAAAGAAAGAGAAAGCTTGCAAAGATACAAAGACAAAATCAAACATAGCTAATGTGAAGAAATATGAAGGAGAAAATAAGTCTTAAGAAAATAATAAGACAAAGGTAGTTTATGTAGATGGATACATAAAAGTAAGACTTGAAGAAGCTAGAGTTTAGAAGAGCTCCTCATATTACTCAAAGAAATAATATGACTAGGTATTCATCATATTTCTATGGTTATTTTTATACCTATAATTAGTTTGCTCATAGAGATATTGATTGTAGAGTTGTACCTAAAAGGAGAACAAATTTTGTAATTAGACATTCATTTTTTTCCTTGTTAGATACAAATGTAATATGTTATAATTACAATAATTTTGGTCACATAGCTAAACAATGTAGAACAAAATTTGTAAGACCAAAAACATAAAATAAAAATAAAGGCATGCCTCTTATTATGAACAAAGGTTCACAAGTCTCTAAAAAGGAGAAAAAGAAGCCAAATAAGAAACACAAGGGAGTGTAGAAAGTGAAAGATCAATCTAGGATTTCTCAAATTGCACTCCATGCTAAGGAGTAAAATTTTTCAGTAATAGACAATAGTTACTCAAAACATATGACTAGTGATAAGCACAAGTTCATCAAATTGAGGAAATGTAAGGAAGGATCTATCATCTTGGGAGATAACACTATAGTAAATAATAGAGGTAAAGGAACCTTGAACATAGATGGAAAATTGCCTACACATGATGTCCTTTATGTTGAAGGATTAAAGCATAATATGCTAAGTGTTAGCCAAATTTATGAAAATAGATATAAGGTCACAATTAATGTATAAGGATACAAGTTAAAGAGACCTAGAAGACTAGTTGCAAAAGGGAAAAGAATTAAAATTAGTATCTATAATATTGTTAAATTGAATGGTAATAATTGCTTGATAAGAAATATTGATGAGATTTGACTATGGCATATAAGAATGGGTCATGTTAACTTTGATAACCTAGTCAAAGTGATCTCAAATAAGTGTGTTAGACATATGCCGAAGATAACTAGACCTATAGACACTACTTACAAGGAATGTCAACTAGACAAGTAGACAATGGTTAAATTTCAAACAAAGGAGTATGCAACTATAAAGCCTTTAAAATTAGTTCATACTAATATTTATGTTCCTTCTAAGACAAGAGGATATAATGGAAAAAGATACTTCATATTATTTTTAGATGATTACACAAGAATGACATGGGTAACATTTTTGATGGACAAGTCACAAGAATTTGAGAGATTCAAGATCTTTAGGGCCATGGTAGAGAATGAGATTAAACAAAAAATAAAATTCTTAATATCTGATAAAGGTGGAGAATTCATCTCGAATGAGTTTATAGAGTACTGTGAGAAACATGGAATCAAAAGACATTGCTTTGCAGCAAGGACTCCACAAAAAAATGGGGTTGTTAAAAGAAATAATAATACAATCAAGGAAATGGATATAACAATGCTAAAAGAGGCCAAGTTACCTAATGGATACTAGAGAGAAGCAGTCCAAAGAGTGTTGGAAATATTGTCATTGATGTCAAAGGTTTAGCATTATTGGTGATAAAGGCCCCATTGCATTTAATGTTGTTGGTAATAAATATATCTTGGCTAATATGAGTTAATATTTATTTAATATTAATGAATATATTTTTGGTTGCATATGAGACAAAAGAAGGGCCCATGAAGAAGTCGAAGAGCCACGAGATAAAGACAAAAGAAGTATGGGATGCATTTTCCCATGAAGAGTCATCTTGGGAAATACCAAGAGTCACCAAGTGAAGACAAAAGAGTAAAGGCAAAATTTCTCATGAAGGGACACTTTGAGGAATACGAAGAGTCACCTAAGATAAGGACAAAAGTGGGAAGGACATTTTTGGTCATGAAGGGTCACCACATGACTTTTCAAATGTTTGGATATGAAAGATCATCCAAGATTGGTGCCATTTTCCATGAGGATTGAAGGGTCACAAAGGGGGAAGGCCAAAGGTCATTTGAAAATCTATAAATAAAGGCTTGAGAAGCCATTTGTAAATATGGTTGAGAGAGGTTGATTTGATATTGTAATATCTAGCTTAGAAGAGCAATTGTGAGAGATGAATATGATTTGTATTTATTATATCTAGCTTAGAAGAGAAAAGGTGAGAGAGAGGAAGGAGATGTTGTATTGATCTATCATTTCTTGAGATAGAAACATTAAGAGATAGGTGTGTGGTATACACAAAGGGGTTGGTGCTCTTGTGGGTTGGTGCTCATGAATTATTGATGGGTTGGTGCTTAGCAAAGGGGTTGGTGCTCCTGTGGGTTGGTGCTCATGAATAGTTGTTGGGTTGGTGCTTGGCAAAGGGGTAAGTGCTCTTGTGGGTTGGTTCTCATGAATAGGTGCTAGGTTGGTGCTCAACAAAGGGGTTTGAAGCTCTTATGGGTTAGTGCTCATGAATTGTAGCTAAGGTTTGTACTTGGGAAAGGGGTATGGTGCTCCTGTGGGTTTGTTCTCATGAATATATTTGAGATTTATTCTCTGTGGTTTTTCCCACATTGGGTTTCCATGTTATATCTGGTGTCTCTCTCTATCTTGTGTGATGTTTATTGTTTGAGTTTTATTTCATATCTTGAATGTTTGATTAAGTGGAATTTGATAAAGGGAAAGTTTTATAAGATATATAATATACTAATTCACCCCCCCCCTTAGTATATTCCATGCTTAACAATTGGTATCAGAGCAGGTTCCTTTTTTGAAAAGTTTTACAGCTTGAAGGTAGATCAGGAAAGCACGATGGATGGGTCATAGGAAAGATTTTCTACAAATAAGGCACCTTTGTTTGATGGGATGAATTATGCTTTTTGGAGCATGAAAATGAAGGTTTATTTGATGGCCCTTGGATTTGACATATGGAAAGTAGTGGTGGAGGAATATGAAGAGCCACAGACATCTACAATTACTCCAGTAGAAAAGAAGGCAAGTGAATGTAATGCTAAAGCTTTAAATGTTATTTTATGTGGGTTATGTGAATATGAATTTGTTAAAGTTATGCAATGTAAATCTGCTCATGAAACTTGGGTAAAACTTGAGAATATTTACAAAAGTGATGGAAAGGTTTAGCAATCTAAGTTGCAAACTTTTAAAAGGCAGTTTGAAAGTTTGAAGATGGAAGAAGAAGAAGATATAGCAAGTTATCTCTTGTGAGTTGATCAAATATTAAATTAGATTCAAGGTCTTGGAGAAACATTGGAAGAGTTAATGATGGTGCAAAAGGTTTTGAGATCTCTACCAATCAGATATGATGCAAAGGTTTCAACAATCGAGGAGATGAAAAAATTTAGCCAAGCTAAAGATGGATGAGCTTCATGGTATTCTCATGGCATATGAGATGTTGACTGAACAAGATAAACCCTCAAAGAGAGAAGTGGCTTTCAAGACATCAAAGAAGGAGAAAGCTAAGATTCAAGAATCAAGTGATAGTTCTAGTGATGATGAAGATGACAACGAAGCACTTTTCATTCGTAGGCCAAAAAGAGGAACAGGTAAATATTAAGGAAAATTACCTTTTAAATGTTTTAATTATGGAAAGATTGGACATTTTTTAGCTAGATGCCTAGATAAGGTTAATGAGGAAGAAGAAGAAAAGCCTACATATAAGAAGAATTTCAAAGGCAAATCCAAGAAGGGATTCGAGAAGAAGAGCCTGTATTCTAAGGATCCTAGCTCAGTTCAAGATAGTGGAGTCAGCGATTCAGAAGAAGAGATTCTATTCATGGCCATACATGAAGATGATCAAGAAGAAGAAGAGGAGGAAGTTGAAGTAGATATGGAAGGAGAACTCAATTGTGCCCTAGAAGAGCTAGAAGTTATTCATAAGAAGAATCGAAGATTAAAGCGCCAGATCAAGAAAAATGAACAAGAGACAAAGGAAATGATTGAAGATCTATAAGCACACATTGAATAAGCCAAGAAGAATGAAGAAGATCTCAAAGCATAGTTGGAAATAACAAGAAAAGATTGTGAAAGGTATGTTATTGAAATTGCCTCTTTAAAAGAAGATATTCAGAAAGTAGTCAATGATAAAGTAGTTAGTGATTCAAAATTTGAGGAGAGCACTAAAATGTTGAATAAGATATTGGAAAGTCAAAAAGCATATTCAAATAATATTGGGATCAATTTTGAAAAGAAAAAGAGCTATGCTGAAGCTCTTACACAAGAGGAAACAAAAAGGGGAGAAGTAAGGAATACAAAGCTAAAAAAGGCAATTAGGTCAGAGATATACAGACATGTCTTATTTCTATGGCTATTGTTTTTATTGTAATGGATATGGTCACAAGAAAGTAGAATATAGAAAAAGATCTAACAATTTCAGAAATAAGGAGAAGGTAAGTCAAGTAGAGTCAAGCAAAAGCCACAACTCTTTTGCTCCTCTATCAAGCTTTGATGAAGAGACCATAGTGTGCTACAAGTGTAACAACTTTGGACACATAGCTCGACATTGTAGAAATGTGTTCGAGTCAATCAATAAGCATCAGAGTTTCAAGGCTCTATTAATCAAGAAGAAGAATCAGAGTGTCAAAGATCCATTCATCAGTGAGAAAGTTTATACATGTACATGGTAGAAGAAACAACATGAATATTCTATGATGGTGCAGACAGCTCTGCATGTGGGAGGTAAAGATCAGCCATGGTTAATTGATAGCAGATGTTTGAGGCATATGACAGGAGATAAAAGTAAATTCATAACTCTAAAGAAGATCAATGGTGGTACAGTGAGGTTCAGAGATAAAGCCACTACAAAGATAGTTAGAAATGGTACTTTTAGTTTGGATTATGGTAGAATTAAGACTAAGAATGTTTTATATGTAAAAGGTCTTAAGCATAATCTGTTGAGTGTTAGTCAAATATGTGATCAAGGATACACATTAAGATTTCATGATGAAGGTTTTGAGATTAGAAGAAAAGATTCAAATGAGTTGATTGTAGATGCTCAAAGGATAGGGAACAATTTATATGTATTGTCAGATATATTCTCAAAGGCACGATCAAAAGATACATTTAAAGATTGGCGAGAGGATTTGAGAGTAATTTCTATTACTTCCTACCATTGATGTTTAGCATCAAGTGAGGGGGAGCTAAGTGTTAGCACCAAGTAGGCCCTTTGCCATTGATGTCAAAGGGGGAGAATAACATGTATAGGTATAGGTGCAGAAAATAGGTACAAGGAACTGGTACAGGTTGCTACAATAAGGGGGAGTTATTGTATGTTTTCAGATGACGGTATGTGTAATTAATAGGATGTGGTAGTTTTAGGATTGAGGTTGCCATCAATGACAAAGGGGGAGATTGTTGAAAATATTGTCATTGATGTCAAAGGTTTAGCATTATTGGTGATAAAGGCCCCATTGCATTTAATGTTGTTGGTAATAAATATATCTTGGCTAATATGAGTTAATATTTATTTAATATTAACGAATATATTTTTGGTTGCATATGAGGCAAAAGAAGGGCCCATGAAGAAGTTGAAGAGCCATGGGATAAAGACAAAATAAGGATGGGACACATTTTCATATGAAGAGTCATCTTGGGGAATACCAAGAGTCACTAAGTGAAGAAAAAAAAGTAAAGGTGAAATTTCTCATGAAGGGACACTTTGAGGAATACGAAGAGTCACCAAAGATAAGGACAAAAGTGGGAAGGATGTTTTTGGTCATGAAGGTTCACCACATGACTTTTTAAATGCTTGGATATGAAGGGTCATCCAAGATTGGCACCATTTTCCATGAGGATTGGAGGGTCACAAAGGGGGAAGGCCAAAGGTCATTTGGAAAGCTATAAATAAAGGCTTGAGAAGCCTTTTGTACATATGGTTGAGAGAGGTTGATTTGATATTGTAATATCTAGCTTAGAAGAGCAATTGTGAGAGATGAATATGATTTGTATTTGTTATATCTAGCTTAAAAGAGCAAAGGTGAGAGAGAGGAAGGAGATGTTGTATTGATCTATCATTTGTTGAGATAGCAACATTGAGAGATAGGTGTGTGGTATACACAAAGGGGTTGGTGCTCCTATGGGTTGGTGCTCATGAATTGTTGCTGGGTTGGTGCTCGGCAAAGGGGTTGGTGCTCCTATGGGTTGGTGCTCACGAATAGTTGCTAGGTTGGTGCTCAGCAAAGGGGTTGGTGCTCCTATGGGTTGGTGCTCATGAATAGGTGCTAGGTTGGTGCTTGGCAAAGGGGTTTGAAGCTCTTGTGGGTTGGTGCTCATGAATTGTAGCTAAAGTTTGTACTTGGCAAGAGGGTATGGTGCTCCTGTGGGTTTGTTCTCATGAATATATTTGAGATTGATTCTCCATGGTTTTTCCCACATTGGGTTTTCACATTATATTTAGTGTCTCTCTCTATCTTGTGTGATGTTTATTGTTTAAGTTTTATTGCATATCTTGAATGTTTGATTAAGTGGAATTTGATAAAGGGAAAGTTTTATAAGATATATAATATACTGATTCACCCCCCCTCTTAGTATATTTTATGCTTAACAAATAGCATTATATATCTTGGATAGATTTAACTAAGGGTAAATAGTAACAAAACTCCCTATGAGCTATAGTATGGAAAACCTACCTCTGTGAAGTATTTTAGAGCATTTGGAAGTAAATGCTACATTAGGAGAAAAGATGACAAATTGGGAAGCTTTTAATCAAGATGTGATGAAGCAATATTTCTTGGTTATTCCACCCACAACAAAGCCTACATATGTTACAATAAAAGGATACACAAGATTATAGATATCATCAATGTCAAGTTTGAATAAGGTTTGATAAATGTTAAACCTGACAAAGAAATCTATAATTAAGAATTATATTTTGAAGATGAAGCAACTAATGAAGAGCATGAGGAAGTAAATGAAAAGGCACCTCCAATATTTGTTCAAAAGGATCATCCTATAGAGTAAATAATTGGCAATAACAATGAAGAAGTTCAAGGAAGGAGACATTTACATAATATAAGGAGCAAGTAAGTATTTATTTAATGTCTAAAATTGATCCTAAGAGTTATGTTGAATCCAACAATGATGAGAGTTATCTAAAAGCCATGGAAGAAAAACTGAGCCAAATTGAAAAGAACAAAACTTGATAATTAATTCCAAGAAAATTAAACAAGAATGTGATAGGTACAAAGTGGGTCTTTTGAAATAAGCTCAATGAAGATGGAGTTATTATAATAAATAAAGCAAGATTGGTATGCAAAGGATATGGACAAGTTGAGTGCATATATTTTAAGGAAACATTTGATCTACTTGCTAGATTGGAATCCATGAGAATGTTTCTAGCATTATCTATTTATAAGAAGTTCAAATTATATCAAATGGATGTTAATTTTGCTTTCTTGAAAGGCAACCTAGAAGAGGAAGTTTACATATAACAACCTAAAGGTTTTAAACTATTAGAAGAAGAAGAATATGTGTGCAGACTAAAGAAAACTTTGTATGGTCCAAAACATGCACCTAGAGCATGGTATTCAAGATTAGACTAGTACCTACAAAAACAAGGATTCAATAAAGGATGTGTAGACAATAATCTATACTTCAAATAGTAAGGTGATCATATTTTGATTGTTGTTGTTTATGTAGATGACATCTTCTTTGGAGGTAGCAACAACAAAATGTGTAAATAATTTACTAAACAAATAAAAAGTGAGTTTGAGATGTCTATGCTTGGATAATTTTCTTTCTTTCTTGGTATATAAATAGCACAAACTGATGAAGGGATATTTATATCCCAAACCAATTATGCAAAGGAAATTCTAAAGAAGTTTTGAATGGAAGACAACAAACTAGTTAGTATTCCCATGATAACTATATGCAAGTTGAGCAAAGAGGATGAGTCCCTTGATGCAAATAAGACTATGTACATAAAAATGATAGGTAGGTTGTTATACCTAACTATATCAAGACTTGATGTCATGCAAGTAGTGTGCATGGTTACAATATTTCAAGCTTCTCCTAAAGAGTCACATGTCAATACATCAAAAAGAATCTTTAGATATATCAAGAGCACAATTGACTATGGCCAATAGTATCCTAAACATGAATACTTCACTATGATAACATATATAGATGCTAATTGGGTATGAAGTGTGGATGATAGAATAATAACTAGTGGTGGTGCATTTTTCCTTGGAAACAAACTTATTTCATGTTTGAGCAAAAAGCAAGACTCAGTTAATCTTTTTATAGTAGAAGCAGAGTATGTGGTAGTAGTGGCATGTTGCAATCAAGTCTTGTGGATGAAGGAAATAATCAAAAACATCAATGTAGAGTATAAATAACCTATCTCTATTCTTTGTTATAACTCAATTGCTACAAAGAATCCAGTGATGTACTCCAAAACCAAACACATATCAATCAATTATCACTTCTTAAGAGGAAAGGTTGTATATTAAGAGGTCATAATGGAATATGTTCCAACTCAGGATCAAATTTCAAACATATTCACAAAACCTCTTCCCAAGGAATAATTTGAGTATCTAAGACAAAAGTTGGGGGTGGTGGATCCTACATCACATCACTAGATCCTAGTGATAAGGCATGAATCTAAGGGGAGAATCATAGAAGCTTTGTTAATCCTTATAATAAGAGAGAAAAGGCAACTTAGGTATGCATATTTTATCAAATTTCTCATGAATTGATGGTTTCATATTCTTGGAGAAAATCCTTTATCTAATAAAATGGGAGAAACATTTGGACAAATAGTCCCTTTGCCATTGATGTCAAAGGGGGAGAAAAAGTGCCAATGCTTTCTATAAAAGTTTGGTGAAAAATTGAAAATGCTAAATAAGATCAAAGCATGTGTCCAAGTTGAGTTTAGGCAAATGTGTCATTGCCTAAGGGGGACCAAGTTTAGTATGAACAACTTCTATTCATACTCATCAAAATCCAATGCAAACAATGTCTAATAAGGATCAAAATATTAGAATATCAGAGTATTTAGTTTGTCATCAATGATAAAGGGGAGATTGTTGGCAATATGATTGTCATTGATGTCAAAAGAGAGATTATTTGCATTATGGATGTCATTGATATTCAAGGTTGAGTATGGTGATTTGAAGATGTGAAAAGAATCCTATCAGGGGTCAAGGATGATTGGAGTGCTTGTGTACATGAGTGGAATTCATCCAGTTCTTCATATTGATCATCTAAATATTTTGGATCTATAGAGGAAAATCTAAATAGGTAGTTTGTTGATATCACCATTACCACGTGTGGATAAGTCTAGGGGAATTAGTCATATGGTGTGATCATATTAGTCCCTAGTTGTTATGCACCATATTAGAAGTCATGCGATGAAGTGCAGTTGAATATATGAGGATGCAAAGTTGGCTACTTAGACAAAATTCACTAAGTTTCTATACTTAGCCAAATTTTCAAAAGGGTTCAAGTAAAGCCAAGTAAACATATTGATGAGGTCAAAATTTGCACACATGGAGGTGTTAGGACAAAATTACCATATGGGTTTATTTAATTTTGTGCCTAGTTTCTATGTGATGAAAAATAGGTCATGTGATGTAGCATGACAAAAGATATGCATGAGCAAAGTTGGGCTCCCAGGTATTTTGACAATGTTTTCCCACAATCAAATTTTTAGATGGCAAGAAAAAGTTGAGTAGGCATTTTTATGATGTCATATCTTGCACATATGAAGGTTTCTAGATCAAATGAATATATGGATGAAATCCTGTATGTGAGAGGATCTTATGTGCTAAGTTACAGATCATGAAATGAAGTGCATCAAAGTTATGCAAGAACAAAGTTGGCCTTCTAGGTAGTTCTAAGCATAGTTATTTTTATGGTAGAATAATATGGGTGAGAAATTTAATGGAATTATATTTTGCACATGTAAATGATTTAGGAAAAATGAGCATATGGGTTTGTTTAGTGTTATGCCTAGTTTATATGGTCCAAAATTCAATACAGGCAGATGAGTGAAGTAAAAGATATGAAGGTACAAAGTTAACCTTCCCAACATATTGAGATGGTCCCCATACTTAGTCAAATCTACACAAGGTAATGTTCAATCTTGTTGGAAGATCTAACGGTTAGAGCTTAATAATACAATGAATATCTAATGATGCAAAATGAAGTCAATATGTCAAAGGCATCTACAAGTGAACAAGCTAGGATAAGTGTCACAATCATGGATCTTGAATAGTAAATCTATATTGTGGTTAAAATTCAATTAGTCAATGATTAATGTGAAGATGCCAAGTATCTTAATAGTGGGAACTGACAATAATGCACAAAAGGCATGTGTTAATTCCAAGTGTCACATTCATGGGAGCTAATCAAAGATAAATTTTGAGCCTATTAGAAGATCGAATTATGAATGGTTGATCATGCAATGAATATCCAATGGAGTGAGTGGACTTAATGGGATAAAGTGTTTGATGTTTATTGACTTAGAGGTGAGTTAAAGACTAAGCTAGTTTGACAAGATCGATGAAATGTATTCATTCCAAAGCTAAGGATGCAACATAATGAGGAAAAATGGTTGATGCTTAACCATATATAGAGATAACATTCATAAAACTATGAAGATCTAATGGCATGTAGGATCTCGGATCAAAAATATCAATGGACACATTTTAAAGTTGAATAGTTAAAGTTTAGAAGCATACAAAGATAAAATGGAGTGTGTAAGCCTATCAGATATTGATCCAAAGGATTCATTTTAAAGTTGAACAATCTGAATTAAGACCATCAGATCATGGTGCCAAACTTAAGATCAATGGTTGATATTTAAAGATATGATCATCCTAATGGTCAAGTGTAGGAACATGTAGGTAAGTCATAAATTACAACACAAATAATGTATTTGATTATTGTAATTGATCAAATTTATGTAATAATGTATGTGCATCAAAACTAGATTCCAATAAATGATATAAATATTAATTAGACCAATAATCATGATGGTGGATCATGAGTTCAAGACGTGGGAAACTTGTTGTTCAAGAGATAATGAACTGAGTCTAGAATAGAGCGTGATGTGTTATAAATTGAGTATGAACACAAAGAATATACAAAGACCTAGATCAAATGATTATTTATATGTCATTTAGGATACAGGTAAATTTTTTTCGTATTATTGAATTATGTCAAATAGAGATATATAGAGACATAGAAGCAGAGAAGCAGAGTTAAATATAAGAGAAATGAACTACAAAGCATGAGTAGTTACAAACTAGACCTATAATAGATAATAGATAATTGGACTCATTTATGAATCTATATTATAATATGGAGTTTTATCTTGATATAGATATGATTGGTGGGTGCCATCAGATAATATGAGTTGGTGCTTAGTTAGGGAGTGGATTTTTCCTTAGAGTAAGTGGTCTTAAATTAGGGGATCATTGTCTCTTTAGGGTTGGTATTCATAAACATTGTAACTAGTGAGATATTTATTATGAGGATATATTAGAATGGTAGATTCTATCAGCTATTCTCATGGTAGTTTTTCCCATATTGGGTTTTCTATGGTATATCTAATGTTGTGTCTATTTGTGTGTATGTGAGCTTTGCATATAGTTTTACTCTGTATTTGAAAATCAAGAAAAGAATGAAATTAATAAATGTACTAATTCACCCCACATATTAGTATATAGTTGTGTTCTAATAATTTCAACTATAAAGAACTTAAAACTAGGAAATTGCATTGTTCCAATGTGATTGATTCTCTCTATGACACCTGTAGGTGCTCATTCATTGTGTATGACTATATTGAGGATTGAATTGGCTATCATAGTCAATCCTTTATCATTTGAAGGGTATTTAATTGATTTTTAATTATTCTAATAAGGTTTACAACTCCTTAAACTCTTCATTACACTTCCATGACCATGCTCAGAGCTCAAAACACATCATTTAGTTGACTGTGTATAACAATCATGTAAGAAAGTATGACTGTGTTGTTTTCCCTTTGATTAAAAGATATATTTTCATATTTGGTACTAAAAATTGAAAAGAGGGAGATTTATGTCATGAAAAACATGGAATATATTATTTTATACTCATTTGAAACCATTTCAGAGAAAGAAACCTTTTACAATTGATGGACATGTCTGTAACCCACTAACATACACCACCTGCAACCTAAGAGGTTTGGACTCATCACATGACTTCCAAATATGAATCCAAATGTGGGAAACATGAGATAAGGAAGTCTAAATCCTTTGAAATCCATTTAACTAATTGAATTGTATAGACATGCTAAAATAAAGGCAAACCTATAAGGTGTGGGGATTATCAGGTAAAATAAGACAATCCACTTCTTAAGAATGGTTAATAAAATATATGCAACCATTTTTCTAATTAAAAACATGAAAGTTATTTAAAAAAAGTTTAATATCCACCATCAAGAGAATTTAACATAAAGTCCTCCTACTGACTATACCATTAAAAGATTTGTTGACCACTTTTGTGTGTATAGTGGAGTGATTGAGAAGATAAATAGTTTTGGCCCATTTTTGGCACTTTAAAATCATATAAATATTGTAAATTGAGTAATATAATCTAAAGGTTCACTTCATGAGCTTCTCCCATGTGCCACTCCTACCCATATGATGTACAACCTTCAAAACACTATATTTTTCACTTGTTTTCTTGATTTTCAATTTGGAACATACAAGTTTCAATTATTCCTAACATATTTGACAAATAAAATGACATATTAGATGTTGGAAGAAAGTTTAGAACACTTTTGCACCAAGGAAAACTGTACCACCCTCTTTTATGACCCAAATATGACCCCTAACTGACATAAAATGACACAAGGACTGAATGTGATGATGACTAAGGCTAATAACATATTAAGTGACATCAAATTAACCATGACACACCCTATGAAATGTTAATAGACCCATATTTCAAGTTTTAAACTATATAACATTGACCTATTTTGACTTGTAGTCAAAATAGGCAATAGGTAATACACACCTTTTCCCCATTTTTTTGTAATAGTAAATGGTCCCAACCAATTTAATTTGAACTTTCCCTTGTGTTTTTATGCATTAGTGTTCTTATGATTTTATTTTAGTACCAGGTCACCCATATCATAATTACATGGCTAAACCTTTTTTTTATACTTAAACTTAACATGATCTAGATAACCCATAAGTGTTCAACAACCCTTTTTTGTTTTCACTAAACTATTTTGTGTTTCTCACTAAAATATTATAATGTAATCTATTTTCATGTTATTAATTATATTTTATAATACATTCAACATATACATGGAGGGAAGGTATATCAAGTTCAATCGATAATATTTCATCTATACCATAAATCAAAGAATAAGGTGTAGCCTAAGTAGGTGTGTGAGAACCAGTATGGTATGCCCATAAAACATACACCATATTCTAGTGCCAATCTAAATTGTATCATTCAACTATTTTTCCAAGTATTTTGATAATGGTTTTATTTGTTTCCTCTACTTGGCCATTACCCTATGGATAGTAAGGTGTATAAAAGGTATGTTTTATTCTATATTTACTACAAAAGAATTTGACTATCTTCTTTTTTAATGATGATCCATTATCAAAAATAATAGTTGAAGGTATGTCAAAATAGGAAATAATATTGGTCATAAAAAATATACATATGTCATCCCTTTTACTAAAATCAAGTGGAGATCGCATCCACCCATTTTGTAAAATATTTTTTAGCTATTATTATGAACTTATGTCCACCAATGGACACTAAATTTATCTTGATAGTCAAATCAACCCCACATAAAGAGAAAGGCCAAGGTGAGATAATCGACCGTAACTCATGAGATGGTGCATGGTTCAAATTGTTGTACTTTTAGCATTGTAAACATAATATGGCATGTTGAGTACATCATTTTTATATGGTAGGCTAATAATATCCTTAACGTAAGTTTTTTTTTGGACATCATCTTGGCACTAAAATGTCCACCACACTCACTGTCATGCATTTTTAATATATATTGCATGCCTCATCTATGCTTAACCATCGAAATATGTGTACATAGAAACCTCATTTGAATAAATAATTCCCAATAATAATGTACTAAAGTGATTCACATTATAATTTATGTTTATCATTCTACATAAATTAGTTTGGTATATAATCCTAATAAGGGAAATTATAAATGTCATTGTACCATTCTATGTTGGAAGAGTTGACAGTAATGGTAAGAATGGTTAAGGGATCCATTTTGTTACAAGAAATGGAAAGATATCATAACTAACATATGGTAAAGTCTACAAGATCATTGTTAATATCAAAGGTCATTAAGTTTTTCACACTAGCCATTGCATATGCATGAAAATTGTCTTTACAGGGATTGTTGTCAATAGAAAATGTATCAATTGTTTATTTTAGTATGTCCATTTATTTATATGGTTAAAGATGTTATTATTTAGTTTGGTAATGATTGGTAAATTGATTAATGATCAACTGAGAATCACTAGAGACATGAATGTCCTTGATATGAAGCTTTTGTACTATTGATAACCCAATTATCAAAGTTTCATATTCTGTTATATTATTGGTGTAGGAAAAGGATAATATGTAATAGAAAGACATGCATTTTCCCCCAAGGGTGAAAAATATAATATCATCACCTGATCTTGATCTACATATGGATCCATTGAAAAAAATTGTCCATGGATATATATATATATATATATATATATATATATATATCCATGGACAATTTTTTTCAATGGATCCATATGTAGATCAAGATCAGGTGATGATCCATATGTAGATCAAGATCAGGTGATGATATTATATTTTTCACCCTTGGGGGAAAATGCATGTCTTTCTATTACATATTATCCTTTTCCTACACCAATAATATAACAGAATATGAAACTTTGATAATTGGGTTATCAATAGTACAAAAGCTTCATATCAAGGACATTCATGTCTCTAGTGATTCTCAGTTGATCATTAATCAATTTACCAATCATTACCAAACTAAATAATAACATCTTTAACCATATAAATAAATGGACATACTAAAATAAACAATTGATACATTTTCTATTGACAACAATCCCTGTAAAGACAATTTTCATGTTATGTTCCCTAAATTCATCACCAAAAACATTGGTTATTGGAAAAGAATCAGGTCAAGGAGTGACCACCAATTGGTCAAGTATTTATTGGCCTTTATCATCTTTTTGGACACAAATTTGAAATCAAACTCAGTAAGTTGCATCACCCATTTCTTGATATGGCTAGTGAGGTGTGTTTTGTTCATAAGGAACCATAATAGATCTTATTTAATTATCACATGGACCTCATTATTGATCAAATAATGTCATAGTTTTTGCATATGAGAAACCAAGGCTAAACATATTTTTTTCATTTCCATATATTTGCCTTCATAATCAACCAATTAGTGACTGATGCAATAGATTGCCCTTTATTTATGATTATCATCATATTGTGCTAGTAAGGCTCTAAAGACATCCTAAGTGGATAAGATATAGAAAATTAATGGCCTGCATGGAATAGGAGATTTGAGAACTAATGGGTTTGCCAAATATTATTTGATTTTATCAAATATTTGTTGATAAATGTCCTCCGATACAAATTTGGTGTTTGGTTTTATTAAATGCATGAAAGGAATTGTTTTATCATCCAACTAAGTGATGAAATTCTAGATATATTGAATTCTACCTTGTAAACATCGTAGTTACTTTAGATTAGTTGGTGGTGGCATCTCAATAAGATATTTTACCTTTTTTAGATCAACCTCAATACCTCATTGAGAAATAATGTACCCAATGAGATTCTGGGAAGACACTCTAAAAACACATTTTTAATGATTTAAACAAATGTTTTATTTGTGTAAAAATTCAAATATATATCATAAATCATGAGTATGGTCTTGTTGATGCTTGGATTTGTCAAGTCCATCAATGACACAGTCCTCAAAAGTTTTGTGAATTAAATAATGAAATATCTGAGTCATGGCCCTTTCATATGTTGCTCTAGAATTTTGAAGTCCAAAAGGCAGCAATGTATTAAAAAAAATGCCCTCTGGAGTTGTAAATGTATTTTTCTCTTGATCTGTTGGGTTAATTTTAATTTGGTTATATCCTACAAACCCACCCATAAATGAAAATGTTTCATATCCATCTATATAATCAATAATCATGCCAATATTAGGTAATGGAAAGTCATATTTTGGGGAAGCCTTGTTTAAATCATGATAAGCAGTGCAACATAAAATTTTGTCATTAGGCTTAGTAATAGGTACAATGTTAGATATCAAATCTAAATGTGCAATGACTAGTATGAATTTGTCATCTAACAACTTAAAATTTTTTTTAAACAAACAAAGCTACTTTAAGATGCATTTTATAAATCTTTTACTTAACAAGCTTTGCATTTTGACACAATAATATATTTTGCATCACCATTATTGGGTAAATCCCAAGCATATCTGTAAGCCCAAGAAAATAGTTTTGGGTAATCATGTAGTACTTACCGATACGCTTTGCCTTCATCATCCTTCATCATTGATGGAATAAATATCAGTTGAGGATCTTTTTTTGTTACATAATTAAATTTTATTATTTCTTCCTTTAGCAATGTAGAACACTATGCAATAAATGGTGTTGTAGGAAAAGTAGTATGTGCATCATGTTGGAAATTGGTATCATCTCTCTCAAAAAAATAAGCATGGGTAAAGGTGGTATGAGGAATCCTATGCTTGTGATAGAAAGAAGGGAAATCCTCATATGAACCCAAGTACTCTAATAATGACTCATCATTTGACAATTCATTAAATGTCAAAGTTTTTGGTGAAGCAGTTGTATTAATCAAATGAGGGTGAACCATAGGTAGATTTTTTGTGGAATTATGCATACATTTAGATTTGGCCTTTTAGAAATAAGGCATGATAGGAGTACATTACTTATGAGTTATAGATTTATCTAAAAACCCCAAGCCTTGTTGATTTGTGTTATTCTTAGGAGATATTGGTTGAGTAATACCCTAATCATGTTTTCCCAACCCTTGTCCTTTGTATCAATATTTGAGGAAATATTGATAACCAAAATTAGGTTTATAGAATTACAGCATATGATTATTTATTTGTTGGATTATGGAACAATGCATGAATGGGTTAGTATCCATTGGACATGTATTAATAAGTCCATGACTATTGAATTTTAAGAATGAATGTAGAGTAGATATAACAAAATACATTTCATGTATCCAAGGTTATCCCAAAATTATGTTATAGTTTAAATCATTTCACATAACAATGCACAAGGTAGGTAGTGTATGTGGTCTCACAGTAATGTTCAATGTCATTTTCCATAATAATTATTGTGGATATTATCATAGTCTTTGATGCTTATATTAGAAGGTTCCAAATCATTAGGCCCAATGCAAAATAAGGAAATAAAGGATATGTTGCAAATGTTAAGCCTTGAACCATTATCCACAGTGACTCTTTTTACAATTTTATTAGAAACACAAACTTGAATGTATAATGGTAAGAAAAAAAACATGAGGTCTTATAATGGTGCATTTTCCTTTTAAAAGGATATATTATGTTCAATATATTTGATGGAATTTAACATTGAATCCATATATGGAGGCTCCATAATACTTGGTAAAAAAGAATGGTGTAATTCATCCAATAAAACATCGTTGTAATGAGAGGAATGATGGTTCAAGTCCCAATGTTAATTTTACCTATAACATCATTAGAAGAGTTTGTCACATGGTGGGAAGAGGAAGAATTTTTCATTCACTCCCTTTGGTATTTTGTAGTAATAGGTAGGCACTCATTGTAAACATTATAATAAGAGGGGGTATGCAAGAATACATATTATTTGTAGTAATAAAATTTGGAACCCTTTGTAGATTTAATTAATTTATGATTTCAATAAACATAACAAGTAACAACTACTATGAAGTATTGCAATATGAAGTAACTAACAAATATATCCATATTAAATATGCCTTTTTGAAATAGATAAATAGGAAACCCTATATCTATATATATATATATATATATATATATATATATATATATATATATATATATATATATATGGGGTTTTATAAATGAAAGGTTAGGTTCAAAACATGTTTAACACTAAAATATAGATTATGGAAAATCTAGGATTAAAGGGGTAGAGATATCCTAGGGCAAAAGGATAGTAGACTATCCCTAAAGCATGCCAATTGTTTACCAAAAACACATAAAAAATATAATGAATTTATTATGCTTAGATGATAAATATATAAAGTACAACTATGATATATATTGCAATGATAAAAAAACAAGATCTTAGATAATTTTGATGCTAATACAAATCTAGACCTAACTAAATACATGTTATATAAGAAATTAACACATGAATATAAGTAAATATAACATGCGCTTACTATAATATGGAACTAAAAACTAGTGTAAGTGTGGAGAACATGTTTTCAAATCATGCCCCCACTATAATCTAAATCTGAGAACTGGTAAAAGTTCTAATATGGAGGAAATGTTTCAAAAACATTCCCCCACTATAATCTAGATATGTTGAATATTGAATAAGTGTGGATAACATATTTCTAAAACATGCTCCCACTAAATTTGAAACTATGAAAAATGTGGAGAACATGTTTCCAAAACATGCCTCTAGTGTAATCCAAATTTGTGAAGCAATGTGGATGGAAGTCATGATTTTATAGCATGCCCCCACTAATATGCCTCCCCCCCCTTTTGAGGTGAAGAGAAATATCAAATAGTAGTTACCTTAAAATGATAATATAACCATGTAAAATGTAAATTTATCATGTAGCATTTGGAGGGAACATTTTCAGGTAGATAAATCATTGAAGCATGAATAATGTGATCACACCATGTCCTAAGATGTATGATTTAGATGGAAACATCTAGATAATAACAATACAAGCTTAAAAATAAATGAATCACACACATAAGAGAATTCAAAATCAAATAAAAAGGCAATGGTCTAAGGAGACTTAAAATAAGGGGTATGTTCAAATGCCACACAATTGAAGGGATATGACTTAGGTAAATGTCCACAAAATAAGAATGACATATTCAAATGTCAACATATAACAAGCAATGATATATTCAAATGTCAAAAAGGTAAATAAAAGAATGTGGTCTGTAAACAATGAAACATATTCAAATTATCAAACAAGAAAGATAATAGCAAGGTAAGACACTCAAGGAAGTGTATAAATAAAGGTATAAGAAACCAACACAAACATATCATACTAGTCCATGGATATATGTGTTAGAAAAAAATGTTACTTACATAGCTTATCAAGTACACTAAGAATGATATAAAAATGGATAAAGGAATGTGTAATTTTATATATATATATATATATATATATATATATATATATATATATATATATATATATATATATATATATATAAACTCAAACATGATAATGTAAAGTGACCATAGAAATGATATAACCTATATGTATTGTGATCATAGAGGTGAATGCCCTAATGGTCTGGTGATGTGAGTAGAGGGAAAACCTAACATCTAAAAGTGCATGGATCATATATGTGTGTATGCCTGAATCACATTCAAAATATGTGTGAAACACATGTATATAGAAAATATTGATATGACATCTATGAACATGGAATTCGTAATATATATGCCATAGAGCTAATAGGACATGTAAATGGTGAGTATTTTTTGATTAGGGTTTTTTTTTTTTTAAATTTCTTTGGTATTTTTGGAATATGTCAAGAAAGATATTTATCCAATTTCATGATGTTGATTAGAATTTTAATAGTTTTTACTTCAAGTGTAACTAGGTAGTACACACCTTTTCCTAATTTTTCTATAATGGTAAATGGTCCCAAACAATTTCATGTGAACCTTGATTTCTTTTCTTTTTATGCATTGGTGTTATTTTGATTTTATTTTAATACCAAGTCACTAATAAGAAAGTCACATGGTTGAACCTTGTATTATATATGAAAGTAACATGATCTTGATAAACCCATAAGTGTTCGATAATGTTTTTGTGTTTTTCACTCAACTATTTTGTGTTTCTCACTCACCTGTTCTAATTAATGCAATTATTTTCATGGTATTCATTATATTTTATAATATCTAAAGACACACACGGAGGGAAGGTATCTTAAGTTCAATCAGTAACACTAACACTATAACATAAATCAAATAATAAGGTGTAGCTTGCGTAAGTGTGTGAGCACTAGTATGGTATAGCCATAAGACATACACCATCTGCTAGTGCCAATATACACTATATAGTTCAATTATTTTGCTAAGTATTTTGATAATGGTTTTATTTGTTCGCTCTACTTGGCCATTACCCTTAGGATAGTAAGGTGTATAAAAGGTATGTTTTATTTTGTATTTACTATAAAAACACTTGAATATCTTATTTATTAATGATGATCCATTTTCATAAATAATATTTGAAAGTATTTCCAAATCATGAAATAATATTGGTCATAAAAAATATGCATATGTCATTCCCTATAGTAAACTCAAGTGGGATTGCCTACACCCATTTTGTAAAATATTTTCTAGCTATGATTATGAACATGTGTCTACCAGTAAATGCTATATTTATCTTACCAATAAAATGAAATACACATAAAAATAAAGCCCAAGGTGATATAATTGATTGTAACTCGTGAGATGGTGCATGGTCTAAATTGTTGTATTTTTAGCATTGTAAACATAATATGGCATGCTTAGTACATTCTTGTTCTATGCTAGGTTGATAATATCCTTAATATAAAAAAATTTAGACATGGCCTTACTAGTGAAATGTCCACCACACTCACTATCATGCATTATAATAATGTAGTACATGCCTCATTTGTGCCTAAACATTGAAGGAGGTGTCCATCAAAACCCCATTTGATTAAATAATTCCCAATAACAACATAATGAAGTGCTTCACATTTTAATTTATGTTTATCATTTGACATAAATTAGTCTGGTATATAAGCTTGATAAAGGAAATTATAAATATCATTGTACCATTCTATGTTCGAAGAAGTATGAGTAATAGTAAAAATGGAAAACAATCATAACTAACATATGGTAAAGTCTAAATGACCATAATTGATATCAAAGTTCATCAAAGTGACCTCATGGCATATGCATGGAAATTATTTTTACAAGGGATGCTATTAATAGAACATGTATCAAATGTTTATTTTAGTATGTCCACCATTTATTTATATGGTAGAATGTGTTCTCATTTAGTTTGTTAATGATTGGTGACTTGATTAATGATCAATTGAGAATCACCAAAGACATGATTGTATTTGATATGAATATTTTTATTATTGACAACCTAATTATCAAATCTTAATATTATACTATATTATTGGTGTAATAAAAGGCTGATTTGTAAGAGAAAGACATGTATTTTCCCTCAAGGGTGAAAAATATAATAGTAGAACCAAAACATGCTCTATATCTGGATCCACTGAAAAAACATTTTCCATGAGTTTAGAAATATATTTTATGCCTAAAATTCATCACAAAAATCATTGGTAATTGGAAAAGAATCAGGAAGTGGAGTGGATGCAAATTGGTTAGTTACATCTTAACTTTTATCAACTTTTTGGAAACAAATTTGAGATCAAACTCGATAAATTTCATCATCCATTTTGTGATATGGTTGGTGAGGTGTGTTTTGTTCATAAAGAACCTTAATATATCTTATTTAATTATCACAAGGGCATCATTGTTTATCAAATAATCTCATAGTTTTATATACCAAAAACTAAGGCTAAACATAATTTTTCCATTTTTGTATATTTGCCTTCATATTCAACCAACTATCAATTCATGTATTACATTGCTCTTTATTTATGATTATCATCATATTGTGCTAGTAGGGCATCCTAAGTATCTAAGATATAGATAAGTAATGGCTTGTATACAATAAGAGGTATGAGTACTAGTGGTTTGTTAAATATTCTTTGATTTTATCAATGCTTTGATGATAAATGTCATCCCATACGAATTTGGTTTCCTTTTTTATTAAACACATGAAACATATTATTTTATCATCCAAATATGTGATGAAGCATCAAATAGATTAAATTATACCTTGTAAACATCATAGCTTCTTTATATTAGTTGGCATTGGCATCTCACCAATAGATTTTACCATTTTTAGATCAACCTTGATGCCTCGCTGAGAAATAATGTACCTGAGGAACTTCCAGAAGACAATCTGAAAACACATCTTGAGATATTTAAAAAAATGTTGAACTTGTGTAACCATTCAAATATCTATCTTAAATAATAAAAATGGTCTTGTTGATGATTGAATTTGGCAAATAAATCAGCAACATAGTCCTCAATATGTTTATGAATAAAATCATGAAAGATATGAGTCATGGCCCTTTGATATGTTGCTCTAGCATTTTTAAGTCCAAAAGGCATAATTGTATAATAAAATGTGCCCTATGGAATGATAAATGTTTTCTTCTACTGGTTTTTTGGGTTAATTTTAATTTGGTTATATCCTAAAAACCCATCCATAAATGAAAATGTCTCATATCCAACTATAAAATTGATAATCATGTCAATATTAGGTAATGGAAAGTCAATTTTTGGGCAATCCTTGTTTAAATCATGATAATTGTCTCATTAATAATTACCAACCTTAGAAACATTATTGAGAAGTTGATAGTATGGGCCATAGTACATTTTTTTTATGGGCCTAACTAGATGCATTTATAATATGGACATTATTAAGGATTTTCTATTAATAATGGCCCCAATATAGGGTAAGTATAAGGAGTTGAGGGGAAAAAAAGAAGACACATTTTATGTTCAAATAGATTTCAGTATTTTTGTGTAAGCATTTTTTAAAAAGTGCATATAAGTTCTTTATACATAGGCTCAATAATTACTGAGCTAGGACCACGTACGCAGTTTTAGTTTTTAGAACTGCATATGTGATTTTAGTCTTTAGAGCCATGTATGCAATTTTAGTATTTATAGCTGCATACTGAGTATTACTATTATAAAACTATGTATGCAGAATAGTTTAGTATTAGATTGGCGTGCATGGTTTATAAATAAAATAAACATTTAAGTATAAGAAACTAAATATCCATATCTAAATGTAAACTTATACTTTAATTTATATTTTATTTATATACTTTTAGGATGTTTTAGAGTGTTTTTGGACTTCTAGGGGCTATAATGCAAATTCTAGGTTTTGAAGGATCCTATCATATTTCAGACTCAGTCAGATTCTAGGATTTCAGGGTTTTGAACTTAGCCATATTTGAGGGTTTCAAGATTTTAGGGATACATCATAAGAGGTATGAAGGCTACATTAAGGGATTTTGGTATGATAAAATAGTATGAGAATGTCTCTCACAAAGTGCCACAAGTAAATCTCACCCCATTCCCTGTGCACCCCTTAAGGTATACACTAGTGTAAATGGATTCATGAGCTCTTAATGCATATAAGAACCATCTAATGCACAAAATCATACAAAACATGATTTACAATCCTATGATACATTTATAAAAATAATCCCATGGAGAAAACACACACCTCACTTCTTTCATTCCATGGATCATGGATTGTTTTACCAAATTTTGATTAATTTAAGTATTTTTTACTTTATTAGTTATTCTCAATTAATAGACCACCCCTATCAATTAATATCTAGTTCAAAAATCCTTACCATTATGATTGGACCTTATACCCTATACCTTAAATGCTAAATCATAAACCCTAAACCAATCGATGTAACTCAAATTAACATTCTTTAGAGTAAGAATTAGGTTCACAAGGGTCAATTTGGCCCAAATAACATCATTAATTTACCTAATTGATTAATTGGCTCAATTTGTGATGACATTGGGACTAATTGAGCCCTAAATCACATTCTATAGTCACAAATATGTTCAATGAGCTAAAATTATCCCTAATTACCTTTGTGATTTAACCTTATACCCTAAAACCTAAATCTTATAACCTATACCCTAAGCACTAAACCCTAAACCCTAAATTGTAAGCCTAAACCCTAAATCAATTGATTTAGCCCCAATTAACATCTTTAGAGTAATAATTAATTTCATAGGGCTCAGTTAAGACTAAATCACATTACTTATTTCCCTAATTAACTAATTGGCTTAACTTGTGATGCCATTAGGGATAATTTTTCCCAAAATCATATTCTATAGTCATAAATAAGTTCAAAGAGCTAAAATTAGCTGTAATTGCCTTCATGATTAGACACTATATGATAAACCATAAACCCTATACCTTAAACCCTAAGCCCTAAATTATACACTATTAAAACCCTAAACCAATCATTTTAGCCCTTATTAACATCATTTAAACTAAGAATTAACATCACATGCCTTAATTTGGTTCAAATTACATCACTAATTTCCCTAATTGACTGACTAGCCCAATCTATGATGACATCATGGCTAATTAATCCAAAAATCACATTCTATAGTCTTAAATAGGTTGAATAAGCTTAAATTATCCCTAATTACCTTTACAATTGGATTTTAAACCCTAAACCCTAAATCCTAAATCTTAAATAGTATGCCTCAAACCTTAAACCCTAAATAATAAACCCTAAACCAATTGATTTAGTCAAAATGAATATTCTTTAGATTAAGCATTAGGTTCACAAAGCTCAATTTAACCTAAATCACATCGTTGATTACCCCAATTGACTAATTTACTTAATCTATGATGACATTGGAGATAATTGAGCCCAAAATCACATCCTATAGTGATAAATGGGTTCAATGAGATCAAATTGGCCCTAATTTACTTCATGATTAGACCCTATACCCTAAAACCTAAACCTTAACCCTATACCCTAAGCATTAAATCCCAAACCCTAATCATAAACCTTAAACCTTAAATGAATTTATTTATCCCCAATTAATATCTTTTAGAGTAATAATTATTTTCATAGGGCTGAATTTAGCCCAAGTCACATCACTTATTACCCTAATTAACTAATTGGCTCAACTTGTGATGACATTGGGGCTAACTATGCCCAAAACCACATTCTATAGTCATAAGTAGGTTCAACAAGCTAAAATTAACCCTAATTGCTTTCATGATTAGACCTTATACCCTAAACCATAAACCAAAACCCTAATCCCTAAACCATAAACTCTAAATCATAAACTCTTTAATCCCTAAATCAATCATTTTATTCCTAATTAACCTCATATAGACTAAGAATCAGGTTCATAAGACTCAATTTAGCTAAAATCACATCACTAATTACCCTAATTGACTAATTAGATCAATCTATGATGGCATGGGGGCCAATTGAGCCCAAAATCATATTTTTTATTCATATATAGGTTGAATAAACCTAAATTATCCCTAGTTATCTTTGAAATTGGACCCTAAACCCTAAAACATAAACCCTATACCTTAAAACCTATGCCCTAAACCTTAAACCCTAAACCCTAAACCACTCAATTTATCCCAAATTAATATTCTTTATAGCAAAAATTAGGTTCATGAGGTTTAATTTGGCCCAAATTGCATCATTGGTTACCCTAATTGACTAATTAGTTCAATTTGTGATGATATTGGGGCTAATTGAGCCCAAAATCATGTTTTATGGTCACAAATAGGTTCAACAAGCTCAAATTATCGCTAGTTACCTTCATGATTAGACCCTATACCCTAAAACCTAAATCTTATATGGTATACCCTAAACCCTAATCTCTAGACCCTAATCCCTAAATCATAAACCTTAAACCCTAAATTAATTGATTTATCCCTAATTAACATTCTTTCGAGTAATAATTATTTTTGTAAGGCTCAATTTATCCCAAATCCCATCACTTATTGCCTCATTTGACTAATTAGCTCAAATTGTGATGACATTGGGGATAATTATATCCAAACTCATATTCTAGAGTCATAAGTAGGTTCAACAAGCTCAAATTGACACCAATTGCCTTCACGATTTGACCCTATACCTTAAAGCATATACTGTAAACCCTAAGCTTAAACCATGATCCCTAAACCCTAAATCATAAACTCTTTAAACCCTAAAATAAAAAATTTAGTCCCAATTAACAGTATTTAGACTAAGAATTAGGTTTACAGGGCTCAATTTGGCCTAAATCACATCACTAATTACCCCAATTGACCAATGCTAAAATTTATCAAAATATAGCTAAAATATCCATGATCTATGAAATGAAATAAGTGATGCATGTGTTTTCTCTATGGGTTGTTGTTAGACATGTACCCCATAACTAAAAATCATGTTGTGTATGAAATTTTGCATTATATGATTCATGAAAGTATTAGGGGCTCACTGATGCATTTCTCCCAGAGTGTATACCTTAAGGAGTGTAGAGGAAATGGGGTAGGATCAACTTTTGGCAATTTATAAGAGATGTTCTCATATAGTTTTATCATACCTACATCTGTTCATGTAGCCTTCATACCTCCTATGATGTCTCCCTAAAGTCTTAAAACCCTAAAATATGGCTAAGTTTGAAACCCTAAAACCCTGGAATGTGACTAAGTCTAAAATATGATAGGATCCTCCAAAACCTAGAATTTGCATTATATCTCCTAGAGGTCCAAAATCACTCTCAAACATCTTGAAAGTATATAAATAAAATATAACTTAAAGTATAAGTAAACTTATACTTAAATGCTTTTTTTTTATATATATATACCATGCTACCAATATAATACTAAATTGTTCCACATACACAGTTTATAACTTCAATACCACATATGCAGTTCTAAAGACTAAAACTACATAGACATTTCTAAAGAGTAAAAACACATATGAAATTTTAAAGACTAGTATTAAAATATTTTAATTTTAAAAAACATGCCTTAAGGCTCAAGAATGGCTTAGATTCTTGAGCCTCAGGCATGGACCTGCAACACACATAATCGAATGCATGTTTTCTACGAAAAATAACAAAACTCAACTTCGCCCATGTCAGACACTATCCATTTTATCAAAATTTCCTTGAAAATAGTATTAAAACATCAAGTAAGACTCCTCTTTTTATATATATGATTTTTTTTTTTAAATTATTGTTGTAATGTTGTTATTTATTTTTATTGACTAAGCATGTCTTTTGTAGTGCTATATGTTGTAATTATTCATGTTCATATTTGTTTATGTATCTTTTGATTCATTGATCCAAACTAGAAAAAAAAACATATGATTTCAAACTAGACCTAATTATATACACATTAAAATAAGAAAAATCTAATTTTCAATAATTTTTCAGGTAGTTAGGGGGTGCACAGTTGGTTATACATTTTTTTAATCATATTTCAGGGTATATTAACTTTTGAAATTGTAAAAAAATATTCATTTATTATTTTTTTAAAAATATAGGTTACAATCTAGATGATCTTACCTAACTTTCTACAAATAAATTTAAATAAAATGCAAATGATGCTAAAAAAATGGTGGGGCACATGCACAACTATCTAGTATGATTTTTCTAAAAAACAATAACACCTCTTCAAATTTTTGATGTTTGACCAACTTAACCATTTAAAAAAAAACTAGTAAAAAAGAAACTAAACTTGAAATGATAAAATTCATATTCCTATGACATATTTAAATTATGAGTTTAGATATCTCAAATAACTAGTACAAATCAGGGTTTCCTCTTTTTTAGGAAAACATGTCCATTTAAGACCCCCTTTTGGCCCTCCAATTCCTTGCACTTACCTTATAATGTATGTTTATAGTATTTATGGGCCTAACTAAATGTATTTAAGGGAATAACTAAGAATAAATTTGGACTTGTAGATATGTTGTCCCTCTGATTGATATGGAAAAAGGAGAAATTATGAAATATTTATCTCACTTGAGTGCTTCATAGAATGCTTTTGGTAAGTATCCTTATGAGTTATTAGGTATTTACAGTTCTTTTATAGATGAAGATTAAATGAGGGTTGATATTGTATTTATACCAATCCCTTTCGAGAATATATCACATTAAAGTATTTATACTTTTTATTTGTAAATTGGATGACTTTATGGCACTTCACATGCATTAGAATATGACATTTGCATCAAAGTAAGCATATAACTAAGATGCAAGTATCCAAGTAGTTGTAAAATAGGTGAAGGTTCATAAATTGTAAAGATGGAATATAAATAGGTTTACAACATTTTGGGAAAGATAGAAGGTCTGCATCATGATAATAACATTGGTTAGACTAATAGATAAGTAATTTGGCACAAAGAGATATTGTATGCGAGCCTTTTGGCAATGGGAAAGGTCTAGAAGCTGAAGGTATATCCATGATATGTATTTGTCAAGTGTACAAGACTAAGGTGAAATATAATTCATAAATAATGTTCACACTTTTCATGAACCAAATTAAAAAATTTATTCCCTTAAACATGTATAGACTTACACCCCCTTCATTGACAAAGTAGTTATGTCCCTACACCCATGTTGGAGATTTATTGGAAAATCTATACTTAGGTGATGCATCAACAAGCTCTTTATCATGATTCTCCTATATACACATAATATTTTCACACTTTATCAATTATTAATGCTTTTTATCCTATAATAACCCATCAAGTATTAATATATCTGATTACATGCCCTAAGGGGTGCACCAAGAAAGGGGTGGGTAGACCATTGGTGCTTTGTAGGATTGTTGTCCCTTATTGCCACTTATTACCAATCCAAATAGATCCTAAAAACATTCCCCTAAGATTTTCCTCCTATTTTTAAACCTCCTCTAATCATTTTACACCTTCATTATCCATTTCCCTAACCTAAATCCCTTTTTGGTAGTTTACATGACTATGTCGGCCACATCAACCCTTTATTGTTATTAACAAAACTTGCTAAGAACTAAGTCAGCCATGGTTGACATAGTTTATTATCTAATATTTGTTTTTGTCAATTAAAATACTAGGTTGACCTTATTGGCCAAATTTTTTAAAAGGGTTTAGGGTTAGATCCACCTATATAAACACATCCATTTCACCATTCCTAGAGAGACAATAAGAGAAATTATTTATTTATGCTTCTTTACAATTTGATCTTCCACCATTTTACTTGAGGAGTCTCATCTTAGGGTTTCTAGTTGGATAATAATATATCCTTGTAGAGAAGGCTTGGATTATTTGGTCTTTCTTAGTGATCCTTACAAACCACAATAAGCTCTTGTGAAGCACCTTTGGCTAAGAGAGAGATTGAGTCTTGATGGGTTCATCTTCCAAGTAAGTATCTCTAACTTTACTCCTCTTTTTAGTAGATATAATTAGCATAAGAAATGGATTTTTCCATGCATTAGGGTGTTTCCTATACATAGCTTAATTAGGATTCTCTTATGCGTGTTTAATTTTATGTTTACTAATCCCCACTTTGTGCCAAAAGCTTTGATGAGCACTAGATTATACTTTGATTTAATTTTTATTAGTTTAGTGAATATAAAAAAATAGGAACTATTTAGGTTTATTTCATATTTTTTCTTGACCAGAGGCTTTGGAACCTTCTATAGTGATATTATTGTGGTAAGAGATCCCTTGGCTAAGTTTAGTGGATACATACTGGTCATGACCCTGATTATCTAATGTATCCCCAATCAAAAGTGTAAGTGGGATCTATATTCTCTGAGGTAAAATGGATTTGTAGATCTACTAAATTTCCCATTGCATACATTTTGGTGAACCTAACATGAATCTAACCCTTGTAGGTTTTCTTTCATATTTTTTCATTTCTATCATTCTATTATTTTTCTATATGTGTGACACTATGTTGACCAAGCTAGTATAGTTCTAAATTTTTTACACAGGGTGAACACAAAGACATATCAAAATGACTCTATTATTTCTATGTAGGTCTTCATCAAATACAGGTTATTAGATTAAATAGGTTGACATAGTATTCTTCTTCAATCATAGATAACAAACTAAGTCAACTAGGTTGAATTAGTCTTCTAGTCAGCATTTAGATAAAAAAATAAGTCATGTAGGTCAACTTAGTCTTCCAGTTAGGATCTAAATAACAAACTAAGTTGACCAGGTCAACTTCATCATCTTATCAAGCTTCAAAAAATAGGGTTTCACAGAATTAGGTCAAACCAATCAACTTAGTTTGCAAAACTTGAAAGCAACATTAAAGGCACTTTAATAAAAAATTTGTAATCCTAATCATCTTATAACCCACTAAGGTTCTTTTATTTCTCTCTCTTCTAATTTAATACTTCATTATAGTTATGTTTTGTACAAATTTATAGTCTTCAAAACTATAATCCTACATCAAACTAAGTTGACCTTGTCGACTTGGTTTTGTAGACTATCTTATGTCTAAAAAATACTAAGTTGAAATGGTCAACTTAGTTCTTAAAGACTCTTTATTCTACATAAAAGTAGTGACCCAGTCGACTCTATTATGTAATTCTTGCATAAAGTGTCATCTGAACCAACTATATACCATTATTAATTTGAGAATTAACAACTATATGCTAGTAATTGATTCACACTTTCATTTTCAGCTGCTTACATGCTTAGAATAGCTCACATAGTCTAATTATGTGGTTTTTAAAATTGTTGATTATTTTAACTATTTTTCTCTTTTTCACACACTACCAAATCAAAAAATACTCAAAATTCATTTAACATTTATCTTCCCAAGGCCTACCGACATCAATTTCATCACCAAAGGAGAAGCCGACTTGGTTTTTTGGCCAACTATAAACACATGGTTAATGGTATATATTTTCAAATCACCTAACACCATTATAGCTAGAGGATTGTAAAGTGAGGGGGTAGGCCATAATACCAAGCTAGTACCACTACCAACATAGACACCTTTCATATTCAACATCATGAAACCATCCATAGATTAATTTCTAGTTCCCTATTTTAAGCCAAATTAACTATCACACTTAAAATAACACTTTATAATAGTCTAACAACACTCAAGATGACAACATAGTTAGCATTTACGTTTCATTTAACTACTTGATCTCTGATCATTATGTGTTCTATTGCAAAAAATTGCATTGGCCATCATTGGTGTAAGGTTTTGCGTTTTGTGCCCCAATTGGATCATTATCATTGATACCACTATTTGTGTGTTTGATTTCATTTCTTTCTTCAAATTACATTTGTAAGATATTTTCCTATTTCTAGCACACTATCATTCTCTTTGACACAGTTCCTTATCAGACTATATTTTTCCCTATCTATAGTACTAAATTAGCATGGTCGACCTAGTACTCCTTCCTGCCAATCAGGTTACAGTGATAAGCTAACCTGGTCAACCCTATATCCTTATTAGACTATGTTTCTCCTTGTTTACAATAATAAGTTAACTTGGTTGACTATGTACCTAATCTACCTCTTGGATTACATTACTAAGTCAACCTGATTGACTTTATATCCTTTTTTTCCTTATGTTCAATAGTAATAAGTCGAATCGATCAAATCTGTACTCTAATTGCTAATCATGCTCTCCTATCTAGATGACTTAGTTCTCTATTTCTCATTCCTTAGCATTATATTCATTTCCTCAACACATCATGAAGTCCCCTATTAGAATCTTATTAGACAACTTAAATATATTTAGACATTATATGGGGTTTTCATTTCTCCCTCTCTTTACCTCCCAAGATAACCCTCACTCTTGGAGAACCTCTTCCCCTCCTTCGTCTATGGATTGTAACATGGTTCAAATCACACCCCAAGATGAAGTAGGTGGATTTGATCTTTTTTATACCTATCAATACAATTATCATCTTCAAGATTTTCAACATAATGTGGGAGTAATTGGCACAAGTCTATCTAATAATCTCATTAGTAATACCACTTCCAATAACATTCCCCATAATACAAATTTGGGGAATTCTCTTATAAACACCAACCCACTAGTTGATATGACTCAACTTCTTGCACAAGTCATACAACAAATAAACATAATTTAAACTTCTAACACCTCTTAAATGATGCAATTATAAGGTCATTTGATCAATATGGCTAATCAACCTTCGCTTCTCAATCCTCAAGCCAATCCAAATTTTATTCCTCCACATCTAAGAGATGCCTCAAGTATGTTATACCTCAACCTATTATGAATAACAAAATGCTTCAAAACATCCAAAATGAGCCCTTAGCTCCTTTGATCATTTCCATTGATATTGGTAATATATCTCCAATGATCAAGTATGATGTGACTAAAGACCATGCATCCTTTCTCAAAGCATTTGACAATATTTATAAAGAGTGGATCCAAATTAATACTTTCACCACAACTAAACTTCTAGTTAAAGCCTTTACTAGTGATGTATTGGAATGGTACAACCAATATCCCCAACATTATATTTAGCAACTTGATGATTTTTTTAATCATATAGTTAAAGAGTTTCAACATAATGACCTTCCCAAAAATTGCCTTATCCATTTAATCAATGTTAATAAATCTCATATCAAATCAGCTCACAATTTTATCAAACAATGGAAAAATCTGGCCCATAAAGTTGACCATAACATGACTAATGACAATTTATCCAAACTCTTTATAACTTCTTTAAGTAATTTGCTTTAATATAAGGTTCAAAAAATTTCTCCTCAAATGCTTAACAAAGCTCTTCACCAATCCAAACATCAAGACTTTCTCATGAAGTGATTCAAACCTAATACCAAATTCCTTAAAGAATATTTTCAAACATATACGAATGACATCACTAGAAATACTCCTCAAACCAAACTAGGAGTTGTCAAAACTGATATTTCCCCATCTACTCACATACCACTAACTATGCAACAAATGAAATAATTATTACCACCCTCTAAACCCTTTACTTATCCTAATATCCTCTTAAATGGTATGCCCCTAATCAATTTTGTTGGTTCCACACTAACATTGGTCATTCCCATGAAACTTGTCAAGGGATCACTAAATTTGTTATCTACTATATGCTTGGTGATTCCTTCAATCATGAAGCCATGATCTAACTTCATCATCAAGTGTACAACACTGCTTCTCAAAAAGGATAAACTTCCAAAACTTATTCTTATAATAATCAAAAATATTTTTTCACATCTAATAATCAAAAAAATGCCAAGGATGTTTTTGCCATTTATTTTGACTATGAATAATATTACAACAATTCTCAATATGTTAATGCTGCTAAGGTCAACTATCATCATAAACCAACTCACAAAGATCCCATCAAAAAACCTAAGAAACCATATTTGGAAGAACAACTTCTCAAATATACTACAACCACTCCTTTAGTTTTGGAATCTCATGAGGAACCACCTCCTTATTATGAAACCCCAACAACTTCCATTCCTTCAAAATATACCTTACCTTCTAAACCTTGCACTAGTTCTTCTTCTAAATCTGATTGGAAATCTATCTAAGAACTTAAATATATGCCTTGAAAGATTCCACTTATGGAGTTAGTTTATAATTCCCCTTATCATTGAAAATTCCTCGTGCAAAAATTACAAGAAATTTAAGAACCATCTTCTATAGATGAAGAACCACCCTCCATTGAGCATCAACCTACCAATGTGCATACCATTGAATCCATGTGTCCTTATTCCAAACCATCTATTAAATTTATTGAAGAGGACATGATTAATGATGAGATCCTTTTTTACACCAATGATCCACCGCTATTCATTAAAATAGCCATTAATAAAACCCTTATAAAGTTTTAATTGATAAAGGATCTGGTATTAATGTGACATCTTTGTGGATAATCCAACAACTTAGATATAATAAGAATCATCTCAAGTAAACCTACCTTACTTGTCATGGATTTTATAAAACTAATCAAAAGCCACTTTATTTTATTTGGCTCCCTATACAAATTTAACCTAAGACAATTCAAACTAAACGTATGGTCCTTGATTTGCCCCTATCTTTTAACATATTCCTTGGTTGACCTTGGAATCATTGAATGAGGGACATCACTTCTTCTAGTATCTAATGCATCAAATTCCTTCATAATAGAAAAGGTATAAGAATGAGGCCAATCCCAACCCTTGGAGTATTCAACTTCCCAATCCAAAATCTCAATGTCACATTCCTACCATCAACAATGCTCCCTTGACTAAATTTATCAACATCAATACAAACATACAAGTCACTCTTGCTGATTCAAATGATGATGAACCTAAAAACTTACAAAATAATTGCAACACTACTAAGCTACCTCCTTATATCTCAGAGTGGCTTCCTCCTTTCTTACCTCATGATTGCATTGTTCTTCTCATTAATGAGATCAATGATTTTACCCCTCCATGCAATAAGAACCTTATTACCCATAAGATGCTTTCACATGAAATGACTATAGAGTAGACAAATTATTCCAAGATCCTTTAACCATGTCTCTATGAAAGTTCAGTGACCTCAAAATTTCACCTTTTGAAACTCCCCTTAAATCTCAAGCATGTACCATTTCTCCAACCTATGACGATAACTACATAATGGCCCAAGCTCAATCTCAAGACTTTGATTTTCATATTATCAAAAAACTTTAGCTCAAATACATGATTTCAACTAGGATGTTCACACCATTTCCATGGATTTTGAATTGGCTCCTGATGGTCATGTACCTCCCATTATTCTCCACTTCTTGATACTCCTTAGGTGGTCAAACAAATCCTACATTTCAAACCTTCATAAATTCTTGCATATTCTCTACCACCTACAAATCCCATAATTACATGTGATTTTTTCCCCTTCAAATAAACTAACGATATCTCATCTAATCAATCTAATCCTACTCCTGAGATTACATTAGATGTCAAGGCCATATATGTCTATCAGATACATTGTGAATATGATAACCATGGTAATGAAATTCTCGATCTCTAAGTAAACATTGAGTATTATGGTTCTCTTCCCACTTTTCCTAGTGATGAATCTATTCTTGAATTACTTCATGCTTGAGAACCTCAACTTCCTTGTCAACATCACAAACATAGGAATTTTAAGAACAAAGTCCCTTGTTTCAATAACTTCATCACTAGCATCGACCCTAAAGCTAATCCAATCTCTTCTTTACCAAATCCATACCACTTTTAAGATGGAAGTGCTATGCTCATCAAAGAAACTACTCGCATTGAATATGGTACTCCATCATGCCCTCAACCAATTATAATTTCTTACTAACTCACACCTAATAAACATGATAACTTTAGCTTATTTTTTGATATATGTTGTGCGATATTTGCCTAGTCCTATGAGGACATGCCTGGTATTGACCCCAGCATACTAGTGCACAATATCCTCACTTATCCTAATGCCAAACCTATGCACTAAAAGCAACAAAAATTTTCACCCAAAGTTTCTACCTTATGCCTCAAAGAAATTATCAAACTTCTTGATGCTAAGTTTATCAAACTAGTAGACTATTCTGAATGAGTTTCTAACATAGTCCCTGTTCATAAAAAGGTCACTATGGTCATTCACATTTGCATTGATTTTAATAATCTTAATCTTTCTTATCTGAAGGACAATTTCCGTCTACCTTAAATAGATGCCATTGTCAATTCTATAGTTGGTTATGAAATTTTATCTCTTATGGATGGATTCTTAGGCTATAACCAATTTCACATTGCCCTCAAAGACCAACATAAGACAACTTTCACCATTGAATGGGGAACCTATTACTATTTTAAAATGCCCTTCGGTCTAAAACATGCTAGATCTACATATCAATGGGCAATGACTCATATATTTCATGATCTTATTCATAAAATTGTAGAAATCTATGCAGATGACCTGATTGGTAAGTCTAAATGTCACAAGACTCATATTTTTGATCTTGCCATCATCTTAAACCACCTTTTTAAATATAAAGTTAGACTCAATCCTTAAAAATGTGTTTTCAGTGTCACATTTGGTAAAATGTTAGGATTCTTAGTTTCTCTCTACAACATCGACATTGACCCTAACAATATTAATGCTATTATCAACATGCCCATCCCTCGATCCATTTTGAACATTTTCACTTATCTTTGTAAACTTGGGGTAATTAGATGATTCATCCCCAAAATGGCTTACTGTATATATTCAATTCTCTTCTTAAGAAAGCTACTACTTTAGAATGGATAGATCCCTGTCAAAAAGCATTTGATAATATGAAAGAATCATTACTTCACCCACTTACTCTTCTTCCCCCTTATAATGATAGACCTTTGATCCTATATACCTCTTCCACACCCATATCAATTGGGGTAATGCTTTCCTAAGAAGATGATATTGGAAGAGAATATGCCATCTACTATATATCATTCAAGGCCTTATTGATTATTAAAATTTTACACAAAAAAAATCAAACATGATTGCCTCACCATATATTTTGCAACTGAAAAACTTTGACATTATATGCTTTATCAGACCACTTATGTTATCATCCATTTTGATCCCCTTCATCACTTCTTCTCCAAATCCTTTCTTATTGGAGATAGAACTAACAAATGGATGGTCCTTCTCATGGAATTTGTTCTCTAAATTATTACTCAAAAAGCTATCAAAGGACAAATCATTGCTGATCAACTTGCCATATCTTCTATGCCATCTATCGACCACCTAAAAGATAGTTTTCCTGATGATAATATTGTCTATATTTAATGTCTTAACCAAGCCATATCCCTTAAAGATTACTTTCATAAATTCATTAGCTGATCTTGAAGCAAGTAATCTCATTGAATCTACTATCCTCCTCAATACTAATAAACCAAAAGTAGTTATTGAATAACTTCCTAAAATTAATGCCAATTTACACAGGGATACTTAGACCTTTCACTTTGATGGTGATAGATTCCTTCAAGGAGATGGGGTAGGTATTCTTATAAGCCCTTTTGGAAAAATCATCCCTTTATATTTTCACTTAACATTTGACATTGCTAACAACATGGTAGATTATGAAGCCTCAATCTTAGGCATGAGAGTTTCCCTTGATTTAGATATCCAATACTTGCATGATTTAGGTGATTCCCAACTCATTTTATGTGAATTTAATGGTAATTACCAATGCATAAGTGAGAATCTCATTTCCTATCATCAAATTGTAACTAATCTCACCAAATATTTCATTTCTTTCATCATCAATCCTATCCCTTGAGATCAAAATTCTATTGATAATTCCTTTACTTCTTTAGCACCTCTTTTTCATCTGCACCAAGTTCTTATCGATCCCACTTTTCTTATCCAAATAATAAAATATTCATCTACTACTCAACCACATGATTGATTAATGTGCCACATTGAGGCCATCACCATTTAACAAAGCCCATGGTACAAAGACATCATTCAATTCTTAGTACACCAAACTTATCCTCCCAACCTAAATTATTGTGAAAATACTTGCATTCAAAAAAAATATTTTAAGTATGTATTTAGACATAACATCCTATATTATCATAATGTCAAAGGTACCTTTCTCTCCTATGTTATGAAAGATGAAGTTCCTCCTTGTCTTGAAAAAGCACATGGTGGCATTTACGATGGCCACTATAGCAGACATGCTACAACCCACAAATACTTATGGGATAATTTTGGCACACTCTTGAAAAGGATGCCATCAAATTAGATAAAAATTTTACTCCTTTCCAGCTTCATGATGATTTGATTTATTCACCTCCATCTGAGCTTCAAACCATAGAATCTCCTTGGCCATTCTCCATGTGGGGATTAGATCTCATAGGCAAATTACCTCGATCTCATGATGGGAATGTATTTACATTCACATCTATAGAATATTTTACCAAATGGGTTTAGGCTATTGTTGGGATATGAATACCGGAAGCACACAATTGATTACCAAATACAAGCAACTTAATATGCGGAAATAACCAGAATCAACAAGTAACTAGAATTCAGAAATAACACATGATATGAGAGATAATACACAACTTGTATTAATACTCATACAAAAAAGAATACAATAAAGAAGATGCCACTTCTTCTCCACCACCTCTTCAGAGGCTTCCCACACCTCAAGTGAACAGTAATTCTCTCCTCAAAGCTCTCTTTCTTAGGTCCCAACACCCAACTCAAACACTGAGTTGGTGTTCACCTTACACCTTTGCTCCACGCACTCCACAAGTGCTCAACGTACTCCATAAGTACACAAACATACTTCAAGTAGATTTCCCCTGAACCTGCAATAACCTGCACCTCAATAGACCTTACTTATGGAAGGATCTTCCTTGCCTTCCTCTTTGCTCTATCTGAGTACACACTATACTCCAAGTAGATCCTGCATGATTCTGCTCTCTGTTGTGTTGCTGTCCTATCTGATCTTGCACACCTGCAAATCAATCTAGTTCTGCACACCTGTGAACCTTGACCTTGCATACACATACACCTACATATCAATGATCTTACTTACCATGTAGATCTCTTATAGAAGCCATGCTCCCCTGATGACCAAGATCATACACTCTTGAAGAACCCTACTTGTTCTCCAATCCAACACCCACACTTGGTACTGTGGCACTAGGAGGAACACACCATTGCTCACCTCACACACAGAAGGTGCTTATAATATTGCTCTCTTACTCTCTAGCATAAATTTACAATACAACCATGAGTCTAATAAATAGATCTCATCCAAACAATAATTAGACACCTAATTACAATAATTAGATCCGCAGCTCTCAGTCTAAAATTAGCTCTTGACATGTAAACACTTGGTTCGTCAACCAACTGCTCGTAATATACTCACAGCTCGAACCACAGGTGACCGACGTCGGTCCCTGTCTGCCTAGTGGTCGCCAACGCTAGCCGACTACTGACCGACGTCGGTTGCTCTCCTACCTTATCATGCTGACGTCGGTTGGCCTGATCGACGCCAGTGTATGTGACACTCTGCAACCCTTCTGCAACCTCCTTCCCTGCTTGCATCAGTGAAGCTTTTAGCTCCACAACCTAACAATCTCCCACTTGGAGATAAAAAGTTACACTGTACCTGTACCTGTACCCCGTCTAATCTATTTTTTGGCTTGTATCCCTCTTTAAGATGAATCCTAAAGACAACCCACCACACAACCTGTGGTGTACCTCCTATCATCCAAGTAACCTCTCACATCCGAACCTACAATCCCATGTAGTGAAGTCCTGACCCTACATGTATACTTGCTGCTGGTCCCTCTCATATCCCTGAGAATCCACTTCCCTAAATTGGCTCCTAACTCTCTGACAACACCCACTGCTTGGGCAAACTCAGGTCTATATTAGACCTCATGTGATTTTGGACACTGAACTGTCCAGCTCTTAGTGTGCTCTGGCTCTGCATCCTACATAATGAACCTCACGAACACCTGATTCACATCAGCTCCCACTGGAAACAAAATCAACCTGTGATCTCCATGTCTCTCATGCCAAAGAATTTTGCTGCTCCAAATTCTTCATAGCAAACCACTAAACTAATCCTACCCTTAGCTCAGCAAAACCCTGTATGTATAAACCTGCTAGCTAGCATACTATCCACATACAACAACAAAATGATGTTGCAATCATCATCCACCTAGTAAGTCAAACCACAGTAGTTACCCTGACATTGACTAAAGTCATGCTTTGTCATCCCCCTGTCAATTCCTGTACCACTGTCCTGCAGCTTCCTCAAGACCATTTGACCTGGCCTTTCGTCTCACATGTTCATTCTCTGTATTCTTCAACTAAGGTATCCATTCATCTCTGTGCTTTCATACCTGCTGGCAACCCTACCAAATCTCCTGCTTGGTTCTATAATCTCTCCATGCCATGCTCCCACTATTTCCTAGATCCTTCCTACTCTGCAATCAGCAACTAGTATAAAGAAGAGGAACAATGAATTTGAAGCCTACTTACATCTTCAGTCCTCCATATGGGTGTTTGAGACTCCTTGACAGCTAGCTGTCCACCCAAAATTTGTTACAGTGACTGACCTCGATCACCACACAGTCTGCATCCAACCAACATCGGTTCCTGCACCTGTCCTAACTACCAACCCTGCCGACGTCAGTGTCCTTCTGCCGACGTCGGTCCTTGTGACCGACATCAGTCTTACCTACTACTGATGTCAGTTTTCCTGCCGATGTCAGTACCTGTGTTTTCTGTAAGTGATGACTTTTTACCCGCGAGCTCTTTTGAATCAAGTCCCATGTCCAAACTGCCCTGCTCAGAAGTATCCAGCGCATCCACTGGTCTCTGTCTACCATCTTCTCCATAAACACCAAGGCTTTCCAGTTCTTAAGCCTGTCAAATATATCTGTCTTTCACTTAAGAACATGCATCTCCTTCCTGCTCATGTGACCAAGCCTACAAAGCCACGTCTCTGCAACAAAAGAAGAATCAGTAATATAAACAAGTAGATAAAGAGTACCTATTTTCTTACCACTAGCTAATTCAAGTGTATCCACTGTGAGAGTTCTTGTGCATCTCTCATCACCCAACTCTTTTGAAGAAATTAGCCACATCTCCAAACTTGGGACCTGCATGACCTCCTTCAACACCCATGTGTTGGCCTCTGCCTGCAATTTTAGCTTCACTTCCCCTTTGCCAATTCTTTGGCAAGGCTCACCAGCTCCTCTCCCTGGGGCTGCATGGAAAGAGGCAACAGAATTTGTTATCCAGGATTTAGCTTTATCCAAGAAACCTCCCAGAGCATCCTGTGCAACAACACCTACTACATCTGCATCTTCAGTTCTTTCATGTTGATCTGCTACCAACCAACAATATTATTTTACCTACTTTTTCTTTCCATAGGACCGTAAGTGACCATCTGTGCTTTTCAACTCCTCCATTTTTAGCTTACTTTCATCTGCCATTGCTCTACTCCCACTCAATCAGAAACCCCTGAGAGTGACCTGTAACCAAACGCAAAACCGCTTCCTACAACCTTAGCTCTGATACCACGTGTTGGGATATGAATACCAGAAGCACACAATTGATTACTAAATACAAGCAACTTAATATGCAAAAATAACTAGAATCAACAAGTAACTAGAATTCAGAAATAACACATGATATGAGAGATAATACACAACTTGTATTAATACTCATACAGAAAAGAATACAATAAAGAAGATGCCACTTCTTCTCCACCACCTCTTCAGAGGCTTCCCACACCTCAAGTGAATAGTAATTCTATCCTCAAAGTTCTCTTTCTTAGGTCCCAACACCCAACTCAAACACTGAGTTGGTGTTCACCTTACACCTATGCTCCACGCACTCCACAAGTGCTCAACGTACTCCACAAGTACACAAACATACTTCAAGTAGATCTCTCCTAAACCTGCAACAACCTGCACCTCAATAGACCTTACTTATGGAAGGATCTTCCTTGCCTTCCTCTTTGCTCTATCTGAGTACACACTGTACTCCAAGTAGATCCTGCCTGATTCTGCTCTCTGTTGTGTTGTTGTCCTATCTGATCTTGCGCACCTGCAAATCAATCTAGTTCTGCACACCTGTGAACCTTGACCTTGCATACACATACACCTGCATATCAATGATCTTACTTACCATGTAGATCTCTTATAGAAGCCATGCTCACCTGATGACCAAGATCATACACTCCTAAAGAACCCTGCTTGTTCTCCAATCCAGCACCCACACTTGGTACTGTGGCACTAGGAGGAACACACCATTGCTCACCTCACACACAGAAGGAGCTTATAATATTGCTCTCTTACTCTCTAGCACAAATTTACAATATAACCATGAGTCTAATATATAGATCTCATCCAAACAATAATTAGACACCTAATTACAATAATTAGATCCACAACTCTCAATCTAAATTAGCTCTTGACATGCAAACACTTGGTTCATCAACCAACTGCCTGTAATATACTCACCGCTCGAACCATAAGTGACCAACATCGGTCCCTATCTGCCTGGTGGTCGCCAACGCTGGTTGACTACTGATCGACGTCGATTGCTCTCCTGCCTTATCATGCTGACGTCGGTTGGCCTGACCGATGCCGGTGTATGTGACACTCTGCAACCCTTCTGTAACCTCCTTCCCTGCTTGCATCAGTGAAGCTTTTAGCTCCACAACCTAACAGCTATGACCCTTGTTAATATAACCAGTACCATCATCTACAAGTTTATCCTTAATCAAAACATTTACCACTTTGGTGTCCCTCATACTATCATTTCATATAATGGAGGTAGTTTCAATAACAAAGATGTCAAATAACTTTGTGCTAAATTTAAAATGAATCAAAAATTCTACACACCCTATCATCCATAACGTAATGGCCAAGAATAGGCCACCAAAAAACTTCTTAATGAAATTCTCCAAAAGATAATTCATGAAACCCACACGAATTGACAACTTCATCTCTATATTTCTCTTTGGGCCTATCACATTAGCATGTGCACTACCACTGGGGAAATGTTATTCTCTCTAGTTTATTATTCAAAATTAGTCCTTCCATTAGAATTTGAGTTTCCCTCTCTCTGTATATATCTTCATGGTATCATACCTAATAAAGAATTATGTGAATCTTGCCTTCATGATCTCAATCTCCTTGATGAGCACCATCTTTATTATTTGTAACACAAGCATCAATACAAGGCCCATATTGCCAAACAACATAACAAACAAGTTAAAGTTTATACATTTAACATTGGTGACCTTGTCCATAAGTTAGACTATACTCATGACAAAGAAGGTAAATATGCCCAAAAATGGTGGGACTCTTATTTAGTCAAAGATATTATTGGTCCAAGTACCTATCACCTTCAAACCAAGAAGGTCATATTTTTTAAAAACCCACCAATGGAAAATTTCTTAAGAAGAATTTTGCTTAAATACTTCCCTTCTTTTCATGCTTCCTATATGCTATCTATATAGCACTTTTTTCAAGATACTTATATGGGTCTCACCATCTTTAGTAGTTCTCTATTTTCACAAACCTTAGTCCTTCCTTTTGGTCTTTTGGTTTCCCTTTTTCTCATGAGTTGCATTGTAAAACTGTGGATAGGACCTGGTCTTCCTCATGATGTACTTTTCTTCTCTTTTATTTCATACTTTTTACACACTTTTTGGCATCCCTTGGGTTTCTCTTTTATGAGTTGTAGTGTAAGACCATGGATAAGACCTAGCCTTCCTCACAAATACCATATTTTTCTTATCTCATTTATTTTTCACATACTTTATACACCCCCTTGGGTTTCTCTTTTATGAGTTGCAGTTTAATACCATGGATATGACTTGGCCTTCCTCATAAACTCACTATCTTTTTAGTATTCCTATCTATAATGAGTTTTGTAACGGATAAAAGTTTTTGATCTTTTTTATCATCTTTTGATTTTGCTTCTCTTCAAGATAAAATTTACACAAACAAACTATGTTAGCATGTTTTCCTATATTTCTCTCATTATTATGATAAGGAATCAAACTTTTAAGTCATTGTATACCTTTTTCACCCTTTATCACATTTTTTACAATTTAAAGTAATTTAAATTGTTTCATATTTTATTCCTCTTGATTTCATTTCCTTTCACTCCACATTGGATAAAACAAGGTTGAAGTCAAGAAAGCAATTTTCACCTAACTTTATGAGACTCTTAGACACCATGCTATCTAAGTTCTCTCTCTTAGCAACCAAGTCCCAAGTATTCAAATGAAAGTCATGTTTAGCACCCATGTTTGGTTTTTTAAATCCATATGGAGGAGAAATATAAAAATCTATTAAGAACATTAAATGCCAAAACATTTAAAACTAAAGGAAACATACAAATCTCAAAAGTCAAAATCACACCAAAAGACATGATTACAATCAAATTGCCTATCTCCAACCGTAGCTCAAACTCCACAGCTGGCCTCATGGTAGATCTGAGGTCCATTAGGGTGTGGTAAGCTAGTAGATTAGAATAAGATAATTTAACAAACTCTATAGTGCTACCTAATTTTTCACATAAGTACCCAATCGTTGAAGTATATCGATGACTCTGTAAGGGGTCCTAAGGAATAGGAAATATGTTATGGGAATGTAGGTCCATTTTATTTTGCATGCATATAGCCTTCATGGGATGATATACATACTTCATTTGTTAACCTAAGACTTTTGTGGCTAGGAGAAGTTCTTCAGAGTATTTAAGATTGAAAGTCCTTTTGTGTTGACAATCCTAATTTGAGTGTCTTGACTACGATAACTAATTCTTCTACCTTGGATTTTCCTTTGATCTCCCCTCCACCCATTTCATTTCCCCCCTTGATAGGCACATGTGATTCTAAATATATTTTCACTTCTTATATACTTTCCCTTTATTCACATCTTAAAAACATGCTAACATTACTTTATTTCATTTGTATCTATCTTTAAAACAAAATAATATGTTTGAGTAACTATGGATTACTTTCTTTACACCATGACTCTACATTTCTAGACATACTTTGCTTTCTTTTACCATTTATCATTATTGTATCACCCTTTTTTTAGACACGTGAGTCCATTTCTACTTTCATGTACCTTTTTCATTGTTGAGTAAGTTTGGTTTGTTACTTCTCACTCATCAATGTTGTTTTCCCTTTTATGCACCTTTTTACAATGATGATTGAGTAACGATTGTTACTACTCACTCATCAATTTTGTTTTAACATTTTTGTTCATCCATCTTTATTTAAGTAAGGCTTTTTATTTCTTTCACATTGATGTTTGATTACCTTCCTTTTTGACATGTATCATTACTTTGACTTGGTGAGTTTTCCTTTCTTACTTAAGGTTTACTTGTTTGAGGTTTTTAGGTCTTTAATAGCCTTGGATTATCAGTTACCTAATTTACTCTAAATTTCAACTTGGTCATTTGGTGTAACATAGCACTTGTCACCCCAACTTGCTAAATTTCCAAGTACATTCCATCTACATAGCACCAGTTATAATCACTTTTCTACAACTTTTTAGTTTTGTTCTTTGGTTTTGTATCTTTGGGTTTGTCAAAAATAGTCTCTACACCCTCCACAATAAAAAATACAAACACTATAGATAACTGTCCAATGATAAAGGTAAGTCAAGGTATACATTACATTTACTTTTTAGTTATTTCCATTTCAATTATTTAATTTTAGTTATTTTTTCTTTAAATTATTGCAAATTTTTTTATCCTCAACATTGTGTGTTACTATGTTTCTTTCTCGAATCATCATCCCCTATTGCACCTGAGTGACACATGATGGTATTCGAGTGAGGCATATGTATACACATAATATTTACACACTTTATCAATTACTGATGCTTTCTATCTTGAAGGAACCCATCAAGTCTCAATCTCTTTGAGTGCACACCCTAAGGGGTGCACTGAAAAAGGGGTGGGCAGACCATTGGTTCTTTGTATTATTGTTGTCCCTTATTTACACTTGTTACCAATCCAACCAGCTCATAAAAACACTCCCCTAAGATTTGCCTCCTATTTTTCACCCTCTTTTAATCATTTTCCACCTTTATTAACCATTTCCCTAGCCCAAATCCCTTTTTGGTAGTTTACATGACTATGTCAGCCACATCGACCCTGTATTGTTATTAATAGAGCTTACTAAGAACTAATTAAACCATGGTTGACATAGTTCATGATCTAGTATGTTTTTTTTTTCAATTACAATACTAGGTCAATCGGGTTGACCTTATTGGCCAAAACTTTTGGAAGGGTTTAAGGTTAGATCTGCCTATATAAACACATCCATTTCACCATTATTAGAGAGACAATAAGATTTATTATTCATTTTCTCTTCTTTACAATATGCTCTTCCCCCATTCTACTTGAGGAGTCTTAGCTTAGGGTTTTTACTTGGAGAAGAATCTAGTCTTGTGGAGAAGTCTTGGATGCTTTGGTCTTTCTTTATGATCCTTACAAACCATAACAACCTCTTATGAAGCAACTTTGGCTAAGGGAGAGATTGAGTCTCGACAGGTTCATCTTCCAAGTAAGTATCTCTAACTTTGCTCCTTTCTTTAATATATAAAAGCAGTATAAGTAATAGATTTTGAATAATACTGCTCTCTCCATGCATTATGATTTTACCTATACATAGCATAATTAGGATTCTCTTATGCATGTTTAATTTTATTTTTATCAACCCCCTCTTTGTGTCATAAACTTTAGTGAGCACTAGATTAGACTTTGCTTTACTTGTTATTAGTTTAGTGAATATGAAAACATAGGACCTAGTTACGATTGTTGCATAGTTTTTCTTAACTGGAGCCTTTGGAACCCTCCTTAGTGATATTATTTTGGTAAGAGATCCATTTTCTAGGTCTATCGGATCCATATTGATCATGACCCTAATTATCTAATGTATCCCCAATCAAAAGTGTAAGTGGGATCTATCTTCTCTGAGCTAGGATTGATTTGTAGATATAATATATTTCCCATTACATACATCTCCTACATCATGATTCTATAGTTATAATATTAACTGCAATTGATTTTAAAAGGTAGGTACTTAATCTAAACCATTCTTCTTGAATGTCATTATCTATGTGTCTCCATGATTATTTATTATTCCATCTAAGGATTATGAAAATAATGAATATTTTTTCCATAGTGAGCACATATTATACAAACCTTTCCATCACATTAAAAAAGATATTGTGGAATCAAATCAAACCATTATTGATAATTGGGAACATATGGAAATTTCATACCATGCATGACATGTGAATTGGGCACATGGAGGAATTGAGACTACTAAGTGTGAAGAACACAATCATGATGTAATGCATAATTAAGTACTCATAGAGATGTAACAATGATAATGTTTATCTTAGCTTAACCCAAATATGAAGATTGAACTAAGTAATCTAGGAATGTTTGGCAACGTGAAGAATTTGACATCCACTAGAATTAAAATTAACATGTATTTATTTCATAATTACAAGATACAAGCAAACAATTCATCAATTCATATTAAGAACACTAATAGCAAACAACTATTGCATTACAAATAAAAGGACCACCATATATGATATATGATAGACAATGCAATACTATATATGAAATTATTTAGATAATGTTTTTTATAGAAAGAATGATGAAATAATATTGCTAAAAATAATAAGTCAAATTATAGCTGGAAAATGGAAAATCATATTTTATTACGAACATCCAACATGTTATGTGCTCTTATATAAGCATCCGAGCTTTCCCTTTATTACTACTTACTCTAATAGGTGTAGCAATGCTCAACATAAATACATGAAATATATAATGAGGGCTTCAATTTCCTATTAAAGAAATGAATCCTTTCAAAGGATAAGGATTGTCAACCTTACAAGAGTAACTAAAAAATAAGTGATACATCTTCATCTATGGAATGAGTTTCAATTCTCTTAAATTACTTGATTGTATTGTTTAACGTTAGAGTTAGATAATCCCTCAACACAAGAAAGCCTATTTTAATGGGTGATCATTAATCCTCACTAGTGACCTACAAGTACAACCTAGAAAAGAAAAACAAATGTATGCAATAAATTTAAATGAAAGCAAATTATTGTGGGACTTCAATAGAATTATCACACTAAACAATATCATTCAACATCAAGGAAGTCATCAATCCCTAGTCATATTTCATAAGTTGAGAACTAACAATTGATAATTAGAATATATGCATCCCTCCACTAATAACACTCTTACTAGTAAAAATGAAATCATATTAGAATATTTAACTCATACATTTGCAACTATCTTTTCTACTTTCATAAAAAACATATTTTAAAGTTAATGAACATGCCAATTACACACATCAATATGAAACAAATAAAAAACATATGTTGTTGAACATGAAAATCAACAATTTGCTAAAAATTTCTTTATTTGTGCTAGATAACATTTGCAATTTACTTGCTATTTTCACAAAAAACATGTATTAAAGTTGTTGAACATGCCAACTACATGTATCGATATAAAACAAATACACAACATATTTTACTGAATATGAAATTCAACAATTTACTAAAAATATCTTCATTTGCATTAGAGAACAAACTGTAATAATATACAACTTACATGTACTAATAGGGCTCATAAATGGTTCACTTAGGAAAAGTTACAAACATTATATATCTCTCTAAATTACCAATGCTTGTCACTATCAAGTTCAAAAACTATATTGTCCTCCATGGGATACAAGATACTCAAAACCATGTGTTAAGTTTGCTTGTCATAGGCACAAATAAAGAAAACTTCCCTTTAAGATGGTTTAGGCTTTGACAATAAATCAATCACAAGAATTAGCATTGAAAAAGGAAACAATAAATATAGGAAACATTGACTGATCGAAGTTAACATTGATTTTGAAGTTTTTACATGACTTCTAGATATCCCCATATTATAATTGGAATGCTTTGTGAAAATGAGGGAAAATCCATTTATATAAAGAGGGAAAAAAAAATCAAGGAATGACTCATCTCAAAATATGTATTTAAAAAAAAACACAAACTTTCATGTAGCAGCTTTTTAAAACTTACTAAATTCAAAATAGTGAGGATGACCCTAGATTTGTCATGAGGTGGCATGTACCTCTATTTGACATATATTATTTTAATTCATATTAGTTACATCCAGTCCTCTCTACTTTACAATTGCATATAGAACAATTACATCTTATGTAGTCTATCTAATGGTTGTTGGGTAAAGAACAGTTTCATTTATGAAAGTTACTTAGTAACAAGTAGAGAACACACCTCACACACTTACCTCCCAAAAATAAATCAAATGATGTGTTGATGTCTAAAAATGGCTTTTCACAAGTAATAAACTCTTCTAGGTTAATCTCCTGTCATCACAAAAAAAATTGGATTCATTACCAATTCCCATAAGGATGGATCTAGTGGTCACAAACACAATTTAACCCAAATGAATCCAGAAAAATATTATACTAAATAAATATATATTAATAGAATCAAAGAATGGGTGTTACTAGAAAATAAAGGATTTTAGGTATACTTTATATCTTGTGCATGTATTTCTCTACAAGATTAGGTAATTGGGTTATTGATTTATATCCTCTAAAGACTATTCCCACAATTCATCTACCATAAAGCAACACCATTGGAGTGAGGCACATCTTGCTTGGACTTGGATCCATCCCCACCAACACTGTCAAACCCAGTGTCTACAGTAGAGTCTCACAACATTGCCCTATAAGAAAGAAAGTAAAATAAAGAAAAGTACCTCATTAGTAGAGGCTCAATGTGCTACATCAATGTTACCTACACATTCGAAGTTATAATCCACCCCACCCTTTGTCATGTCTCTTATTACCTGCCATTATTTTACTATTACTATCGTATTTTAACAAAAAGCTAAAACTCTACATACCCCTTCCCAAAAATGCATTTTGAATTGATCTTTTAGATTGATGCACCCATGTCCTTGGTTGTAATTGAAATTAAGTAAAATGTAACTGACAACATATTTTGAATGATTATAATACCTTTATTTAAGCACAGTATGGTGATGATTATAACTGATCAACATTTAATGTGCTATTATTGCTATGCACTGATTTGGCTCTGATACCATGTAGAAATTCACTAAAATCTCTAGGTTAGAAAACAAGTATTAGCAAAGAAGATTTTTCACCCTTAATTGAATGAAAAGAGTGTACATATAGGCAAATTCCTATTTAGTATATTTTGCAAATGGATTAAATCCCACTTAACATCACATACACTAAACCTAACTAGGCCTAATCATAGTGAAATATGTTAGTTACCAATGCTTGCATGATCAGCTGAAAGCTAATGGAAGCATAACTAAAAGCTAACTACTGTAATACATGTAATACACTAAAACCCCCCACTTAAGCATAGCTTAGGTGGGTGGAAAAGAAAATATGGGTCTATGTAACAAGGCCTGCTAAGGTACTCATGTACAATGCAACTCATAAAAGTGGAGTAAAAGGAGAAAACCCAATGGAAAAAAAATTCTCCCCCAAAAGAGAGATAAAGAAAAGAAGTTGGGATTAGAAAGTCCATTTTAACACCCCCCTTAAGCATAGCTTAGGTGGGCTTTAAAATTGGGACCTGGCAACAAGGCTTGATGAGATAACCAAGTACATAGTGATGATCCCAATATCCTACAAAATATGAAAGATATGTACCTCCATAAAGAAAAGAGAGAATGTATGCACATAATGTCACATGGCGAATGTTGTAGTAGGTCCCTCTGAAACAAATATTGTTTCTTCCTTTTGGAAGAAAGAAACCATGACCTATCAAACTGCTAAATTTCCACTCAAGTGGAGTGTAGATAGGAATCATGATGTAGATCTCTGGAAAATGCTCAAACGTCTCCCTTCTAATGTTTGAATGTGCCAAAGTTTGATCAGATATCACAAGACTAACTGTAGAAGATGGCAATGAAGAAGCAACAATGAAAGAGAGAGAAAAGCCAGATAAGATAGACATGGAACATTCAATAAAGGAATGTCTATATGAAGAGTAGAGAATGACTCACGAACTAAAGAAAGAATGTCCACAAGAAGAGATGAGTCATTGATGCTCACAATAGGTGTACTCATACTGAAATCAGTAAAGTCCTCAAAAATGTAAGTCTGTGAAGGCTCTAAAAGAGCAACAATATGCATAAGAATGAATGTAGAATCTGTAATAGAATAGCCAAGGTTTGACAGAATCTCATCCTATAGTGGAGGCTCGACACAAGGAAAAGCACTATCCACCATAGATGTATCATCACAATAAATAAAATCATGAGGAGAGAGTACAATAGTCTCATAAGAGACAATAGGAAGAGGAGGAGGAGGTGTGACCTAAATCTCTGCAGGATCACTGAAAAGACTCTGTAGTATGCTCCAAATAGTGCATGGACACTTTGTATGTTCCACATGGCAATGAAGATCCATGAAGACATGAAGTAACAAAGTGGAAAAAAACCTTGTCATAAGTATTAGCCCATTTATCGAATTGAATAGGATCAGTGGGCGCAAGAATCTGTCTATATAGAAATAAAATATGATTATTGCATGTGAGCAAGTGTTTCATATAAGCACATCAAGAAGCATAATTTTCCTTCCCAAGAAGGATCACTAGAGATAAAACAACGCTCCTCATCTAGAATCTCTCAAATGAGGTCAAAATCACTGAGAAAAAATACCAAAAAAGTGCACAACTGCACAATATACTCTGCAATAAATCCCTAAAGTACACTCGTGCCCGAGAATGCGTCCAAATGAACAATCTGTGCTAGATTAAGAGAAAGTAATGGTGTAAAATCTATATATGGACTTCATACTAGGCTGAAAATGAGTCCATTTAGATGAGATCAATTAGTGCACGATGTATGCTACAAAAACTAGTATGGCCCATAACCCCCTGAATATAACATTTTATAACTTGAGTGCATTTTACAAAACTAAGTAAACCAATGGAAAGAGGATGAACAAACATGCACTTTTGAAAAAAGTGGCACTCAATTCTGAGTTACCAGTCAAAAGTTATAGCAAAATACTTTTTCTGTCATTAATAGCCTATTTAATTAAATTGCACTTAAAAGTTTAAATGCTTACAAGAGTTAAACACAAAACATACTCTGGAACCATCTCTTGAAATCGACACAAAATTGCGGACGTCTTAACTTCAACAAAAATGAAAAAAAAAACCCTCTAGTCATCTTTATGTCGACTTTTCTTAAAAAAACCTTATATTGAAGGTTTTAATTAAGAAAAAAAAAATTAAGCTATTTTTCAATTAATAATTAAAAAACAGAGAAAATTTTAAAAGAAATTAGGGCACATTAGGTATTTTTGAATAAAGCTATGAGAAGATAATTATACGGCACCGCCATAAGCATGCGCTCTGAGGCAGGATCAGATTTACGCCGTCCTTCCAGAGAACATATTAGAGTTTGCTCTCGATAAAATCATGCAGGTTGCCATAGAAGAACGAGACTTTGGAAGCTTGGAGATAGCCTTTTGCACAGAGGAAGGTGTGGTGGTGGGCCAAAGAATTATCGAGTCAGATCCGTAAGAGAAGAAACCAAGATTCCCTCTTTATTCAAAACCCGAATCCCCAACCTCTCTGCAAGTAGATCCCAGCGCCTTTCTCGTCGCCCTTGTGTTCACCAATGACAAAGAAATCAGTTTTCCACACTCTCCTGAAATAGTTTGTCCAACATGTACCACAAACTCCGTAATCTACATGTAAATAAAATGCCAGATCTCGCTGCAGGCGTCTACCATGCGGATAAATCTGCAAAGATCAGAGTTTTACCTCTCAACCATCAAACACATGCCTCTATCCATTTGCGCCAAGCACCGATTTGTGATTTTCAAAGGAAAGATTTCCTCTTAAAAGGAAAAAAAGGCGAGCTATTTAAAAAAAAAGAAAAAAAAACATGGATTGACTTTATCATGCTTTGGCTGAGTTCTATTTTTGAAATCTTAGCTTTCTGAGGGTGCCGCCAATATGGATATACAACGATGCAAAAATCAGAATCTCCTTTTCCTGTTATGCAATGCATGTACAGGGGCGTAGAAACCAAGGTCAGCGCCAATTTCAGAAGAGGTCTGGGGTTCGAGCCAGGTGAGATTCATGCAGCGCTGTCATATTTATGTCGACGGAGAAAACCCTACGCCCTTTAAAACACATTCCACACCTGCTACGACAGCGGTGACGTTGGACTGTTTCAAACAACGCTTGGCTCTGCCAAATACGCCCTGTCAAGCTCACAGCGTGCTGCAAAATATCTTCAATAACACTGAACTACACAATTGTAGAATCTGAAAACTAAACCAAATTCCTAAACCCACAGATTATGAGATAACAGCAGAAAAAACAGAGCATAAAACTCAGAAAAAAACAGAGCACACAGAAATCTTTATTTGTAGGCTGCTAAATCATATCTATATTGATGCTTATATAAGAGAATTACATTGCTGTCCAGATCACAGCATTCAGAAAACAAATTGAAACTTAGGGAAAGCCTACGCATGCAACAAGCATCCATTATTCGTTGAATTTAAAGACTGCCAGTTAACCTTTACAAACTATAATTAATCCAACTAAAAATCTAACACATGGAACAAAAGACCATCATGCAGATTATTCCACAAAAATAAAAAACTAAAACTAAAAAATTGTGCATGAAACACAGAATAGATGAACTAAACATGCAGCATCAGTTTTCAATATACTCCCTCTTGATGCTGAGAGGGCTTACAATCCCCCTTGATGCTGAGAGGGCTTACAATCCCCCTTGATGCTGAGAGGGCTTACAATATGATCTCTAAGTGTCAAAAATTGATCTGTTGTAACTGCGTTCATGAAGATATTTGCCAACTATTCTTTAGTGTTGATGTATTTCAATTCTACTACCTTCATCTACACTAAATCTTGGATAAAATGATGTTTTAAATCAAAATGCTTTGTTCTACTGTGATGGACTGGATTCTTGGCCAATTTAATAGCACTAATGTTTTCACAAAAAATAACCGTGCGCTAAACTTGAATCTCTCCAATTTCTTCAAGAAGTTTTCTAAGCCATAATGCTTGTGTACCTACTGAAGTGACTGCGACATACTCTGTTTCTGTAGAAGAAAGGACAACTATACTTTGTTTCTTTGAGCTTCAAATAATCAAACCAGAACAAAATAAAACAATTCTCATATGTTGACTTTCGATCATCCAAACTACCTCCCCAATCAGAATCACTAAAACCAACAAGATTGAACATTTTAGAAGTGTAGTAATGAATACCAAAATCTAGAGTGCCTTTCACATATCTCAAAATTCTCTTGGCTGCCTTCAAATGTATTTTTGATGGCTCTGTCATGTACCTTGAAATAAGTGAAACTGAATAAGCAATATCAGGGGTTGTGTGAGTTAGAAACATTAAGATTCTGACAATACTTCTATAGGTTGTCTCATCAACTCTTTCAGCACCATCATCTTTACACTACACAACTCCATGAGCAACTGGAGTGGAGACTAGTTTACAATCAACCATATCAAGTTTCTTCAACATATCTTTAGCATACTTTGTTTGACAAATAAAAATTTTATTCTCCCTTTGATAAACTTCCATTCCTAAAAAATATTTCATGAGGCCTAAATCTTTCATATCAAATTCATTCATCATGGAAACTTTGAAGTCATCTTTCATCATAGAACTGTTACCCATATACAAAAACTCATCAACATACAAACTTACAATTAGAATATCATTACCTTCTTGTTTGTAGTAAAGGGTAGGTTCACACTTCTTTGAAAGCCATTATCTTGAAAATATCCATCAATCCTAGCATACCATGCTCTTGGTGCTTATTTGAGGCCATACAAAGCCTTCTTCAACTTGTAGACATGATTTTCTTTTCCTTGCACTTCAAAACCTTGTGGATGTTCCACATATACTTCTTCTAAGTACCCATTCAAGAAGGCACTTTTCACATCCATATGATGGATACTTTAATTCTTTTGAGCTGTTAATGAAATCAACATTCTAATGGTCTCTTATCTTGCTACTAGTGCAAATGTCTCTTCATAATCAATGCCATACTTCTATGTGAAGCTTTTAGCAACTGATCTCGCCTTATGCCTTTCAACACTTCCATCATTGTTACACTTAGTCTTGTAGACCCATTTGGTGCCAATCTTCTTCTTATCATGTGGAAGCTTTGTAAGCTCCTAGGTGTCATTCCTGTGAATAGAATCTATCTCTTCTTGCATTGCTTGCATCCAAACCTCATTAGTATATGCATCTTCAAAACATGATGGTTCAAAATCAGCATTGGTAAGTAAAGCAAAATTTAGTGTCTCACCTCTTAGATTTTCTTCATGTGCTTGATTTGAATTCCTTTGATAAATGTCTCTTAATCTTCTTACTTTCCTTGTAGAACTAGGACTTGAATCTAGACTTACACTTGGAATTGAACAACCAGATGAGGGGTTACTTAGTGGATTTGTAGCACTTGGAACAGAAATATTAGTGGGCTGCCCATGATCAATATCATCCATAATAACTTCATTTAAAATAGATTTTGACTTCTCCATATAGCCTTTTTGATGACCATAAACTCCTCCTTCATCAAAAATCACATCTCTTGACACAATAAGCCTATTAGTGAGAGGATTATATAACTTGTAAGCCTTATTTTTCTCACTATATCCAATAAAAATACATGACTCACTTTTAGGATCTAACTTTTGTCTCTTTTGATCAGAAACATGAACATAGGCTAAACTACCAAAAACTTTGAAATAACTAACATTTGGCTTTTTCTCATACCAGGCTTCATACGGAGTCATCCTATCAAGTGCACTAGTGGGACTCTGATTGAGAATATATAATACTATAGTAACTACATCTCCCCAAAAAAAATTGTGTAATCCCTTTGTTTGTAGCATGCTTCATGCCATCTCCACCACTGTATGATTCTTGCTTTCAGCTACACCATTTTGTTGAGGTGTGTATGCAGTGGTGAGTTGTCTTCTAATGCCATGCATATCACAATAACCTTGAAAGGATTTTGAACAAAATTTTCTTCCATAATCAGTCCTTAAGCATTTGATTTTGCACCCTTTGTCATTTTTTCACAAGGGCTCTAAACCTCTTGAATGTCTCAAGAGCTTCACCTTTGGTCTTCAAAAAATAAACCCAACACTGTCGTAAGTAATCATCAATAAAAGTAATGAAATATGATGACTTACCCAAACTCTTTATTTGCATAGGACCACAAATATCTGAATGAACTTACTAGAGTGGATAATGGACTCTCCATGTATTGTCTTTTGGAAATTTCTCTCTTGCATGTTTTCCTTTAGCATATCCTTCACAAACTTTCTTGTGCTCTTCAACCTTTGGCAAACCAAAAACTAATACTTTTGATGTTAGAATCTTCAAACTATGAAAATTAAAATGCCCATACCTGAGATGCCACAACCAACTTGTATCTCATATGCCATATTGACAAGATTTTTGTTATGTTCACCAAACTTCAATGGAAACATCCTATTCTCTGTCATAGGCACAACTGTTACCACCATATTTCCTTGATTCTTATCATAAATTATACATTGTTGATTTTTAAATACGATTTTATAATTCTTCTCACATAATTGTCCAACACTCAACAAATTATGCTTTAACTTTAGAGTGTAATAAATGTCTTTAAAACTCTTCATATCTTCTTTTGTATGGACTTTCATAGCTCCTTTTGTAGCAACCTCCAATGATTTGTCATCACCAAGCTTGATCTTGGATTTAAAACTTTCATCTATTATAGAAAAAAAATGTTTCATTCCCTAACATGTGGTTCGGACATCCCAAATATAAATACCAAACATTCTTAGAAATATTTTCAGCTTTGTCATAAGATAAAAATAAATTATCTGGAGGATCCTCATCACCTTCTTGAGCATAATAAATGATTTTATCATTATTACCTTCTTTTAATATACACTCATAATTAAAGTGGTCATACATGTTACAATGATAACACTGGTTATTTCTTTTATCAAATCGGCCTCCATCTCTTCCTCTGAAACTACCTCTTCCTTGAAAACCACCTCTGCCTCTATTTCCTCTTGAGTAATTCTGATTTTGACCTCTACCTTGGCCTTGATTGCTTTTGATGCTACTATTGGCATCTTCATTCTTTGTGATTTGTAATTTGGAGGAAAAAGCTTTCTCATCACTTTCTCCAAATGAATCTTTTAATCTATTTTCATGAGACATCAAAGATCCAACTAAATGATCAAATTGAAGGTAGACAAATTCTTGCTTTCTTTTATGATTATGGCAACATAGTTCCACCTTGGTGTGAGAGTTTTCAACACCTTTTTGATCACAATCTCATTGTTCACAATTTCACCAAGTGTAGCCATCTTATTGACCACATCTTTTACTTTGACATAATAGGTACTCACATTTTCAGCTTCTTGCATCTTCAAATTCTTGAATTCTCTTTTCAATGTCTGTAACTTGACAAATTTGACTTGATCACTACCTTGGTAAGCTTCTTTTAAAGTCTTCCAAGCATCCTCGGTTGTCTTTGCTCCTGCAATTCACGAAAATAGGCTTTTATCTAGAGCTATTTGAATATGAAATAAGGCTTGAGCATTCTTCTTCTTAGCCTCTTTCTTAGCTATTTTATCATTTTTTGTGAGGGCATTCCAATCAGCTGGCTCTACATAACCTAATTTAATAATCTTCCACAAATCTTTTCCTATCAAAAGGTCATCATTTTGATACACCAACAATCATACTCATTTCCATCAAATTTTGGAATGGGTAAGGAGTTAGAATTTGACATAATAATTTTTTGGCAAAATTCCAACTACTAAATCTTTAACCCAAAAGAAAAATACCTGCTCTAATACAAGATATAGAATCTAAATAAATGTAGAATCTGAAAACTAAACCAAATTCCTACACCCAAAGATTATGAGATAATAGCAAAAAAAATAAAGCATAAAACTTAGGAAAAAATAGAGCATACATAAATCTTTATTTGCAGGTTGCTAAATCATATCTATATTGATGCTTATATAAAAGAATTACATTGTTGCCCAGATCACAATATTCAGAAAACATATTGAAACCTAGGAAAAACCTACGCATGCAACAAGCATGCATTATTCGTTGAATTTAAAGACTGTCAGTTAACCTTTACAAACTATAATTAATCCGACTAAAAATATAATGCATGGAACAAAAGACCATCATGTAGATTATTCCACAAAAATAAAAAACTAAAACTAAAAAATTGTGCATGAAACATAGTGACGGATGAACTAAACATGCAGCATCAGTTTTCAACAACAATCAACCCATATCTGCTTTGATACTATGTACAAATTTGCCAAAATCTTTGGGTTAGAAAACAAGTATCAGCAAAGAAGATTATTAACCTTTTATTGATTGGAGAAGATGAGTGTACATATAAGCAAAGCTATTACTATTTAGTGGAGTTTACAAATGAATTAACTCCTACTTAACATCACCTACACTAAACCTAATTAGTGTTCATCATAGTGAAGTATGCTAATTATCAGCACCTGCACGATCCGCTGAAAGCTAAGAGAAACATAACTGAAAGCTAACTGCTGTAATGTAATACACTAACAGTTTTATGATGATGTTGTCGTCTTTACTCATAACCTGCACACTTGATTATGCAAAAAGCTTGTTGTACAGCGCTTTGTTGCAAACTTCAGTGCACCGCAGGCTCTTTTGAGATTTGTAATTGAAAAATATGATTTGTTTTTGAAAAGATGGTACAGTTAATAGTGGCAAATCATATTTCCTGTAAATTCAAAACTATTAATTTAAAAACTGTAATTATTAACAAATCATTAACATGGCTGACATAATTATGGAATGGACTGCTATAGCCATGTTGTATTCAATGTGGTTAAACCATGGACAAAGAGCTCGATGACATCAGCAAAACGCGCCTTGGGAAAGGTCTATGGGCTTTTCATCTGTGCACAGACTATCATAGATTTGAGGTTTTTTCGCTATGTAATTATTACCTTGGACGAACTTGTCAGCGTTATTGTCTATTGCAATTATCTTGGACGCTCCATTGATTCTTGCACCTTGTACGGCCTACACAATGAAATGTTATTATTTAATGGAATGATTCAATTATCAATCGACTCATCGTTTTCCCTCTGAAAGCCAACTAAAGTCATTAACAATAACCACTGGCAGTGAAAGATATAGTGAATAATATGGGGCCAGATATGTCATATCCATTGTTGTGAGCTTGGAGAGGGAAGATGACTATTTACTGCAAGCCCAACGGTGCGAAGGCCAAAACCAGCAACTGTTGATTGGGATCCGACATCAGTCACGTTACATAAAGATCCAATACCTGCAAATCCATGTTAGCGGAACTAAAATTCGTTGAAAAACAAGAAACCATAACAAGTAAAACCTGAATACATGTACAAACTACAGGATCAATAAACGTATAAACTGTGTAGCTGAACTAATATTTCTTGAAAAATATATAAAATAAAATGAAGCCAAGAAATTGTCATAAATAGAAAGATTTTTTGGGTGATAACTGTGAGTAATATATTTGATCCCACCAGTTTCAAATCACTATACATGATTTATGGTTTTGAATCACTCAATAATAATTCAAAACTATGATGAATCTGTTGGTGTACGATATTAATTATTTCATTTACTTATTAAATGGACAATTCCTACATTTGTAGCTTTAGCTTATGTAGGTGTGATAAGAGGTTAAAAGAGTGAGAAAGTTTCACTTAAAGTTTCACTGAGTACCAATATGAGTTCTTTTTAGAGTTCTACAATGAGTTAAATTTAGTTCTACAATGAGTTCTCCTATTAATTAATTCCCCCTACTCTTTCTTTATATTCCTCTTCACCATGCTATTGTTATTAATCCATTTTTATTAATTGCATCCTTATTGTGCAAATTATTCTTCATTGCTTTTTTTCTCTTGTGGAAGGTATATCTTAGGTTCTGCAGGTGATCCTGGTGCTTGAGTCAATCAATGACTCTCACATGAGATTATGGTGAATTTCTACATGGTATTAGAGCTCTAGATCTGCAAGCCCCTTATTAGATTTGAAAAAAATTCAGGCAAAAGCTTTTGCAAGATGCATTTTTTAGCAAAATAGATCTCATCATTATGCTCAAAAGGCCCAAAAACCCCTATTTTCATATAAGGCATTCTATATTTGGTGATAAAAAAAATTTGGGTATTTTTTTGAGGTTTCAATTAAATCCGTACTGCTGTACCACAGATCAATTTTCATGTCATTGGTATTTAAGCTGATTTTGATTTTGGAGTTACCTCAGTTTACATGTCATCTCAATGTTCGTGCCACCTCAATTTTTGTGTCACCTAGATTTCTATGCACAAATCACATTTTTGGCCTTCGAGCTCATATCTTTTTTTCACAATCTCCAATTTTCATGATTTTTGTTGCATTGAAAAAGTATTGAGGAGCTCTACACAGTGATCCATGTACATTTTCTACATTCAGTCCCAGGGATTATTTATTCAGTTTGTCAGTTTTATTTCTTTTGTTAGATATTCTGAGCATTTTGGCACCTGGAGAAGTTTTGTTTATTTTGTTGGGCTTCATTTATCAGCATCAATACATATTTAGATTGTTGATCTCGATATGATTTATTTGAAGATATATCATGAGTTTTGTTATTCACCCTTCTATGGTAACATTGGGTAAGGATAATTATGAGTCTTAGTGAAAGGGCATCTTGACACATCTTAGGTGGCTTAATCTTTTGCCTTATCTTTATTGACTTATCCCTGAACCAAACACCCCTGGTAGGAAATTTGCATGGGAAAATTATATTGACCATATTTTAGGATTGATTGGTTCTAGTGTTGATTTTAACACTGTGTTCTATCTCACATATTGAGTGTCCACGCACTCTTTGGACTAACATTTGGGAGACTTATGGAGACCCACATATCTCTCTATTCCCAGATGATGTTGGTATATATTGGCACATACCCCTTGATGATGCAGATTGCATACCTTTTGATGATAATACAATTGAAGAGCTTGCATATTTGATAGGTCTTGCTAGTTCATATGGCATAGAGACTTCTCTTGCATACCTTTTAATGATAATACAATTGAGGATCATGTTGCAAATTTTAGAGATATTTATCCTTCTTCCTATATATTCTTATCTAGAATGGGAAGACATCATGCACACATCTACAGTTCTATTTCTTTCCAAGGGGAGGAATGTTGTTCGACGTTCATGGGTCTTCATCTTAATTCTATGTCAAGCATCTTCCAACACTATTTGATTCATCTTGAGGAGCGGCTGCATGGTCTCTCTTCTCATCTCTATTTTGGGAGGGAGCATTTCCTCGAATGGGGTTTCATCCTTCTTAATTTTGGGGAGGTCACCAGACCTTCTCTCTACATCCACTCTTAGGAGGGCGGGGGGTGTGGGCAGTAGGGAGCATTGGCGGCATAGAGGGACGACATTCATGATTGTACTTTTGTGATGAATTCAGTTCTTGGGGGGGTCTTAGTGTGAGTCCTTCCATCATATGTTCATGTACTACTTGTATTTTCTCTCTTTTGAGGAGGAGTTTTTCTTTTCCCATTGGGTTTGCTCCTTTTACTCCACTTAATGAGAGTTGCATTGTATGTGGGTACCTCACCAACACTTGTTGCCAAGACCCATCTTTTATTTTCCATGCACCTAAGCTATGCTTAAGGAGCGGGGGTCAGGTGTTGGTGTAGGATATTAATTATTTCATTTACTTATTAAATGGATAATTCCTACACTTGTAGCTTTCGCTTACTTAGATATGATAAGAGGTTAAGAGGGTGAGAAGGTGAGTTCCATAGTGAGTTCTATTTGGAGTTTAGCTAAGTACCACTGTGAGTTTTTTTTTGAATTCTATAGTGAGTTAAACTTAGTTCCACAGTGAGTTCTCCTATCAGTTAACTCCCCCTACTCTTTCTTTATATTCCTTTTCACCATGCTATTGTTATTAATCCATTTTCATTAATTGCATCCTTATTGTACAAATTATTATTTTTTGTTTTTTTTCCACTGTTGAAGGTAAATTTTAGGTTTTGCAGAGGATCCTAGTGCTTGAGTCAATCAGTGACTCTCACATGAGATTCTAGTGAATTTCTACAAAATCACATATAGTAATTCGACACACTTTAAATCAAATATATTGCTCACAGTTATCTCCAAAAAAAATCTTATATTCATTTTCATGAACTATAAAAACATCAAAACTCTTAAGAAATTGTAATATTCACCTGTGGTAACCCCGCAGCCAAGCAAGCATACCTTGTCTAAAGGAGCATCCGGATTAATTTTGGTAACGTAAGCATAGTCCACAACTGTATAGTTGTTTAATGTAGACGACAGGAAATGGTATACTGGCTTCCCAGCAATACAAAACCGCATCTTCTCAGCATTTATCATTACTGTTCTGAAGGGATCAACCTTAAAATATTTAGACATATTTGTTTTACTGGATTTATAGTACACACAATCTCCACACTCTCCTGTGATTGGTGGAATATAGTGTAATTACCCCGTTCATCCAGAATGTTACATCAGTATGGCAGATAGAAGTGTGGGTGATTTTAATACGGACTTCCATTGCCTTTGGAGGATCTACCTGCACCTCTTCTATAACCAGCGGCTCCTTGGGTCCTCATGCTACTGCAGCTGGAGATTAAGAACAAAGCACAAGAAGGAACAAACACTCACAAAAGCAATATTAAATCCTTACGATTTGAAGAATTTAATATGGTATGAAAAGGGGATTAAAGCTTACCCCTGCAAGTGATAATTTTACCAGCAGTATACATTGTTAGACGAAAAGAAAACAATAGAGCTCAGTGGTGACCTCCAGTTTGGAATAAAGATTTATAAAGGCTTACATCTACTGGTAGTTTGAATTAGAGCTTAATTATCAGGGAACCCTTAATTTGAATTACATCTACTGGTAGTTTGAATTAGAGCTTAGTTTGAATAAAGATTTATAAAGGATAATCATAAATTTTATTGTATCGTACTTTGAAATATCAGGCAAGTTTCTATACTCAACAATGTATAAGTTTTACCGTTGGATTGCAGGTCTTCATATTCAAAGATTCCTAGGGTTCACACATGCAGTTGAAAAGCTGGTTCAATTTTAATATAAAATAGTTTTATTAAGTACGTGAAAGTTGTCAGTCATAAAATTTATATTAAAGAATATATTAATTTTTTATAAACATAAATTCAGTGAAACAATGATGTATGTTAATTTTGTTATTATGATAGTGATAAAATGGTAAAGAACATAGATTTTATTCAATAAATCTTTGTTAGAAACTTCTTGGTGATATTGCTCTTACGAGAATAAATGAAATTCAATTCCATATATTAATGTGCTTTACAAAAAAATTAGTTGATTAGATAGCACTACTTCTTTTAACATATAGAGTGCATATGTAGACTTTAATATACTTAATAATTTAAGGAGAGAACTTACAAGACATGCATAATTGACGGTAGGTCAAGGAAAGTGACCAAATGACTTTTTATCCAAGTAATTTAAATCATATTAAAAAGAGGACTTACAAGACATGCATAATTGACGGTAGGTCAACGAAAGTGACCAAATGACTTTTTATCCAAGCAATTTAAATCATATTAAAAATTTCAAAATGTATGATATTAGAAAAAATTGTAACATTATTCATAAGAAAATGATAATAATAAAATAATTTTTTTGCCATTAAATTTAGTAAATATTATTTTAATAAAATTATAAATTATTTAACGATATTCAATTTTTTTAATATTGTACATATTTATTTGTATTAAGTAGATATGATAAAGATATGAAAGTGCATCACACATAGAATATGCATAGGTATTGTTAGATACAAAATTGTAGAAGAGAAAAATAAAAAATGTCACCATCATTTTGGTATTTTATATTTTATATAATTAACCACTTATCAAGTTTTTTACATTATTTATTAAATGTAATGTGTGTTGTTAATGAGAATTATATAAAATTTATGTAAAATAGAGATGTGGTGTGTATGTGTGTTAAAAGACGATTCTCTAATTATTATATTAAGTAGATGTAAAATAGAAGCATTAAAATTATGTTTTATTAAATACATCAATGTTACAAGCCATTGGATAATTTCTTTCAAAGATGAAAAATGAAAAATTAAATAAAATATGTCAACAGTGAGGCCATTGGGTGGGAGGGAGTTTGTATAAGGTTTATCAAGAAGCATTTTGCTCACATTCACTGGGTAAAAATATAAATAAAGGAAATATTAAATTCATACCTAAGTAGGGAGATCTTGAGTTGATTTGTAACTGGTGGCCCATCACCCTCCTGAATGTCTCCTACAAAATCATTACCAAGGCTCTGGTGATTCGGCTACACAATATGTTGCCTCTCATCATGCATCTGAAACAAATAGGTTTCATCCGAAGTTGTTATATATTGGATAACATCATTGCTATCTCATAAGGGATGGACTTGGCCAGATGGTCTAGGCAATAAGCTATGCTCATTAAAATTGACTTTCAAAAATCTTATGACCACATCAAATGTCCATTCATTCTAGCCATGCTTCAAGCACTGGGCTTCAGGTCCATCATCGTCCAAATTGTCTAGATGATTTTTGCAAATGCCTCAGCCATCTTCTCCATTAATAGAGTCATCTCCAAGTATTTTGGCTTGTTCCGCTCCATTCAACAAGGGTGCCTACTGGCTCCCACCTTATATGTGATTGCATCTAAGAGTTTTGAATATCTTCTTAGTAATGTTTAAGATAGGGGCTTTGTTAAGGGAATTTATCTCACTCCAAATGCTGCAAACCCATAAAAAGATATGTAATTTCTCAATGGTCAATTTGTGGATGACTCCTTCCTTACTCTCATTGAGGATGAATCCAATGTAGACAATGTCTTGCAGTGTTTTTGACACCTTTTGCCTGGCCTCTAGCTCTAACATTCAATGGTAGAAAACTCATTGCTATAGACAATCTTTCCTCCCTCCGCAGGCATGGGATGCAAAATTTGATTGGAAATGGATCCAACATGATGAAGTATTTAAATTTCTTGGCATCCCCTTTGATTTTGATTCTTCTTCACCTTTTTGTGGTAATATGTTGTTGATAAAGTTGCTAAAAAGATAGAATACTAGGTGACCAAGTCTCTTTCATTAGCAAGAAGATTTCAAATTTGTTCAAAAATTCTTATGACCACCCATGTGTATTACTTGTCATGTTGAGAACCTTCTAATAAATATTACCATAAGTTAGATAAATTACTCAAAGATTTCCTTTGGGCCACTTCCCCCCAAGGTAAAGGATTCCACAGGGTGGCATGGGAATATTGTTACCTCATGCATGATGTTAGAGGAATGGAACTCATTGACATAGCTCGATAAGGAACTGCCTTATGTGCCAAATGGATTTTTTAGGCCATTGAAGGCCAAGAAGCTTGGAAGGTGTTGTTTAAAAACCGTATCACCTTAGGCTTGCCTAAGGGCAAGAAAGCCTAGAAAGGGCTTGACCTCCCCAATTTTATTTTCATTCAGTTTCCTAGCAAAATCACAGGATCCTTTATGACTAAAACCATATGGAAGGCATGGGAAAAGATTAAGTCATGGCTTCTATGGAATGGGATATTTGCTAACACCCACTCTATCTATTGGTCCTTGATTTTTAATCTCAATGAAGCAACCTTAGTAGAAGTCCCTTGGATCAATGCTCTCAAGTTTTTTGAAGGAGAATTCATACTATCTAGGATATCTTTTGTAGGCAAACTCGCTCTTGGCTATCTTGAGAGGAGGTGAAAGCCAAATTTTGGTTAGCTAATATGGACTAAAAATCCTTTTAGGAGACATTCAATGTTGTACCACCCTTTATGCTCCACAAAATCTTAGTCCACTCCACTTGGCCTTGGTGGAAGGATTGGAAGTTGTATGTGGATACCCCTTTTTGTATTTATACTCCTCGACTTGGCTATGGATGGATTACCCCCTATTTGACCATGGTGGATAAGATTAATGCCTGTTGGCGGCTGCACTCATCTATTTTTGCATGGACATTTCACTTTAACACTATTTGGGAGGCTTGTGTGGAACCCAATATTGCTAATTTTAATTGATGTGTTCTACACCAAGGCTTGCCCATTGGTAGAAGACTCATCTAGCCAAGAGTCCACCTGCCTACTTTCCCTTTTTGTGGCCACCTTGAGATGTTTCCTCATGTTTTTTGGTACTGTTCCAAAGCTCAAAGTGTTTGGACTTGGATCTATGATCTCTTTTATCCTTTCTAACCCAAAATTTTCCTTTGGCAAGACATCCTCCTTGGAGATAAACCCACAATGACCTTCAAATACATGCAAGTCTAAAATACTTTCAAAGTGGAGATTCTCTTCTAGATTTGGAAAGAATGAAATAATTGTGTGTTTAATAATACTTCTACTAATTGTAATGTTTCAACTTTAAATAAGTCCTCTATCATCTCCAACATTTTTTTATAGATTTAATTTCAAGCCAATAAAGTGGCTATGGAGCTTGGGCACCTTTAGGATCTCCTCTCCCATTGGGGAGATGTTCCTTGTGCAATGGCTTAGGTTCTACCTTCTTCACCTAGGGATCCTAGATTGGAGGATAGAGTGGCTCTACCACTTCATGGTGGGCATCATTGTAGCCATTCCTAATGTTATTTTCATAGTGACACCTTGAACTATTACATGATCCTCCTGGGTAGTAGCAAGGGTGGCATCTACCACCTCCTTCCCCTACTGGGTAGGATGGTTGGGATGTTCCCCCTCCTATATACCCAGATGGTTAGGGGGTGCCACCTAGAGGCTGATCAGACATTCTAGATAAGTTCCCTAGGCTTTCTCTAGCCATTTTTCCCATTCGAACATAGGAAGATGATAACATGGATACTGCTCAAGTTACTAACTAGGAGCCTATTCTAGATGGCAATGACTTGCCAAGCTTGGGATGGGGTCTAGATGATATGGATCCACTACTTTCTAGCCTTGCTCTAGTTGCTTAAGTTCACTTTTTTTTATGTGACTTAGTCCTAGGCTTTTCCTAATTATTTGTGATACTTTTATTTCTAGCTCCTAGGTTTTGCCTAGTGTGATTGCGTGGTGTTCTCTCATATCACCTATATTTGTTTTGAATTATTTGTATGTTTTTGTCAATTTAATATATGGATATATTTCATAAAAGAAAAAAATTATGCATTTTGAAACCAATTCAAGTCAACTAACTTGAATGAAAATTAAAGAAATTTACTTTCTCACTTGGCATAAAGTTAAAAATGTAACCATAATTTTTTTTGTTTAAGGATATCTTCCTCCTTGTATGCATTTGTTTAATGAGGTGACAATGGTCATAATTTCTGCACATTCTAGATCATTTGACAATTAATAGTCATCCCATAACAAAAGGTTTATAATATGATTCAAAAATGGATAAAAATACAATCTCTAAAATAAAAAATGGAGAGAATGGAGATACATTTATATCATTTCTCTGCTCTAAAATATTTTTTATTTTATCTTCTATGACCATTGAATTCTCTACCAACACTACCCCTTGTGATTCAATAGTGATGATGGAATCATAGATTTGATAAATGATTCTCAAAACTTATTTTTTACTCACAATTATTATATTTTTTGTCATATTTTTTTGGCATGTGTTACAAGTTTTAAAATTTCCACGAGGTAGAACCTCCATTAATATTTTATTTTCAACATGTTTTAAAATAATGAATTATGAAATTCATGTAGATTTTGCTCTAGTTTTTGTCTTGAGGGCCATGAAAAATAAAACTATTTATTAATATCCCTTTTTGGGGGTTTGATTATAAATTATACATAGGTTTGTGTACTTATCAATTTTAATTTTTAGAATTATATATGTTTATAAGGTGTTACATATTAGTATAAAATTACCCAAATCACAAGTATATTTTTAAAAATAAAAAGGTTAATTATCTTATAGTTCACTGAATATAATTATGTTTAATAGGTGAATCAAAATCAATTATGAAAATAACTATTTTTTCTCAAAAGCTTTCTATATAGTGCCAATTTTTCTATTAAAATTTAAGTTTTTGTTGAATAGAAACAACACATTCCTATATTTCCATAGTTTCTCCCAATGATATCAATAATGAACTACTAGACCTTAGCTGCCTATATTCCTTGTTAACATTATTTTATAGGAGATACTAAGAATTTTCAAATTGAGATAAAATAATTTATTATGCATTATATTTTTAGAGCCTAACAAATAAATTTTAAATCTAAATAATGGTTAAATTACTATATTCTTATATAAATTAAAGGTGTATTTGATTCCAAAATATCTTAAATGTTAAACAATTTTCTTCCTGAGGAAATGTATTTCAAAAATATTCTTAAAATATTTTAAAAACCTACTATTATGTTTGTAGTGTTCTTCTATAATCGAATATATAATTATTTTAATTTTTTATGTTTCATATTTCACTACTAAATTTATTTTCAAGAGAGATAAGATTCAAGATAATACTTGATAAATCAATTTTCATAACTTTCCATTTAATTTATTTCACATTCTCTTATATGCCACATCACCATATTTTTAAATCCCTAATTATCTTCATTATCTTCAAGAATGTAGGATTTCCTTGATCGATAAAAATCCTACCAATCATCTTATATCAAAATCATTCAGAAGTATACAACATCCATTAAACTATTTGAAATCCTATCAAAGAATGACTCCAACCAAAAGCATCTATAATTGACATCTTTAATAGATTTCATAATTTTGTATTAGTGAAAACTTTATGATATAAGTTTATTTTCTATAATTATTATAAAAACTTCATGTATGTGAACAAATTTATAATGTTCACCAATATACTCAAAATATGCCCTCCAATCTCACCATAAAACTTGTATGTTTGTAGGATGTCACATAGCAAGGTGATTGATAAACCTTACTAAATATTTAAAAACCTGTCAATGGAACTTGAATATTTTATAAAATGAATTGCTACATCAAACTAAAACTCTTGAAAAATGAAAGTTATGACTTTTTATTAAAAACTTATTTCTGATGTATGTATCTGATTACAAGCAACCTCTATAAATAGAGGAATTTGAACCATAAAAATGCTCGAAATAGATTTAAAATAGAACAAAAATAAACTAAGGAGAAAAAAGCATAGCTTTAAAAAAAAAAAAAAAAATCTCCTATCAAGAAGATTTAGCGTTAAAGCTTTCTTTAAAACCAAGAGATTAGGAGAAATTCAATTCAAATTTTACCTTTATCCCCCTTATTTTCTATTATGAACTGATTCAACATAAATAATTCCCAAATTTTGTCTTAAACATTCAAAAACCTCGGTAGCAAATTTCATTATAAATATGTATGCCAAATGGTCTTCAGATCTACAAAACTCCAAGTCAGATCTATAAAACTCTAAGTGGATTTATCCATTGTTCACTAATTCTCTGATGAAGTGATACCTGATGTCAATATGCTTGTTTCTCTTGTGAAAAACATAATTCTTTGATAATGCAATTATTGATTTTTTATCACAAAATATTGGTTTAAAATTATCCTTCTTATGTAATAGATCTATCAACACTCTCCAAATCCAAACGGCTTGTCATGTTTTTGATGTTGATAACATAAACTACTTCTACTGATGACAATGTCATTATAGGTTAATCATTATATTCCCATCAAACCACACCTATGCCAAAATGAAAAACATATCCATAATAACTCTTACTATCATCTATGCTACCTGTTGTGACATTAATCTGCACCCTTGGAGAGAGTTATTCAGGTTCACCCTGACTAAGTCATGATATGGGAATAACCCCAAGTTGTGGGTAACCTCTGGTGGGGCTGAACCTTTGGAGAATGCCAACTTCATTTTGATGAATCACCTAAACTAATGTTGTCATAGGGAAAAGGGTTAAAAAAGGGAAAAGGGCTCCTAAGAAGACTAACAAGGTGATGCACCAAATACAAAGGGAAAACTCCCATAAGCTTGAACTCACACTAAATCAAATCAAGACAATGATAGCTCACACAACCTCTGAATCTAGCTGATTGCATAAGTGTTTTATAGACTAGGTTTAAGTAGAACACTAATCCAGACCTATTAGAACTTGAAAACACCCTAAATAAGGTTAGTGGGGCTGAACCTCTGGAGAAGGACAACTTCCTTCTGATGAATCACTTAAACTAATGTTGTCATAGGGAAAAGTGTTCAAAAATGAAAAAGGGCTCCTAAGAAGACTAATAAGGTGATGCACCAAATACAAATGGAAAACTCCCATAAGCTTGAACCCACACTAGATCAACTCAAGATAATGCTAGCTCACACAACCTCTGAATCTAGCTAATTGTATAAGCGTTTTATAGACTAGGTTCAAATAGAACACTAATCTAGACCTATAAGAACTTTAAAACACCCTAAAGGAGGTTAGAAAAGAGGACAATAGATGAGGAAGATTCTCTTTCATAATGCCATCATGCACAACTCACTTAACACAAATCTAAGGCAAAAGATAGGTAAATAAAGTCTTATTACATCAAGAGGCATTTCTTACAAATTCTTGATAGGGTTTTGCCTAATCAAGAGGATAATATCTTGTAATATCTTAGAGAGCTCCTTGATCTTCAAGATCAAATATTTCTTATGAGAATCTAAAATTAGAGAGAGAGACAGAGAGAGCTATAAATGCGAAAGAATTAGTAATATAGAGAAAGGGAGAAGAGATAAGAATGAGCACATTAACCAAGAACAATCAATGAACTACCACATTTTAATGAATGCTCTACCATCTTTTAATCCAATCAGGACTAATCCATCATGAACAATTTAACCTAAATTAGCTCCAAAATTCTTCAAGCTCTTCTCATTAGCTGAAAAATACAATAAAAGACAAGTGTTTGTTTTGTAGATGATGAGTCATGATCCTTTCAAGGAAAAAAGATCCTTAAAATTTGAATATCACTTAATGCTTCAATTGCTTTTCTAACCACCAAATCTCTTTGCTTTGATCTTTCAAGCCACCTTCTACTTACTTTCATTGTAAGGACAAAGTCCTCATACATTGAATCTAGATAGAGCCATGCCATGTCTACTTTGAGTGGTGGTAAGTACCTACTTTGTCGAGGATATAGCCATGTCAATAGATGAGACATTTTTCCATAACCATATATCTTCCCCTAATTTATAATCTAAACCTAGGTCTACTATAAACAAAAACCAATACTAATTATTGGTTTTCCTATAGTCTTAATGTCTATGAAATGAAACTCACTAGGTGTTTGATATAAATTTGATAACATTTACCACCTTTTTGTTTATATTAGGTCTAAAATACCTATTATGCCTCCATGGAGCTCTAATGGTGATGTATGGTGATGTTTGATCCCTAAAATATCCATTCTAGTTCAAAGTGGATCATCTTCAAAATTGGTTCTTATGCATTTACTTGCCTAGGTCAAAAATAACTTTGTTGACCTCCACCAAAAGTCTCATGGGCTCACCTTTTTTTATTAGCCATTGATTTATTGATTCAAGACTATCAAATTTAGGCACTTCATGGCCTTGTGCTTGATCTGATCTCTATCGACTTATTGACCTTACTCACATCATTGATCTTTCTCTATATGAATGAATGTGAGCCATAGATCTTCTACCAATTTAACATGCTTAAGACACTTGTCACATATGAATTTGCTCTTAGGATCTACTAACCTTTTAACCCACCATTCACTATGAGATCTACTTTATATGAGTCAATGCACTTCATTGATCTATGTGGAACCATTGACTCAAGCTTCATCTACACATCATTAGATATAGATTCTACTCTCGATATCTTTCCAATTGTCAAATATTTATTTGTTCCTAGGATCTATTGACCTTTTGATAATGAGATTATCATTGATCTAGTTTGTATAATTAAATGTGCATCATTGGATCTTCAAGACCCACTAACACTATCCTCACCCATGCACCATTAGATCTGATTTGAGCTTCTATGATTTGGACACTTGTCATCTCCACATTCAACCTTGGAACATTTTAGTTTAAATGTCTATTTTTCATAATTTTAACTTGACATTTGTGTTAACATATACTTCTACTAGTTCAAATTTAAAAGATTGTAACTTGAGATAGACGACTCATCAAGTAACAAAATTTATAGATAATGTTCAAGGGATGAAGAAATTTATGTCCATGTAATCCTTTAGCTTTGAGAGGCCTCCTAAGTGAATTTATAAAATGCATAATCAGACTAACCTGCCTATTTTTGTATAATGTCTTGTGATGGTTTGGTCCATATTCTTCACTTACTCAAGTCATTTGATCAATCAAGTACACTACTCAGCTGATCTATCCAAGAAAAAGCTTTGTATGTGGGTCCAATTTAGCCAACATCTTTAGAAACTCAACTGGAAATCATGCCTTCTATGATTGAGAACCTAGACTATTTATCTTGACTAGTCCATTGGGCATGGAGTCTCCTCTCTGGATCAACAATTTGATCTAAATCTAAAACTGACTACCCCTCTGGATAACTCCTCTTGAAGCAACAAAGACCAAAATAAATAAAACAAAAAAATCAAGTGCATGTAGGCACTTGGAGAAAATAAAAAATAGGTAACCTACTAAAAAAATGTGCACAAAGGCACTTAGTGGGAAGCATAAAATTTACTCTAATATTTACAATATTATACAAAAATTTGCAAGCACTTCCCTCTTGGGTCAAATGGGAAACTTTTAGTATCATTCACTTGTAACAAATCAAGATGAAAAATACCTTGCTTTGGAGGTATCAGAAATGCTGAACGAAGCAGCTTAATGGTGAATCCTTTTGAAATTCCCTCTAGTGGTTGAAAAGGAACAAACATGTCTCCAATGTATACATACTAGTCCAAGTCTTCCAAGCTTAGTTTATGTTGGACTGCAGGAGCACTTATTTGATGTTGTTCATCAGCCTTGAGAAATCCTTGCATGAAGACTTCATTTAGGATTTTGGGAACAACTACACTTGGTTCACTTGGTGGTTCAAAAAGACCATATCCTTCCCCTTGTCCTTGTGCAAATTAGGACTCATCATGTTTAGATCAGCATGCTCATAGGTTCTTGGAAGAAGGACATGTCCCTGAGTTTCTTCTAAATCTTTGGTTATGAAATTGAACCATTGCCTTCTTATTTATGCCTTTTTGAAATTATTTCCATGATGGAAATGAGTACGTAATAGACACTTTTTCTTCCTTTTGAATGGTTATAGGAGAGGGTAGTCTTACAAGTGAGGGCATGACATAGCCAGGGTCGAATGTGCCGGAGAAGATCCATTATGTAATGGATTCATGCACTTGAGTGGGAATGGGCATAGGGGTAGGAGATGGAAAAATAATTAGCTCATGTTTGACATACTTTTTCTCCCACTGCTCAAACACTTTTTCAATTGATAATACCCACCCTTTTAATTCTTGATTCTCAACCTGTAGACAGTCAGCTTCTCCTATTAATGCCCACACATTCCAAAACTCTTGAAAGAATATTATTATCCTATCCATGGCATGAATTGGGAATTTTTGTCTAAGTTTAACCCCCTCATCAATTTTCATGATTGTTTTACCTTGGTCCAATATTGCCTCTCTGACTTTTGACAATGATGGACTTTGACAAGGTTGACTAGAGGGATGATTAGGAAATCTCAAAGGCTGAGATTGAAGCTCTTGGAGGGGAGAAGAAACATAAGATTAATCCAAATGAGCCTATTGATCCTCATAAGATATCAACACATTGTTTGTATTCTAGATCATACTTCTCATCATTCCTATGTCCTCATTCTCACAAGATGACCATTGTTTACCATCACAAATTGACCATATTTTCTTGACCAACTAAAGAGCACTCTTTGCTTCTTATAGAACATGAATAGGGATAACTAGAGAAAACTTCAAACCCCTACCAATCTTCCTTATCAACTCAATATAAAATGATAATGCTTGTTAGACTCTTAATAAGGATGTAACAAGATAAACCTGGTCTTGATAAGGGGAATTAGAGGACTCATTTAAATGTAAATGAGGTTGATCTTAGTCATATGCAAGCGTGGGAGGAGGGAAAAGGCCATCATAAGGATGATACATTGTTTGAGGGCCACTTGGGGGGAATAGATAAACATTATTTTATTGATAAGTGTGATGTTGAGGTAGAGAATAAACATACTGATCAAAATATAGTTGATTATACATACAAGATTATGAAGAATAGGTACTTAGGTTACTTAAACCAACTAATAAATTCTTGGAGTCACCATTGATGTTTGAACACTTTCCTCTAAATGTTGATTGGATGAAGAGAACACCAAAAATCTTCACCAATGAATAATGTAATAAGTCCCACAGGGTGTGCCATAAACTATTATGACATTAATCCACACCCTTGGAGAGAGTTATTTAGGCTCACTCTGACTAATTCATAATATTAGAATAAACCTAGGTTATGGGTAACCTATGGTGGGGTTGAACCTTAAGAGAAGGATATATTCCTTTTGATTAATAACCTAAACTAATGTTGTCATAGGTAAAAGGGTTAGAAAGGGGGAAATGGCTCCTAAGAAGGCTATTGTAGAAAAGTAGGCATTTTGGTCATGGGCCTAGTCATGCACTTCCCTAGCTATCCATGTTACATTTAAGCTTGTTCCAGAGGTGTGTAGGCATTGAATACTCCTATAGTGCTCAATATTTATCACTCAACTACACTGGAATCAATGTACATAAGGTGCAAGCCTTATGTCCTTAACCAAAGTGAAATGGAGAAGGGACTAGGGTCTATGTTTTGATAGTTGTGCCATGACACAATGCTATTCTTCAAGGGCTTGGGTTAGTTCAATGATAGTTGTGCATATATGGGTGCAAGCCTTAGGTTTCATGGGTGCAATGACGTTCAGATGCTTAAGGGCCAACTAGGTATCTGGTTAAGGGACTCAGGTATAGACTTGTACTTAGGCATGGGTATCATTTTGGGGTACAGGTTCTTAACCATACTTAATGCATTTCCTATCTTGGGTGCAGGGTTCATCACTAACTATAGGCATGCCATGAATGATTCAGGTTATAATATTATGAGATCTCAATATACATTCTAAATACTTAAAGCATTTAGTCCATCAAACATTCACACAAAGCATTCTTCATTAAATAAATTAAACAACAATATAAATATGTCAATAAAACTAAACATAGGCTTAAATTAAGATCCTACAGGTCTAGAGACTCACAAGTGAGCTTGGGAATTACAAAGGGGAGTGTTAAAAAACATCCCCAATTAAGCTATAATACTAATGTCAACTATCTAGCAGCAACTTTCCAGAGCTTCTTCACTCCAGTTCATCTCTCTCTCTCCAACTAAACTCAGCTTCCTTTTATAAGGCTTTGGATCATCCTAGGACCATGAGAAATGGAGCTTGCTGATCATTGAGCTAGTAGGAAGTACACATCCCACTATCTCCACTATGCTTTGTCTTTAATATGCAATCATTTTCTTGTGCACCTACTTCTTGATGCTAATTATTTCAAAAAGGATTTGTTAAGCACTTACTAGATGGCACCACTAGAATACAAAACAATAATCATCTGCCATGACTTCCTCACACCTAAGTGTTTGTGGAGTTGGCACAGGTCTATTACTTAGCTTGAATAGGGGCCCAACATCACCCCATACAAAAATTCTAGTCCATCCTTGGACTAGACTTATAGCACCTTAGCTATACAAAATGTAGATGTGCTCTCTCATAGTTCTACCTTAAAGTCTTTATAGCCTTGAATTGTGAGCTTTATTTATTCAATGGAGCCATTGATATCCATAGAGATATCCTCAAGTCTAAGCATTTCAATGTTTTCTAGTTATTTTTTGACGGCTTCTAGCCTTTCCTTTTATTTTTGGACCCCACCATATAAGATGGCTCCTTGCTCGCTCACCTTTATCTAAAAAATGTAGATGAGTTCTTCTAGGTATTGCACCTAGGTTTTTATCTCGACACTCAAAGTGTTGACCTACACCATGATCTACATTCACTCAACCCTACTAATGGTGAATGATTACTTCATCAATGCATCTTTCTCCCCATTATCCTTTTGTAAGTATGTGTTGATGACTGACACAGGTGGAGAACTTGAAAATTTGAACATTAACATATTTTGTGCCCTCTTCTAGCTTTGCAAAGAGGTCTTCTAGCTCATCAAGATTATTTTTGAGATCTTTATTGATGATGTCACAAGGATATTCTTCCTCTTCTAAAACTAGCTTCATTCATGGGAGCATCTACTCCACCAACATGCACACCTTATCCATCCCTAAAATTTTAGAAGTGTCAATACCATCCAAAAGGGATGGCTCTACTTATTCAACATGTTTAGCCAATTTCTTAAGCTTAAGCTTCATGGCATCAATTTATTCCTCGTGCTTTAATGCTATATTCTTCTATTTTATGGCATGAACATCATTAATAATTTTCTTTCATGCTACTTCAGAGGCCATTTTAAGGAGGCAATTAGTTGACCTTATTGGGTTCATATCGTAGGGGTTGAAAAGTTGGTAGTCATGCCCCTTATCTAGTTTTTTGGCACATTAGATTGACTTCATCAGCACCTCAAAGTGAGGTTCATACATGTACCAATGAAGTGCAAAGGACACTTGATGGTGAATCAATGTTATGGCAGCTCTAGGGGCATGTACTCCAACATGTAAAATTATCATCCTGGGTCTACCCCTTCTACGCCTTCTCTTACATTGGCTCAAATACTTATTTTTCAATGGCCAATTCCATTTGCTTTTGTTCCTCTCTGTTAGTGTTGTTGCCTTCTTCGGTGCCTTCTTATTTTTCCTCTTATACTTCAGATTGTTCGCTTCTTCCTCCTACTTAGTGATAGCTTCTCTATCTTGTTATTATAGGGGTTATTTTTTGGACTTGTACCCTTTGTCTATTTCTCCTTTATGTGTCTCCTCAACATGAACCTCATTAAATTCCATCTTAGTGCTAGCCTATTTTATCCTCACACTCTCTATTTATTCCTTTAAGGTGCCAATATTTCCTTCTTTATCTCTAGGCACCCCTTTAGTATTAGGGAATGCATGTTCTATAAATTCCTCTATTATGCTAGTGTGGGCACTAAGTGCCTCTTTTGATGCTTTTTCTTGTATAGGTTATGTGCTAGTGAGAACCTTCTTTTCTTTCTCTTTTCTTTCCTTTTCCTCTTGGGCTACCTTCTTTTTTGCTTTTCTCTTATCAGCCTACACCTTGCACTTTTCTTCTTATTCCTTAAACTCCTTGGCCTCAACCCTCTCAATCCCTTCCTTTGTCATGCTGACCTTCCTCATTTCTTCCCTTCTCTTCTCTAGTTCTCGTTCCTTCTTAATATTCACATCACTAAGGCCAAATTTCCTTCATACTTATTCCTACCTTGCCTCTTCACTTTGGGGTGGTGTGGGAGTTAACATGCTAGATGAGGAGTCCTCTTATTTAGGCACAATGTACATATCTTTACCCAATTCTACCTCTTTCATCTCCTCTTGTTCCACTTGTTCTTCTTTTAACTTTATGTCTACCAGGGTGATAGTGGGCATTATAGAAGGAAACATTGGCTTCTCTTTCTTATCTATAGAGATAGGAGAATTCATTGGTGATAACTTCACATGCCTCTTTATAGGGGCTGATGAGAGGCTTCATCATTGAAGGTGATCTTCAACCTGATGCATTCCTCTATCTCCTCAAGTGTCTCCCCCTTATCCTTCTTGGGAGACTTTTTTTTCTTTAGCTAGTGCTAGTGTTCCTTCATCATAGATCCTAATGGAGGGGGTCATTGGTTTCTTCAATCTTAGGTCCCTTCCTCTTTGGCTTCATCTCATAGTATAACATATGGATGTGCCTGAGTATGGTTACTTTTTGAAGGGGGTAGATGTTGGTGTGATCTGAATCATCCTCTTCATCCTTGGTCACTTTTTGATCTAAGTACATGAACTAGTACCATAACCTATTCCTTTGTATGTCTAATTCCCTCACTAGAATATCCAACTATTGTACATTAGGGATCCTTCTAAATGCATCCCTAAAATATTTTGTTGAGAAGGCATATGGGAGCTTCAACTAGCCTAACTTTTTACGATCATCTAGTGACAAGCATACTATGCAGAAGTTCTACATAATGATAATGGTCACCATTCCATACGTTCTCTTGGGGAGATCTTGGGGGATGTGACAATCTATCTCAAATGCCTATATATACTTCTCACACCACCCCATCACTCAAGTTTTCTACTTTATGTTGAAGGAGCTAGGGCAAGTGAAATCTTTTTACTTCTACACTAGGGATTCATTATGTTCTAAGAAAATATAGAGATTGTCCTCATCTCCTTTTGGGACTCTGATATCCTCCATGACTAATAATATTAGAATAGACCCCCACCAAAAAGTCCCATTTTTCATGTGGTAATCTAATGCATTATTTAAAAACTCCTTAGCAATAAATTTTACAGTATTGAATTTTATGCCCTACATCATATGATAGGCAATGCAGAGGTAAGCTTTGGTGACATCAGTCCATTGACCACCAAGGCAAAGTTTCAAACTCACAAGGCATGCCACCACCCTCATAGCATATTCCTTACAATTTTTGATGGGGAATGTGAAACCCCCTTGTAATAATTTAGAATCTTTGTAATGCACTCCACCTCTTCATCATCACTCATCATCTCATGGATATATTTTTTGGCATCTATGATCCTAGTTATCCTTCATATCAGGCATGCCAAAATCCTCATGTGCATCCCTATAAAATATATGTGGTCTCCATGGACTCATTAAAGAAGGAACTACATGACTTCCTCTAGATTTATAAACCATGACAAATCATATAGATGAGTTGCACCAAAGGCTATCAATCTATTTTGGATTGAGACATCGAACAAAGTTTTACCATGCTCTGTCTTATTTCCTATATCAACCATCCAATCCAATACTAGGTCTTGCACATGGCTCAAGGTATGGTGGTTATACTCTTTCAACTAGTAAGTGTTTGTAAAAGAATGCCAATGTTCTCCTATTAAGACTTCTAGGGTAAATTATATCACCTATTAGGACATATTTCTTAGTATCTTAGTGTCGACTTACATGATGTTAATTGATTTTACTAGTGGCATTATTGTTCTTGCAATGGCCACTTCTATTGTTATATATTCTTGATTTGGATCTTGTTGTTATGGACCTGATCCCTTCTACTTCATCCCCATCCTAAATCTATTGGTATTGAAGCATGGTAGGTTTGGTTTTTTGAACCTCAAATGGTTAGTGACACTTCATAGTCATGAGATCTAAGACTATACTTTCATCCTTCAAGATTTATGGGCCATTAATGGTGGCATAGGTGTTAACTTCTCTTTTATATTGATTGGTTCCTATAGAAATATCTCCCCACGCCTCTTTACACTAGTCTCAAAATGATGCAATTTCTCCTACTTCACAATTGTTCACTTTTGGAACCTGTAGGTGTTCAAATTCTCACTTTGGTAAGATTTTTGTTCTTTGGCTCTCTAATTCTCCTATTTTCACTCTGGTTTGGATGACATCTCAAGTTAACATAGTTTATAACTAAAACTAGTCTGTCGCTTGATGTTTTATACCCTACTTCTATCTACCATCTTTAATACAGGTGCTTTAAGGCATGGCAATGTCTAAATTTATTTTGAACAATGCAAAATTCCATGAAATCCATAAAAATACTCTACCACCAACACATTTAATGTGTATTTTAGTGCCTCTACCATCACCTACTTCAATGCTCCTAATGATATTTTAGTGAAGTGACTTGTGGTTCAAATAGTTACTTCCCACTCAATTTTGGGTAGATGTTAGCTATCTTTGATGATTCTCCTTATGAAATTTGTTTACTTAGTGTGACTTTCACTTTTCTTGTGGAATATTAGGCATAAGTGCCTCACATGCATGTTATTCAACCTCCTTGGTTCCATTTTTTCTTCTTTGTTTGGTTTTATTTCAAGCACATTTATCTATCTTCATTAGTTTTTTATGCTTCATCTTACCTTGGCTTGCCCTTCCCCATATAAATTCCTTGCATTATCCCTATAGAACTTGATTCTCCTCTTTTCATTCTCTTTCATTAGATCATGTTGTGCATCTTCACTCTCTCTCTTACACATGATCATGGTGTGCATTTTCACTTGGCTCCTATTTCTTATAAGTCTAGCAATCTCCACACACCCAAAAACTTAGGTCTCTTGCCTTAGGTACAAAAAGCAAATGGGTTCAACTCACTTGACTGGAATTATGTGGGAAAATGCCAAAGAAGTTCTTCCTTGGGCCTACAATTGCCTTGCAATCTATATCTTGAGCACATAGATCTTGAGCATCTTCCTCTTAAGTCTGACGAGTTTCAATCACCCACCACTTATATGTCTAGCCTCATGTGCTTTATAAAGTGTAAGGGCTTGAATCAACCTATTATAATTATGTATAAAAATACAAATTAACATCTACCTGGGGCTTAAAAGTGCCCTACATCTAGGATTTGGCACATGGGGTTCTAGTGCACTCTCTTTGTCTGAAGCTGGCAAACCTCACTCACCTAGAAACTTAGGTGTCTCACCTCAGGCACTCAAAAATTTCTAGTTCTCAACTCACCTAGATGTAAGTATGAGTGAATTGTCAGTATATTTTCCTAGTACGCTTCAAAGTACCACTTTTTTACTCTTTACCCTACTGCCTAAAGAATAAAACAAAACAAAAAGAACTGTTTGGCTTGCACCAAACATTATTTTAGTCATCTAAAAATAAAATAAATAGTGACAAAGAATTTGGTGTTCTCATAGTGTCATCACCATCATATTATCGATAAGGATTCAACTTATTGCCATTAAAATACCCAAGGAGCATTTCACTAATCAATGTGTGTAACTTGCATGGATCTATCACCAATATGTAGTGGATGATATAAGGGCCCATCCACCTTATCTAAAATTTGCATAAGTGCTTGATATACTTGGAGGCATAGATAAAAATGAATGTTCCTTCTATTATCACCTTAGTCTTTATATGCTTGTCATGCCAGATCTTCTGGCATGCCTTTCCTCTTTGGTGGATTCACTTTGTTTGGGTATGTGTCTCATCTAAGCACTCCAAGTCCTCCATCCTTATGTTCAATGATTATTGGTCATTTAACCAACTAATGCACATGATTCACATTGATGGTGCCAAAAACTCCATCAACAAGATCACCTCAGCACAAAACACTAGTTGAAATGGTATAGCCTTATTCATGTGCTTGTAGGTTATGTGATATTCTTGTAACACTATCGATAATCGATCATCCCAATACTTCTGACAAACATCATATATATTTTTGTGGAATGTCCCCAAGATCTTGTTGAATGCCTCAGTTATGTCATTTTATTGTGGATGATAAGGGGTTATTTTATGTTACACCACCATATACTCAGTCAATAAGATGTGTACCATTTCATTGATAAAGTGAGTGCTCCTATCACTAGTTAGACTAAACAAGAACCCTTATCAATTTATAATGTTTTCCTAAATGAAGTGCATGGTTTTAGTAGCTATGAAGTATTTTTTTGGTGTGGCTTTAACCCACTTGGTGAAATAATCTGTAATAGCTAGAATATACCTTGCAACTATGCATCATGCTATGGGAGTTATCAGACCCAAAAAATCAATGGATCGTGTATTCAATGGTGCCTAGGAAAAAATGGGGATGAGATTATCTCATCTCAATGGTTAGGCTTCCCTATGTACTGGCATATATCACATGCATTGGCATAATTATTTTCATGTTAGAACAGGCTTGGCCACCACAAGCTTGACTATAACACTTTTCATTCCATTGCATCTCCTACATAATGGCCTCTTGATATCCCCTTGTGCACCTCATGAGGGATGGAATCCCTTTCATGCTCCATGAGACATTGACACAACATTTCATCTCTACTTAGTTTATATAATTCTTCGCTAATGAGCTAAAAGGGGGTGACATGAATTGTTATCTATTTCTTCTCCTTATTTGTCATAGTAAGAGGCATAAGTCTAGATGTTAGAAAGGTAGTGATCTCCACCAAATCCTAAAGGATGTAATGGACTCTATATAGTTTCATGTCTATCATGTCAATTTTAATAAGCACCACTGCATTACCATAATTGATGCATGACAAATGATCTAGCCCCAAATTTTACTTTCTTGGCTTAACAACAATGGAGAACTAGAACTCCTAGAATATAACTATCCATTTTCATATGCACCCATGTAAAATAGGCTTGTTCATGAAGTACTTGATCACCTCATGATCAGTGAAAAATATGAACAAGGTTGCCAACAAATATTTTCTAAATTTTTGTAAGGCATAGACAATGGAGAACACCTCATGCTTTATCATTGTGTAATTCTGCTCTATTGGGGTCAAATTTTTATTGGAAAAGGAGATGGGATGATCCATCTTACCTTCACCGAGTTTCACTAAACTGGTGCCAATCACAGAGCTACAACCATCAACATGGGCATGAAAAGGTGTTATCTAATGAGGAAACTATAAAATAGGTGCACTATCCAATCTAAGATTTAGGGTCTCAAAGTCATCCTCTTTCACTCTACCCTAGTAGAATGGTTCATCTTTGTACAAGATTTATTCTATCAGCACCATAATATTGCATAAATCCATATAAATTATCTATAATATCCACATTGGCCAAGAAAGGCATGAACATCTTTCTATGTGAAAGGAGTCTTGAGTTGAATGATGATGGCAATATTTACTAGATCGACAAACAAACCATCCTTACAGATTAAGTGCCTAAATGGGGATCTAAATGGTGTTATGAAGATGCACTTTTATACATTCAAAGATATCTGAAGCTACCTACACCTTTCAAACATTAGGCACAAGTTGTTACAATGGTCCTTGATGAGGCCATACATCATCTAATCATCTAGATAGACTTGGAGGAAACTGTGGATAAAATATTTAAATATGGTGATCACCACTATGGAAAACATGGCTAGTAAATTCTTGATTCCAAAGGGAATCATATTATAAGAAAAATAACCCCATTCAGTCATAAAGGTTGTTTTGGGCTTGTCTTCCTCTCAATCTAGACTTGATGGTAGGCATAAAACTAATCAGTGAAGGTGTAGATCTTATAGCCTGTTGCACCTTTCAAGACTTCATCAGTGAATGAACTTGAGAAGGGTTCATTTATGCAGGTGGAATTCAACATTCTATAATTGATGAAAATGTGAATGTGCCCATCCTTCTTGATGATTATTACCATTGAGCTCACCCACTCAAACTCCTATATAGGGTAAATGACCCCTATGGCCAACATTGCATCAATATTTATTTTGACCTTAACAAAGAGGTTGGGATTCAACCTATAGGGGTGAGTTTTTACCAATCTTACACCATCAATTACCTATATTCTCATATTCCTAAGGCATGGGTGCATTCCCTTCATATCCTGATAAGTCTTGGGGAACAAATATTGGAACTCTTTTTGGAGGTCTATGATGTGTACCAGCTATGCATTAGACTAATAGGTGCCTAGAGTGGTCATGTTTGGCTTTCCTTTTGCATTGATGTCCACTTTGATGGTCTTTAGTGGTACACATTATGGTTCATTATTCTCTTAGTGTGAGTCTTTGACTTGCTAATTTCCATCTATTATCTCTATGTGAAGATAAGTGGGGTCTCCTTCAATAGAAGTCATATCATCTACTTAGTGCATGACTTTTCTTCTAGTGGTCAACATTTGTCAATATCTCTCCTTCTATGTTTCATCATCTTCTTTACTTGAGTCACTATTGAGCATATGTTCCTCAAATAAATTTAGAAACACCAACCATTTTTCCCTGAACATGTCTTTCAAGTGATCTTTGAGGATTATGGTGTCCTTAAACACTATCCTTATAATTACTTGTAGTGGCTTGACCAACTCCATGTTCTATGAGGAAAAGGAGAAGGTCTGCACAAACTTCTCCTTAAGGTCCTCCCAATTGGTTATCTCTTAGCACATCTCATTTACCATGTGCCATGCTCAAGCCCATGTCTTTAGAGTCCTATAAAAGGTGTACACCCATAAGTTATTTGGGGTAGTCACACCATAGTCAGTCCATGTCTCTTCACATAGGCAAACATGTGCCATGAGGTCAGATTCGCTAGAGTATGCCAATATATCCAAGTTCTCATTACTCCTTCTGAATCTAGTGCAAATGACCAATTTTACCTTTGGATAGGTTGGCAAGTTAGACCTTTGTGATGCCCATCAACATGTGGTAGTTCTTCTCAAGGTATATGCTAGTATGCTCATTGGTAGGATCTTAGAGTAGAATTGATTACCTTTGTATAAGCAACTAAACACAGAATTAAACTAGAAGTAATAAGTAACTAGAAATCAAAAACAAAAAATAATAGGAGATACAAGAAACAATACAATCTGTATTAAACTCTTCTAAAAGGAAATACAATGAAGAAATCTCTTTCTCCTCACACCTCTTGGATGTACAGTAATTCTCCCTCAAGAGTTCTCTCTCTCTCAAATCAATTACAACCAACTCAATAACCAAGTTGTTATTCCCTTAATTACAATACAGCCCCATGGGTCTCTTAAATAGAACCCAAAGCAAACAATAATTAGAAAAGTGGACTCAAGACTAATTTTAGTCTTTACATGCAAACTAGTTGTTCTCTTAAAATTAGAATAATTTTGGAAACGCACAGATGACTGATGTCGGTTTGAAGGTGACCAATGCCGGCCAATCATAACTGATGTCGATTACTATGTAGCTAAAGATAACCAATGTCGGTCGACCCCTAACCGATGTCGATTGGTTCTGACCGATGTCGGTTACTATGTAACCCATCAACCTCCACATTTGCACATTAGTGAAGCTTTTAGCTCCACAACTCAATAATCTCCCACTTAGAGATAAACAACTACACTTGTACTTGTACAACAACATCCTCTAATTTGTTTCTGCCTTGTTTTTCCATCTTCAAGTTCAATCTTGAAAACCAATAAAAGTTGAATGAAGATTCAACTTCTCCTTTGTTACCAGCTTTGTTAACATATCAGCAGGGTTCTTATCCATATGGATCTTTTCCAGCTTCAACTGTCCATCCTCCAATACCTATCTAATGAAGTGGTACCTAAGCTGTATATGTTTGGTTCTTGAATGAAAGGCTGAATTCTTTGCCAAATGAATTGCACTTTGACTATCACTATACAATCTACAACTCTCTTGCTCCTTTCCCAACTCTTCCATGAACCGAGTCATCCAAATCATTTCCTTGCTAGCCTCTGTGACTGCAATGTATTCTACCTCTGTAGTAGACAGGACAACAACCTTTTGCAACTTTGAAATCCAGCTAACCACCGTTCCACCAACAATGAACACATATCTTGTGGTGCTTTTCCTGCCATACAAGTCACCTACCATATCCAAATCTACATACCCATGTAGAGAAGTGTTTGACCCTCCATAGCAAAATTGCCTACCGCTGGTCCCTCTCAGATATCTGAGAATCCACTGAACTGCTTTCTAGTGTTCCTTTCCTGGATTGGCCATAAACTTGCTGACAACTCCCACTACTTGGGCAATATCAGATCTAGTACATAACATTGCATACATCAAGCTCCCAACTGCTGAAGCATATGGAACTCTACTCATGTACTCAACCTCATCATGTGATTTAGGACACTGTTCTTTACTCAACTTGAAGTGTCCAGCCATAGGTGTGCTTACCAATTTTGCATCCTACATATTGAACCTCTCCAACACCTTATTCACATAATCTTCTTGAGACAAAATCAAACGGTGATTTTTCCTATTTCTCTTAATACTCATGCCAAGGATTTTCTTTGCTACTCCTAAATCCTTCATGGCAAATGTGTGAGCTAATTTTACCTTTAGCTTAGTAATTTCCTACATGTGTGAACCTGCAACAAGCATATCATCTACATATAGTAACAGGATAATATAACAACCATTATCCAATCTGGTAAAATAAACACAATGGTCAGATTGACATTTACTAGAGCCATGCTCTATCATAAACCTATCAAACCTCAAATACCATTGTCTTGGAGCTTGCTTAAGACCATATAACCTGGCCTTATGTCTCATATGTCCATTCTCTCCTTCCTTTAACCTATATATCCATTTGTCTTTTAGTGCTTTCTTTCGGCTGGCAACTCAACCAAATCCCACGTATGGTTCTCTTCCAAGGAATCAATTTCCTCATTCATGCCATGCTCCCACTATTTCCTAGATTTTACCTGCATTGCCTCATCAAAAATTCCTGGTTCTCCACCATCAGTGAGTAACAAGTAGTATAAAGAAAGGGAATAACAAATTGGAGGTTTACTTACCCTTTCAGACCTCCTTATGGGTGTTTGAGACTCATTGATAGCTTGTTGTCTGCCCAAATTTTCTAATAGTGACCGATTCAGGTCATCTCTGATCAATTTTGGTCTGCACCTAACCGATGTCGATTCTACTTGACCTACGTCAGTTCCTGCTTGATCGACGTTGATTACCACCTGACTGACGTTGGTCTCTGTGTTTTCTTGTGAGTGATCATTTTTACCCATGAGCTCATTTTGGATCATAACCTCATCCAAATCAAGATTGCCCTACTCAGAATTATTTAGCCTCTTGAGTTGATCACTGTACATCACTTTCTCATTGAAAACCAAGGCTTTCCATTTCTTAAATGTGTCAAAAACATCAGATTTCCTCTTTATGCAATAAACCCATACCTTTATTGTAGCATCATCAATGAAAGAAACATAATACTGTGATCCTTCAATAGAAGCTACTTGAGCTAGTCCCCACACGTCTGCGTGAGCAAGCTCCAACTTGTGATTCTTCTTTGTTGACCCAATTTTGAGAAACCTCACTTTCTTCTATTTCCCAAAAATACAATGCTCACAAAAATCTAGATCTATGCTTTTCAAATCTGAAAGCTTACCTTTTGACTTAAGAACATTCATTCCCTTCTCACTCATGTGACCAAGCCTACAGTGCCACAACTTTGCATCTACATCTGAAGTAGATAAAATAGAAGGAGAATAATCAGTAATACAAGTAGATAGATAAAGTGTACCTACTCTCTTACCTCTTGCTAATACAAGTGCACCCTTGGAAACTTTCCAAGATTCAGCTGTGAGAGCTATTGTGTAACTCTCATCACCCAACTTTCCTACAGAAATCAAATTCCTCTTCAAGATGGGTACATGCATGACATCCTTCAACATCCATGTGTTGTCATTCTACAATTTTAGCTACACTTTTCCTTTGCCAACAATTTGACAAGGCTCATCATCCCCTAAATAAACTTTTCCAAAGTCTCCATGGACATAATCATTGAAAAATTATCTATTTGGAGTTGCATGGAAAGAGGCACCAGAATCTAAAACCCATGATTCTACTTTATTATCCAAAGAAAATATAAGAGCATCATGTGCAACAATACCTGCAACTTTTGCTTCTTTATTACCTTCATGCTGATTTTCTTTATTATCCTTCAACCAATAATCTTTCTTTGCATGCCCTTTCTTTCCACAATTCCAGCAGGTTATTCTTCCATTTCTGGATTTAGATCTACTTCCCATCTTTGACCTTGATTTCCCTTGCTTGCCCTTCCCTCTTTACCTTCCCTTGCTTTCAATACTTAAAGCATTACCTGATGTTTCCCCTGTGCTTTTCCTATGAATTTCTTCATTCAAGATTACACTAACAACATCATCAACTTTCAAGATATTTGAAGTAGATGCAGTATTACTAACTGCCATTACCAAACTGTGCCAGCTTTCGGGTAAAGAGCATAAGATTAAGAGAGCCTTAATTTCATCATCAAAAACTATTTTGATTGAATTTAACTGATTTACAATTTCATGGAAATCATTAAGATGACTATATACAGATCCACCTTCCTGCATTTGCAAATTAAATAATTGCTTCATAAGATATACCTTATTCAAAGCTGAGGGTTTTTCATATAAATTTACCAAAGTATCCATTAACTCTACCATTGTCTTTGCCTGTGATAAGTTGGAAATCAAAGAAGATGCCAAGCTCAACCTTATAGATCCAAGAGCCTTTCTATCAAGAACATTCTATTCTTCATCTTTCATATCTATGGGCTTACTTGAAACCCCACCCAACAGTAAATATAGATCTTTCTGATACAGATAATCTTTTATCTGCATCCTCCATAATTGATAATTCTTGCCATTAAATTTCTCTATTCTTAGTTTACTTTCTTCTGCCATTGCTTTGCTCCCACTCAATCAAAAACCCCTGTAAGTAAATTCTATAATCAACAAAAACTAACACATTATGATCCACTTGTTAGGATCTCTTGAGAGTACAATTGATTACCTTTGTATAAGCAACTAAACATGGAATTAAACCAAAAGTAATAAGTAACTAGAAATTAGAAACAGCAAATACTAAGAGATACGAGAAATAATACAATTTGTATTAAACTCTTCTAAAAGAAAATACAATGAAGAAATCTCTTTCTCCTCACACCTCTTGGATGTACAGTAATTCTCCCTCAAGAGTTCTCTCTCTCTCAAATCAATTACAACCAACTCAATAACCGAGTTGTTATTCCCTTAATTACAATACAGCCCCATGGGTCTCTTAAATAGAACCCAAAGCAAACAATAATTAGAAAAGTGGACTCAAGACTAATTTTAGTCTTTACATGCAAACTAACTGTTCTCCTAAAATTAGAACAATTCTAGAAATGCAGAGATGACTGATGTCGGTCTGAAGGTGACCGATGCCAGCCGATCATAACCGATGTTGGTTACTATGTAGTTGAAGATAACTGATGTCGATCAACCCCTAACCGATGTCAGGTGGCTCTGATCGATGTCAATTACTGTGTAACCTAGTAACATCCACATTTGCACATTAGTGAAGCTTTTAGCTCCACGACTCAACACTCATTTTATCTATCTCTTTGGGGATGCATGCTTTAAGGTCATTGACATACCTTTCCACTAGGTTTCTCCCTTAAAATTTTGGGATCACTGAAAGCTTGCCTTTACTTAGGTGAAGTAAGCTCTTTCATTTTTACTCATAGTGTAGGACCCATTATTTCAAAATGTGACCAATATGGACCCAACCCATCATCATAAGGTTTGGTTCCTTTGCTTGCACAAAATGACACCTATGACTAGTGGCCTCATAAGCCTCTTCAACCCATCAATTTCAAGTGACATTGGTGGTTTCCAAGGGTGAATTCCCATCATCCAAAGAAAGTAATCATTGATCAGAAGGATGGAGATTCTCAACACCTTATTCCATGATGTTATATATATGGTTGATCTTATCCTCCAAATCAATTCTCTCCATATAGGAGGGTCCTTGGTCACTTGAAATGGGGATCACTACCCTTTCCTTTCCATTTTTCAAGGTCATATATCACTTCTTAAAGTGCATATTTACATTATTATCATAGCACTGAGGCCTTCTTAGAAGTGATGGGTAGTTATCCTACTTAGCCAACTCAATAACCTTGAAGTCAACATGGAATTTATCACCCATAATATCTAAAATGGCACCTATCATAATTCTAATCAGTTACACTCGAGTCTTGTTGGCCATGAAGAGTACATGGGGAGAAGGCCTTAAGGTTGGCCTACCCATATTTTCTCATGTATTCTTGGTAAGGATATTGACCTCTATGTTGGTGTCAATTAGTACATCACAGATAGACCATCCATTAATGGTGGAATTTACTAACAGCTCTTGGTCATACTCTACATTCTGAGTAAGCTTTACTTCACATGCCTATTCTATATGTGGTGTAACAACTTCAATTATGTGGGATCATCAAATTCACTTGGATTTATCCATGCATACTCTAAGATCAATTTTTTTAGTAGGGGAAGTATCCCTTCCATTTTTAGGAGGTGCAGGATCTCTATCAACTAACAATCCCCTAATGAACCATTACACATGCTAGGAGGGGTAAATATAATAAGAGATATTGGAAAGGAGAATCTTGAATCTAGCATCATATAAATGCATGCTCTTTAATAATCCCTAATTGATCTCCTTGAGCATGGTGATGCTTTGCTACTCAAACTTAGGTATATCAAAATCCTTCAAAAAGGGTCCCTTGAGTGTGTCATAATCAACCATAGCCTGGTTAGGGTAAAAATTTATATACAAAGTATGGGAATGATCAAAAAAGGTTATCATAAATTGGGTTACCTTTCAATCAGACTAGGTTATTCCCTGAGTGAATAATTATAATTCACATTTGAGAATATACTCTATGGTTTTCTTCATTCTTAGATATTTGAGAAGGTGCATTGCCATCTCATAATAGATTTGGGGCTAGAGAATAGCCAATGCCTAGAGAACTTGTCCTCCTGGTAATTATAATGGCATTGGTCCTCTAAGGCCTCCAACTAGTAGGCTAGGTGTCAGTCTTGTAGTTACTTCTAGTGCCACAAAAGATGATGGCACTATGCTACTGACTAGTTTCACAGGGCTACTCCCTACAAGCTATTACCTAGGATGCATAGTTAACATTGGTTGAATTGGGGTGCTTGCATTCATGTTCTATCTAGTTAGTCTAGTACTTTGACATCTAGAAGTATCTTCACTTGCCTCCTCATATGGGATAACTTATTCAATCACAAATTTATGATCCAAATTTATAAATTGATCAAATTCTACATTAACAACAAGGTCAATTTTAAATCTTCTATCTTCTTATGGGGGACCTAGTGTACGATCTTGTGTTGTAGGTTCAAAGGGGGTAGGTGCATCTAACACATCTCTAATGGTCAAGTCCTAAAGGGACCTCAAACATTTACCCATCAACTATGGCTCTTGTTATAAGGCTTTAAGGGCTCCTTCCTTTGGGTTTAATCACCATTCAAGAGATCCTTCCCCATGCCCTTCCTACCCACTACGAGTCCTCTCGACACTTTTAGGTTCCATATATTCTATCAATTTGTGCCTCCTTTTATTATAAGCATGTCTCTTGAGCTCTCAATTGTAAATATACTCATCCCCTTCCATTGCACCTCACCTACACATCCCCTTCTTCCTTGTTGTGCTTCTCATATGTGAGAAGACTTAACCTTCCATCCTCACTTTTTTGAAGCCATAATCCACCATCAACTTCTTGATTTCAATGCTGATTTATTTCGCAAATGTGCCTCTAGGCTCATGTAAGATCTAATGTTTTACTTCTTCAAGGTCAGAGTACGTTGATACCACAAACTCAAGCATGTAGTTATTTATGACCCCTTACCACCATTTATCTATGGCTCTAGTCCAGGTGGCATCTAATTTTTCAATCTTCTCTAATTACTATTTCATCTAATTGAGGCATTGTCCATAGTTTTGACTTCTATGGGTCACACAAGCATCTAACCAATGATACACTTTATCTAGTATTTTATAAAAGAAAACCTCATATAGGGCATCATACAAGTGTTTCTAGACCCACTTCCTTAGGTTATGCCCTCTATAATTTGGAAGCCTAAGTGTAAAGTTGTCTTTCATTCATTACAGCTAGCACTCAATATTCTCAAGGGAGAGTTGGAGCTTTGTCATGGTATACCATTTCAACAACAAAATTCAATAGGGCCCCAATAATAGAACCAAAATGTTATAGAAAAGTAGGTATTTAAGTCACAAGCCTAGTCATGCACTTCCATAGTTGTTTAGGTCAAATTTAGGCTTGTTCCAAAGGAGTGAAATCCTTGACTAATCCTATGGTACTCAACATTTAGCACTTATCTACACTGGCATTAATATACATAAAGCACAAGCCTTATGTTCTCACCTGAAGCACAATGGAGAAGGGACTAGGGTCTATGTTTAGATAGTTGTACTATGGTGCACCTCTATTCTTCAAGGTCTTGGGTTAGTAAAATGATGGTTATGTATTCATGGGTGCAATCCTTGGGTTTCATGGGCTCAATGGTATTCAGGCACTTGAGGGCCAACTAGGTATCTAGTTAAGGGACTTAGGCATAGACTTGTTCTTAGGCATGAGTATCATTTCAAGGCATAGATTACTAATCATACTTAACATATTTTCTATCTTAGGCATAGATTTCATTACTAACTATGGGAAAGTCATGAACAAGTCAGGTTAGAAGCTTATGAGAGCTCAATATACATTCTAAAGACTTAAAGCATTTAATCTACCAAACATTCACATAAAACATTCTTCATTAAATACATTAAACAATGATACAAATAACATCAATAGACCTAATCATTGTCTTGACTTAAGCTTCTACAAGCCCATAGGCTCATAGGCAAACTTGGGCATTACAAAGGGGAGCATTAGAAAGAATCCCCAACTAAGTTCTAATGCTAATGGAAACTATCTAGTATCAATTCACTAGAGATTTACTACTCCAATTTCTCTCTCTCTCTCTCTCTCTCTCTCTCTCTCTCTCTCTCTCTCTCTCTCTCTCTCTCTCTCTCTCTCTCTCTCTCTCTCTCTCTCTCTCTCTCTCTCTCTCTCTCTCTCTAAACTCATATTCCTTTTATAGGGCTTCAGATCATCCTAGGATCATGTGGAATAGAGCATGCCAATCATTGAGTTGGAAATAAGTACACATCCCACTATCTCCACTGTGTTTTGTCTTTGATTCATATTCATTATCCCATGCACCCACTTCCCAATGCTATTTGTTTCAAAAATGATTTGTTATCCACCTACCAATTGGTTCCACTAGAAGATAAAACATCAATCATCTGCCATAATTACCTGACACCTAGGTGTTCACTAAATTGGTTTGGGTCCATCATTTAGCTTGAAAAGGGGCCTAACAAAGGCTAATAAGGTCATGCACCAAATAAAAATGTAAAAGTCCCATAAGCTTGAACCCACACTAGATCAACTCAATATGATGCTAGCTCACACAACCTCCCAATCCAGCTAATTCCATAAGTGTTTCATAGACTATGTTTAGGTAGAACCCAAATACAGACCAACAAGAAATTGAACACACCCTAAAGGAGTTAAAAAAGGATAATAATGGATGAGGAAGATTCTCCTTCATAATGCCATCATGCACACCTCACTCAACACACATCCAAGGAAGGAGATAGGTAAAAAAAGTCTTATTGCATCAAGAGGTAGTTATTACAAATTCTTGACAGGGTTTATCCTAATCAAGAGGAGAATATTTAATATATCTTAGAGAGGTCCCTACTCTTTAATATTAAAGAGTCCTTATGGGAATCCAAAATATGTGTGTGTGTGTGTGTGTGTGTGTGAGAGAGAGAGAGAGAGAGAGAGCTATAAATGGGAAAGAATGAGTAATATAGAGAAAGAGATAAGAGATAAGAATGAGCATATTAACCAAGAACAATCAATGAACTACCTCATTTTAATGAATGCTCTACCATCTTTTAATCCAATCAAGACTAATCCATCATCAACAAGTTAACTTACATTAGAACCAAAATTCTTCAATCTCTTCTCATTGGCTAAGAAATACACTAGAAGACAAGTGTTTATTTTGAAGATGATGAGTCATGATCCTTTCAAGGAAGAAATATATTTAAGATCTAAACATCACTAAATGCTTAAAATGCTTCTCTAATGCTTAAAATGCTTCCTTAACCACTATATCTCTCTCCTTTGATCTTCCATGCCACCTTCCTCTTACTTTCACTATAAGGACAAAGTCCTCATACCTTTAATTTGAATAGAGCCATGCCATGGATGCTTTGAGTGGTGGTAAGTACTTACTTTATTGAGGATATATCCATGTCAATAGATGACACATTTATTTATAACCATATATCTACCCCTACTTTGGAATCTGAACCTAGGTCTACTATAGATGAAAACCAATCCCAATTATTGGTATTCCTATAGTCTTAATGTATATGAAATAAATTTCACCAGGTGTTTGATCTCACTTTGATAACAATTGCCACACTTTTATTTATAATACATCTAAAAGACCTATTCTACCTCCATGAAACTCTAATGGTGATGCTCTAATGGTGATGACCTATTATGGTTTAACATGGATCATATTCAAACTTGCCTCTTATGCATTTACTTGCCTAGGTTAAAAAAAATTTGTCGACCTCCACCAGAAGTCTCTTGGGCTTGCCTTTATTTTTTGGTTGTCAACTTATTGATTCAAGACTATCAAATTTAGACACTTGGCTGTTGTGCACTTGATCTAAGCTCTATTGACTATTAACCTTGCTCGCACCACTAATCTTTCTCTATATGAATGAATATAATCCAGAGATCTTTTGCCATTTTAACATGCTTAAGACACTTGTCACCTATGTATTTTCTTTTAGCATCCAATGACCTTTTGACCCATCACTCCCCATCAAATCTAATTTGTATGAATGAAAGTGATTTTTTGATGTACTTGGACCTATTGACTCAAGATTCATCTACACACATTTGGATCTAAATTTTGCTCTCAAGATCTTACCACTTGTCAAATCCTTATTCATCCTCAAGATCTACTAATATTTTGACTCTAAGCTCACCATTAATATACTTTATATGATTTAATGTACAACATTGGATCTTAAGGACCCAATGACACTGTCCTCACCCATGCACTATTAGATATGATTTGAGATTCTATAATCTGGATACTTGTCATATCTACATTCAACCTTGGAACATTTGAATTTAATTGACTATTTACTGCACCTTTAACTTAACTTTTGAACGCGTCTCCTTCTATTGGTTCAACTTCAAAAGCTTATAAGTTGAGATAGATAACTCATCAAGTCATAAAGTTTGCAAAGAATGTTCAAGGCATGAATAAATTCATATCCATACAATCCTTTGGCTCTGAGAGGCCTCCTAAGTGAATTTATAAAATTCATAATCAAACTAACCTATCTATTTTTGCATGACATCTTATGATGATCTAGTCCATCTTTTTCACTTGCTCAAGTCATTTTATCATTTGGTCAATTAGGAACTCTGCTCAGCTAATCTATCCAAGCAGAATCTTTGTAAATGGGCTAAATTTGGCCAATACTAACTTCAAAATCACTATCAATATATCCAATCAAATCATAATTGGTAGTTTCATAATATAATATTCCATATCTTATTGTTCCTACAACATATCTCAATATTCTCTTCCCAACTTTCTAGTGTGAGTCTTTTAGTGACTTCACAAATATTAAAACCAAACTAACTGCATACATAATATTTGGACTTGTAGCCATGAGTTACATCAGACTTTCAATGAGTCTTTTCAACATAGTTGGATCAAAATTAGATCCCTTGTCTTCTTTGTTAAGTTTTGTACCTATTACACCTAGAGTTGGTGCATATTTATAATTTACCATCTTGAATCCTCCCAACACATCCTTCGCATACTTAGATTGATTAATAAATATACCATTATCTGATTAAACAAATTCCATGCCCATAAAATATTTCATTAATCCTAAATCTATCATTTAAATTTTTTTATTCATTGCTAATTTAAACATGTCTATATACAAATTTCTATTAAAGATTAAGTCATCAACATATAAACATACAATCAAAATCTGACCTTGCTTGCTAATTTTTATGTATAATGTAGGCTCACAACTACTTCTATTGAATCCATTACTTATCAAGTATGATTAAATCTGACTATACTGCTCTTGGTTCTTGTTTCATCCCACAAAGAGATTTATTCAATATGTATACCTTTTATTTAGGTCGATGCACCTCATAACCTATTTCTTATTCCACATATACTACTTCTTCTAGAAAACTATTCAAAAAAACTGATTTGATATACATTTGGTAAACCTTCTAATTGCTTTGTGTTGTTATGGATAAAACCATCCTAACTATACAAGTCTTTCAACTAGTGACAATGTCTCATTATAATCAATTCCAAATTGTTGAGCAAAACCTTTTTCTACTAACATTGATTTATACTTGTCAGCTTCTCCCTTTACACTAAACTTGGTCTTATAGACCCATTTGACTCCTATGTTATATTTACCTTTAGGTAAATCTACTAGTTTGTAGGTTTCATTTCTTTCAATAGAATCCATCTCTTCATTCATAGCCTTGATCTAATGATCTTCCTTAGCTGCTTCTTCAAAAAATATAAGATCATGAGAGAATAAAGCAAAATTTGAATTTAAATGTAAATTCTCTTCTCCTTGATCATAAATTTCTTTCAAACTTCTTATTTTCTTACCTCTATACCTTGATCTTAATTAGGAAAGTGTAGGATCTGATTCATTACTTCCTTGTGAATTAGGACTTGCATGCACTGATGATTCACCTAGCTCAAAATTTCTTGGTGTTATTAGCTCTCCTAAATTATATCCTTGTATATTTATTCATGGAGTGTGTTTCTTATGAACTTGGCTGTGAACTTGACTAGCCACCTTACATAACTTGTTCTACTAAATCTTCTTCTTATTGAGGTATTGATGCTCCAACTATAATTATTTTTTCAATACTTCCATCCCAAGATTCCTCTCCTCTGAATTCAATATCCTTGTTGATGATTAATTTCTTGGTAATGATATTGTATAACTTGCAAGCTTTTGACTTGAGGTTTTTTTAGCAGTGAATATTCATTAATTCATGAATATTCTATTTCTATGATTTTGGTTTTGGTGATTTTTTAGGGTTGATAGATGTGAACAGATCATTAAAATTTTAGGGATATTTTGTATTTGTGTTAGTTTGCCAACCCTTTACAATAATATATAATATTACACTTAAATTTACCAGATATATATAGTAGATCCTCTAAGGGCCTGACCAATACCAACCAAGGCAACAAGTAGAACTAAAACTAGAGGAGCATAGAACTGAACAACAACAACAACAACAACAACAAAATCAACAACAACAAATGAATAAAATGAAAGAAAACATCAAAAAACAAGCTAGACCACATAATATAACAAAAGAGTCAAATAAAAATGATAGATACCATAGTCAGATGAAAAATTTGAATGATAGAACTAAACAATAGAGTCGAATGATAGCATCAAACAACAACGCTGAATGATAAAAATAAATGACAAAGTTGAATGATAGAGCCAAATGGAAATGCCAAATGACACAGTCAAATGGTAGAGCTAAATTGCATAGCCAAATGGCTCAACCAAATGGCATAACTAGATGACACAACTGAACAATAGCATTGGGTGATAGAACTAAATGGTAAAACTAAACGATAGGTTTGGAAACTAGAGATAAATAATAGGACCAAATGGGAGTATCAAATGACAAAACTAAAAATCATAGGCCATCATGGCATCTGGTGGGAGTGGTAAAAGGATAGGCTAATCATCAAGGAAATCATCCATATTATCTTATTTTAAAGAGCTAACCAAAAATTCCACAAAATCAAAATGCACTCAAAATCTAGGTATTTATTATTTTTTAGTTTGTCATAAATTTGACTTAAATTATTTAATAATATTAAAACAATTTTACATGGATAAATCTCCATTGTTATCTCATAAGAAAGAACCACCCACAATAGCATATCACCCCCTAAATATTTATTTGATGATGAAATGCCACCACTCGAAGACGCTCCTTTTTTTTGATGAAAATGATAATGACATCGAAGTGGCAGAAGATATTGGACCATCTCACCAAACACAACGTTTAGCTAAAACCTCCACTTAGATTCTTCCCAAAATAAGAGAACTAGATGGACAATTGGAAGGTCTTTTAAGGTGGATTGGACAACAAAATTTCCCTTTATAGAACCTCTAGATCCTAAAAATGTTGATGATAATCCAAAAGAATGTAGATATATAATCTATAGCTAGAAACTAAGAAAAGAACACATAATACAATTTAAATTGGATAGAATTGAGAAAAATTATGGAAGAGTATATAAGATAATGAAGCACCCAAATGAACTGATAACATGAACACATAGGCAAAAAATTACAAAAGAATGCATGCATGTATGATATGCAGGGAGCATGAAAATGATAATAAATGTCAAAAACATCTTATAGTGAAAGGGGGAACAATTGAAGCAAATTTTGGAAAAGTCAAGAAGTCCCATTTAAATCTAAAATACATATAGTTCTCTACTATATACCATATTATAAAAAAAGGCAGACCTATTTATGATTTTTTAGATTATAAAATTTCATTTTAGCATAATGGATTTCTAGATATTCCCCAATCACATTGGTCAGATAGCAGTGCTTGGAAAATGGAAAAATGTATAAAAATAGTTGAGATTGAATATTTGAAAGAATGTATTAGGAGATCATTTTTTAGCTCACTATCCATCGATGAGGTGACAGTAGTTGACAACACAACTTGGGTTTGCATTCATGTGTATACTTTTGAGAATTATTCAAGGCAACCTAATCTACTAGTAGTTCATAAAATGGTATAAAATTACAATGCATAAAATATTCACAAATTATTTATATTGAATTTTAAAGATAAAGATGCAATAGATGATTATGCAATATCTACAAAGCTAATGTGTGTTGGGGCTGATGGTACATCAATTATGTAGGGGCATATAAATGGTTTGTGTTCAAATACAAATAATAGTTTCCCCATAAATGATTCCAATTCATTGCATGGATCATAGGATGAATCTTGCATACAAAATGGTTAACAAATTTACTAATGTGTCCAAAGTGGAGGAGCTCGTTCATCACCTACATGCTTATACGTCCAGCAGTCCAAAAAGAATTTGAGTTTCAAAATTTTGCAATAGGAGTGATTGATGGTAACAAATTATTGAAAGACATTGATAAAAGATGGATTTATATGTATGAACCTTCATGCAAAATTTTTAAATAATATCAATCATTAGTAGGTTTTATGTATAAATATCATGGAGAAATTGATAAGTTAAAAGACTTGTTTTACCATTTAATAGATTTGGAAACACTACTAACTTTATATGGAATTATTCCAATGCTGAAAGAAATGAATTTTTTAATGAAACATGCTCAATAGAGGTCGATTTATATTGTGGACTTCATATGGCTGAGAAAATGAGTGTGTCAATCTCTAGACATACTATACACTTCAAATGAAATGTTTCAAGGCCTTGGTTTTAGTAGTTGTCAACGTTTGACTGATTTAAAGAACCCTGATAGTTATTTGAAGTTGAATATCAATGATCATATTTATGTCATTGTTAATTACATGAGATTATAATACACACTTTCTAAAAGAGATATGATCTTATGGGAGTTGAATCCAAAGAACTGCCTGTAACATGTATTATGCATGACACTATTCTATCTGAAACCTGGTTGAAACTAAGTAGAGTTTCCCAAAAATTATTTATAAATATCAGAGATTGTTTTCAAAGAGATGATTTTTTGGAGGTAATGGAAGTTATGAATCCCATTTTTTAGAGCATTAATAATAGTCAAAAGATGGTTAACAATTTATTTCAGGAACACATACGCTATCTTGTAATGCATTTCTATAAATCTATAGAGGTGAATGGAGTAGAAATTAAATGTATTTTGGAAAAGGATTTATTGACATCCCAGTCAACACATTTTGGCATTATAGTGTTTGAACAATATCATCTTCTAAGCAAACCAATAGAGAATGGGGTAATTACAAGACTATCAAAAAACATTGTCCTACTACTATACTCTAGAAAAGTCTAAGTGAATATTTATGATTATATGAGCTCTATCAAATAATGATTTTGGGCTCAGTGGAAGATGAAAGATTACTTAGTGAATTATCATTCATAAATTTAAAATTAAAAAATAGATTGGACAGAAATGTAGAAACTTGTTTGAGATTATATGTTTCACATTACGCAATAAATATGTTTCCTTATGAAAGAACTATGGCAACATGGAGTTATCTAACTAAAAGAAGAGGCATGAGCAATACATAAACAAATAAAGAGGATGTAAATAATGACACTAAATATGGCACTGACATAGTGGATGCAAATGCCACTACCGATGATCAGGTTTGTGTAGGATTATTTCAACTACTAGACTATTAGTTTTGATTTTCTGAAATTCAATTTCACATGTTTATCATAAGATACAATAATTATTATACATTTTTTGAAATTCATTTCCTTGTTTTTTTTCTAAGTGATGAATGTAAAAGGCTAATATATTTTGATTATGTTAGGAGGAACATTGTAGGTAAATAAATATTTTTATGGCTTTGATACATATTTTTTATAGATCAATTTTTTTACTACATATGTGATGTATTTATTGTGCCTTCATAGTACATCATATGTGTCTACAATTTTTTTGACATTTTTATTATGTGTTTGGTTTGGACTACTTGAATTCTATTATGTGCCTTTAATGTACTCATGTTTTACTTTATCTTATTGTTTGTAAGTAATTTTCACATGTTTATCATAAGATGCAAAATTGTTATATGTTTTCAATTATTCAAAAACTATAATAACTATGTCAATGCCTAATCACTTTTGTGAGGATATTTAAAAAGTTGTCCAATTGTTTAGAGTCCTTAAAACTGATTATTTTTAGTATCAAGTGATCAAATAAAATATATAATTTGAATCACATATCAATGAGTATCAATGACACTCATGTCCTATAATATACCTATTCATAGATTTGTAAAGACCTTACCACTTGTTTATACTAATTTTCATTTGAATAAAACTAATTTCATGAGTCCTTATCTATCAAAACATTCTCATAACATTAAACTATCCATTAGCCTATTCTATATTTCATGATCACAATCAATCATGCATATTTTCAACTTTGATGAATCCTCATTAAAACTAACTATCACAATACTATCTTCAACAAAGACCTCTACCAAACATGAATGTGATTTTATAATGGCCTCAAACACATCTCAAATCATGATTTATTAAAGAAACAATCTAAATATAAAAAAGAAGAGATCCTCCATAGAAAATAACTCACTTTTTTATCATAACATGCAATAACTATTATACATTTTCTGAAATGCATTTATGTGTTAGTTGCTAAGTGATGACTACACAACATTAATATATTATGATTATGTTAGGTGGAACATTGTATAAATGAATATGTTGACATTAATCCATTTACATTGAGATGTGAGCTTCATAAGTGCATCATAAATATCAAAAGGGGGTCTAATACCATACAAGTTTACAACATCATAAAATTAAAATAGAAATTGTAATCTACATGGCTCAATCAGTAATTAAAATTTAAAACTCAATAAATTGATCAACGCATCTAAAAATTTGAAATTGTCATTCATAATATATTTTAAAAGAAAACATTGTTTACAAATATATAAAATAAGTTGTCAACTACTCAACTAGTTTCTCAACCATTTTTTGAGCTTCTATTTCAACCACTTTCTCAATCACAACATCCTTTGTGCCACTCTTGTCCTTCAATATCCCTGCCTTTTTAAGATACAAAGCCACAACATTAAGATGTTTAAGATTTTTCCTATCTTATTTTCCAGCATCTCCTGTAGAAAGTAGAGTTGGTCCAGCAACTATCTTTTTTTTAAATAAGGCATAGGGATCACATCCTTACTCCTTAATGATTTTTTGTAGTGTGTTTTTATGTTTATTCAATAAAACAAGCTTCTACTTGAATTGAATGGCAGATTGTAAACTTTTCCATGCATTTTTCAGATGCACATTGAGGACGTCAACTTCTTTTTTCAAGTTCTCATATTTTTCCTATATTTTAAAATGTAATTTAATTAGATGTGAACAAAAATAAGAATGACATGAAATTTGATTAACATGAATATACATTACCAAATATTTTTCCTTATCTACATTCACAATCACAACAAGGTTGGTATTTTTCACCTATTTATTATAATATGTCTGAGCTTCTGAATTCAAATTCTCCAACTTGTTAAGCATGATAGTCAACACATTATCATTGTAACTATTAGAAATAGTAACTGACCCAAATTTAACTTTGGAAAATGTTGACCAAATTCTTATCTTTCAAATCAAAATTGGCCACCCATGTTGAAAAAACTAGTTATTTGTTTGTAATTTTGGTTGAGTCTAGTGTGTGTCTTTGTCAAGAAAAAATCTTTGTGCAAAGTTCATGGCAAACATTCAAATATTTATTTTTAGAAAGCTTTCTTTAGGTTCTTGTTCAAGTGTTTTTCCTTTCAAACTTTGTTCCAAGCATAACTGAGTTCTTTTGGGTTTTGTACAAGACTATTTCTTTTAGGTTTTTTTCCCAAAAGAATTCTTTTAGAAAGTTTTTCCAAAGCCTCAAAGTATTTATTTTAGACTTTTTATCTAAGATAAATCAAGTGAATTCTTATAGACTTTTTGTCTGGGACTTTGTTTTTGAAGGTCCTTTTCAATTTATTTGAAGGATATCTTCCAAGCTGAAGGGTACTTTACAACTTTCCCAAAGGGATCTTTTCAAGATAAGTGGACCTTTTAAGTTCTTCCAAAGGGTCATTTCTTATGGGAAAGTAATTTACATTTCTTCTGAAGGGCACTTTCACTTTTCTAAAAAGTGCTTTCAACTTTTTCGAAGGGCACATGGATTTTTGCAAAAATTCTGAAGGGATCATTTCAATTTCTCTGAAGGGTATTTTTCAATAAATCTGAAGGGTAGGAGTACCTTTTGAAGATTTACAAAGGGTCAATTCTAAATGGATCAAGTGAAAGAGAAAGGATTTCTTGCGAGAAAATTTTTTGGGATAATTTCCCCACAAATAGAAGACATAAGGAATTTTTTCAGATAAATTATTTGAAGGAATTCCCTTAGATAAAAAGTTCAAAAGAAGACAGAGACAAAGACAAAAATGATTTATTTCAATAAAATTTCTTGAAATAAATAAACAAGACATTTTTCTTGAAAGAAATAACAAAGATGAAAACAAAGAGTCCACGAGAATCCTAGCAGACAAATTGTCTGCAAGAATGTCAAAAAAAAAGTCTAAAAGATGATGGCCCACAAAATGTTAAGTTCAAATTACAATTAATATTTTTTAAAGTTTAGAGTGATAACCTGAATACAAACAAGAGAATGATAAATGTGCATAACAAATGATGAGATAACAAAGAACAACCAATGCCAAAATGAGATGGACTCAGTAATATCAAAGGTATTTCTTGTAACTACCAATGGCAACTATTCTTGTTCCTAATTGACACATGTCCAATTTATCTTGTGATCTCAATCATTCAATCTCCCTTTAGAAAACTATATATATATATATATATATTCAACCTATTCTAAAAAAAACTCCACTAGTTAATGACAAAACTTTGACCAGATTTGTATTGAAAACTCTTGAAGCAAGTAAGATAAATTCCACCACTCACACACTGCATTTTTGTGTATCAGTTTAACATCATTTTTTTCTCATTCAGTGAATGTTGTCTTTCCTAGCTTGTATCCTTGATTGCCCACCAAACATGCAGATAAATATTTATTATAGGTCCTTGTTATTATTATCTAATAAGCATATAGACATTTCTAAGTGGTTCAAAGTTATATTCTTTTTTGTAATTGTCTATTTTTCTCTTGAATGTTGAATACCTTTTGAATCTACTAAGTTAAACACTGATGTAAAAATGCATAAAGGGTCATGAGTCTTGTGAAAGTAAACTTTATTTACAGTAAAAGAAAGAGGAAAATATACATTGGTACATCACCATTTGTTTCTTTTTGTTGTTTATTTTCTCTCTTTTCATACACAGTTTATAGATTAGGATAGATAGAGCTTCACAAGTGCATCAAGGGAACTAGCCCTTAAATGTAGAGATTCATCTCAAAGAAATTTTCACCCACATTAAAACAGATGATTCCATTATGTTTCTTGGATGAAAAATACTAAGTTTTTATTCAAGGGTATAAATCCAAACATCTATAGTTTTTGGCATGCCCAGAGGGATGTTTTGTCCTACAAGATTGTTCAAGATTGGTGTTCTTAACATTGTTGAAGAAAATATTCACCCATATTTAGTACCTAGTGATTCCATTAAGGAATATATATTCTTGGTGATGATCAATTCTATTTTCTATGCCAAAGGTGATAACCAAATCTGTTACTACTCATCTACCTTTAACATTTGAGAAATTGCCTCTATATTCTATTAAAAGGTCTAGGTTTAGTAACACTCATCCTTATAAAAAAGATTTTGTGTTTAAAGCTTCCAAGTCTATATTACATTCCTTTCCTAATACTCATAAAGATCTCAATATGGATAAAAGATAATGTTTTGTGCCTTTCACAGGGGCATCTCCCTTACGTCTTGCCCAGTATGATCAAATTCTAGGATTTGCCCTCAAAAGTGTCCCATATTTTAGTGCAGATGATCTAATTATTTCCATTAAACACATCATAAATATAAAAAATCTTTGTAATATTCATAATATTACCCAAGAAAATGTGGCTATTAGGTTGCTAGCCTTGTCCTTCAAAGGAAAAGTTTTGAACTAGTATGGGACCCTACCTATAAATTTTATTAGATCATGGGATGAGTTGGGCACTCTATTAACTGATAGGTTTGTGGAAAAGAGTGATCACCTATCACTAGCTAATAAATTGACCACAATAAAGAGGACACTTCATGAATTCATGCAATATTTTAATACTAGATTTCAAAAAACATGGGATAAGACTCCAATTCTTGTAAGGCCAACTACAAATTATGCATTTTTATACTATTTGAAAGATTAAATAGTGATATTGTTGTGATGATTCAGTCTATGGGTGAAAGCACATTACCTTCTACATATGAAATAGTCATAAATGCTAAGAATTATATTATACATGTAGGAAAGATAGCTCTTAGACCTCCAATGACACTTTTCCTTGATTTGCCTTCTCCTAGTCAAAGTGCATTGCCTTTTGTATCCCATTTACCTACTTGAGATATATCTACTATTTCTCCTTCAAATGAGATTCATGAAGTCAAAATTTTGCTTTAGATTGTTACCAATGAATTGGTTACTCTCAAAAGGCAACAGGCTCAAGGTTATAGGCCATATCAATCATATAATCAATTTGGTGGGCAAACAAGTAGGCCACCCTTCCAAAATAATAATCAAGGACAAGGTCAAATCACTCATGTCAAGCCTTACCAAAATTATAATCCTAATTCTCCCTCATCCTCCAAATCCTTAGTTCCCACTTAGAACAATTTGGTTCAAGAGTAGCCCAACTATCCATCCTTTGAAAATGGCCAAGAACATGTGGCTTATGCCAATGAAATGCAAAATCAAGGTATGTCTACACAAGGTGATCAAACATCTCATTTTTCAAATTTTGAGATACCAATGCAATTTGGGATGGATACCAGATAGCCTTAGTCTGATTCCACCCTTATAAATCATTTGGAGCGTGAATTTTGTGCAATCAATTATGTAGGGAATGCAAGCAATTAACATACTAGTGTTGCTTCCAACACTATGTCTAAGAGGAGACCTATTGATGAAGTTTAGGGAACCAGTCAAGGAATAAATCAAGGAACTAGTCAAGGACTTGTTGTGACCCATACATCAGCTCAAATGAGAGGTGGGCCTATTTTAACTCCTAAACCATAATAAAATCAAAAAATTCCAAGTTTTAGACCAACTTCTACAACTCTGCCTCCACCCACTACATCACAAGGTGCAAATGTTCAAAAAGAAAAACCCAAAGTAATCCTTCCATTAATGTTGTATACTAGATGAAAAATCTTCATATGAAAATTTCATTATGTGATTCTCTAGCACTTCCAAGAGAGAAAGATATTTTTCAAAAGGAATTGCATGGATTGGGTAAACAAGTTGACTCACTGCAAAGTGAACATGTAGTTTTGGTCAATGAAACTCAATTTGTAGATAGTCAAGTAAAGAAGGATGAGAATACTCCCCCTTTATACTTATCCCTAATAATTGGTGACTGTTTGGTTCATAATTATGTCATAGATAGTGGAACAAGCACCTCATTTATGCCTAAATGTATAGCAGACAAACTAAGTCTCAAATATGAGCCAATGACTAAAGAAGTTTTGTAATTAGATGGATCACCAGCCAAAACTTTGGGGATTGTGAAAGGTTTGAATTTGATCCTTCATGTTCGTCCTAATTTTTCAATTCCTCATGATGTGGTGGTGGCAGATTTACCTCCTTATTTTACTCTTTGTTTGTTAAGAGATTTCACTTCTAAGATAGGTGGATAACTAGCATCCAATTGGTCATACATGGTGTTTAGAACAAAATATGGTAATAAAGTGAAGATTGATTCAAAACCCATTCATAGAGATCATTTCGAACCATATTCACCTAAGGTAGTAAATGTCAACTATGCTATCATTAATGAAAAAGAGTTTCACATTGACCAATCCTCATCATCTTCCCTTGAAGGAGTTTTTGACTTGTTCCTAGATGAGTGGGGAGATAATAACTATGAACACAATCCAAATAAATTCATTGAAAAATCTAGTCTAGAAGTCTACTATATGCATGAGAAAGACTCTTTCATGCTTAATTTTATGAAATCAAGGATGTGAATGACATTTGGTAGCTTTTCTTTAATTGATCTAGAGGCAATATTGGTGTAGGTGGTGGAGATATGTTGGTTTCAACTTGAAAGGAAACATATTTTTCAACTTTTAGAATTCAGTTCTCTTGTACTTAAAATCTAGTTGAATATGAATCCCTCATTCATTGTTTGGAATGGGCAAGGAAAAGTGGTGTCAAAGAATTGCAAGTATTTGGTGATAGTGAATTAGTTGTCAATCAAGTAAGAGGACAAAATTTAACTAAGAACTCCTTGCTCAAGTCTTAAAAACACAAATTTTGGGATCTTTTAAAAGACTTCATGGCATTTAACATTACCTCTATTCTAAGAGAAGATAATAAGCATGCTGATAGGTTGGCATCTATTGGTGCTTAATTTGATGTTCCAAAGGGAATAAGAGAAGGCAAGAACCATCCCCATCTAAAGGTGATTGTGAGACCTTTTGTACCATACAATGTCACCAATTGGTATGTTTTTGACAGTGATCAAGAAATAGTACTTTTCTTATAAGAAGAAGTTGAGTTCTCTACCAAAAACTAGTCTAAACTACAACAACAATAAGACAACCAGATTGTCCAACTAAAGTCTAATAAGTTTCTTAAAGGTTTAATAACTCTTGAGAGTATTTTCAATGAAGATTCCCATATCAAGAAGGAAAAGGTATGCATTCCCAATAAGTATGAAAACTATGAAAGGATATAAATCTTTAAGGATAAGCTATGTGCACTTGGGAAGGTATGCACTAGTCAAGAAAAACATAATTTCATTGAATTATGAAAAGCATTTAATGATATTTTTGCATGGGAGTACAGTGATTTGAATGGTTGTGACCCAAGTTTGGATGAACACACCATATATTTGGATGAAAATGCTAAGATTGAACCCCTAATGAGGAAAGATTTGACTAAATTGATTGATTTTAGAATCATTTTTCCTATCAAGCATTCTTCTTGGTTGGCCAATCTAGTCCCTGCTAGAAATAAAAATGGAAAAATAAGGTTGTATGTTGACTTTAGGGACTTGAACAAAGTATATTTGAGGGATCATTATCCTCTCCCTTCTATGGAGAAAATTCTATAGGTTGTACCTGGTAGTGAAAGATTTTCTCTCTTTGATGGCTATTCTAGATATTATCAGATTCTGGTTAATGAAAGTGATCAGTATAAGATAACATTTAACACCAAATGGGGTACATATACCCAAAGGAAGATGTCATTTCGATTATCAAATGCATGAGCCACTTTCCAATGTGTAATGGATATGTCTTTTCAATAGCTGATCAATGACATTGTGTTCGTTAATCTAGATGAAGTAACAATTTTTTCCAAAGATGTAAGTGACCATTTGAAGCACCTAAGATAGATCTTTGATAGGTGTAGAGAGTTTGGGATCTCTCTAAACTCAAAGAAGTGTCTATTTTCTATTCATGAGGGAAAAATCTTGGGCCACATTATTTCAAAGAAAGGTATGTCCATTAATCCAGAAAGGGTAAGTGTTATTTTAGCATTATCTTTGCCTAAACACAAAAAGGGTCTATAGATTTTCTTTAGAAATATTAATTTCATTAGGATATTCTTTCACAATTTTTCTAATTTGGTTAATCCCTTGACCTCCATAATGGGGAAAGATGAGACATTCATCTGGAGAGGAAAGAGAAGATGAATTTTTGATGAAATTAAGCAAGTCATTGCCCAAGCTCCTACTCTTACAAGTCCCAACTTCTCTAAGGATTTCAATTTGTACACTTTTAGAAATGAAGAGGTAATTTCTTCCATGTTGACCCAAGCAAATGATGAAAATTTGAAACAACCTATTGCCTTCTTCAGTCAAGTTTTAGAAGGATATGAGGCAACGCACACATACATTAAAAAACAAGTGCTTGTTGTAATTAAAAGTTTAAAGAAATTTAGGCACATGATGTCTAGTAATAAAATTCACATTTTTGTGCCTCATTCTAGTGTGAAATATTTTTTTTTTACCAGAGACTTGAATGAAAAAAGGGTAGGATGGATCACCAAAGTAATGGAATATGATGTAAAGATCAAAACAACCAAGATGGTGAAAGGGAAAGGACTATGTGAGCATCTTGCCTCAAATTTGAAAGAACAAAAAGAGGTTTCTTTGACACTTCATGATGAGCCTGTAATAACCACATCTTAAGTCATGATAAGTTAGACATAGGACATGATCCACTTCCTTCAAACTAGTGAGTTTCCACAAGGTCTGGATAGAGATAAAAGAAGGTATTATAGACTACAATCTATTCCCTATGTACTTATGGATGGAGTACTTTTTAGAAAATATTTTTTAGGTGTACTTTTGAGATGTATTGAGTTGGAACAGATTGACAAGGTATTGCATAAGTTTCATGATGTCCTAGCTGGTGGTCACTTTGCTCCCATAACCACTGCTACTAAGATCATGAGGGTTGGTTATTTCTAGCCTAGTTTGTTCAAATACACCCATGCTTTGGTGAGAAAATGCTAGAAATGTGCCATATTTAATAGCAAATGAAAACTAGTTTCTTTGCCTCTTCATCTAATCCAAGTTGTATAGCCTTTCATGTAATGGGGTTTGGATTTCATAGGTATGATCAATCCTCTTTCTAGTTCTAGTCACAAGTGAGTGTTGATAGCCACTGATTATTTCCCTAGATGGGCTAAAGCTATAGCTCTTAAAGAAGCCAATGAAAATGTAGTCTTGGATTTGTATGAGAACATAATAACAAGGTTTGGAGCTCCCTCAACTATCTTAGATAATGCATTGGCATTTTTAGGAGCAAGGATAAGAGAATGGGCCTTGAAGCATGGCATTTAGCTCAACACTTATTCTAACTACTATCCCCATAGAAATGGACTAGTAGAGTCCACAAATAAGAATTTGATAAAGATCAGCAAGAGGACAATGGAGGAAAATCAATGAACATGGCACATTAAGTTGAAAACATCCCTTTGGGCAAATAGAATCACTCCAAAGAGAGCAATTGGAAATTCCCCATATACACTTGTATATAGAAGGGAAATTAGACTTCTTATTTCACTCAAATTTCTAGATTTAGATCTCACTCATCAATTTTAGTTGATGGAGAATTATATCATGGGAATTAGACTGTGTGAACTGATGGAGCTTGAGGAGGAAAGAGATTAGACAATGCATACCTTGACTACTCACCAACTACAGACAAAGAATCATTTTGACAAGAAGTCTCTGCCAAGGATTTTAAGAGAAGGAGACATTGTTCTTAACTGGGATGAAGATAGAGCCAAGCCTACGAGACACACAAAGTTTGATGCTTTGTAGAGTGGCCCATACATGATCACTAAATGTAAACAACACAATGCTTTCTAAATTTCAAAGTTGGATGAAGAGGAGCTGCATATCCCAATTAATGGGATATATCTAAAAAATTGTTACTAAAGTTTTTCCTTCTATTGTATATAGTTGTTCTTTTTTCTTTGTGTTCCTAAAGTGCTTATGCACATGTGTGTGTTTGTTCATGTTTTGTTTTATTCTGTTGGGTCTTGTTTTTTTCGTATATGTTTTCCTTGTGTTTTATTTTGGTAGAATACCTTATAATTCTATGTAATAAATCATTGACTTTGTTGGCCCTTAAGTGGATAAGGCTCCTTGGTCTGGTTAGTATATCAAACATACTACCCATGTAAGTCACCATTTTGTTGACCAGATTTTTATCTTTCAAATCAAAAATTGGCCACCCATATTGAGAAAACTAGTTGTTTGTTCATATGTTTGGTTGAGCCTAGTGTGTGTCTTTGTCCAGAAAAAACATTTGTGCAAATTTCATGGTGAAGGTTCAAATATTTCTTTTCAAAAATCTTTCTTCAATTTCTTGTTCAAGTGTTTTTCCTTTCAAACTTTGTTCCAAGAATAAGTGAGTTCTTTTGGGTTTTGTTTTCCTTTAGGTTTTATACAAGATATTTATTTCAAGTTTATTGCCTAAAATAATTCTTTCTAAAAGTTTTGCCAGAGCCTCAAAGTCTTTCTTTTAGACTTTTTGTTCAAGATAAATCAAGTGAATTCTTGCAGAGTTTTTGTCTGGGACTTTGTTTTTTATGGTCATTTTCAATTTCTTTGAAGGATATATTTCAAGCTAAAGGGTACTTTGCAAATTTATCAAAGGGCTCTTTTCAAGCTAAGTGGACCTTTTCAATTATTTTTAAGGGTCATTTCTTGTGGGAAAGTCATTTACATTTCATCTGAAGGGCACTTTCACTTTTATGAAAGGAGCTTTCAACTTTTCTAAAGGGCACATGGATGTTTTCAAAAAGTTTGAACGGATCATTTCAATTTCTTTGAGAGGTATTATTCAATAAATTTGAAGGGTAGGAGTACCATTTCAAGATTATTTAAGGGTCATTTCTAGAGGTATAAAGTGAAAGAGAAGGGATTTCTTGCAGGAAAATTGTTCAAGATGATTTCCCCACAAATAGAAGACATAAAAAATTCTTTCAGACAAATTGTCCAAAGGAATTCCCTCAGATAAAAGTTTAAAAGAAAATATAGACAAAGACAAAAATGATTTATTTTGGGAAAATTTCTCAAAATAAATGAACAAGATATTTTTCCTAAAAGAAATAACAAATATGCAAATAAAGAGTCTAGGAGAATCCTTATGGACAAACTGTCTGCAAGAACGTCAAAAAACAAAAAGTCTAAAAGATGATGGCCCATTGAATGCAAGTTCAAATTACAAGGAATAGTCATTAAAGTTTAGAGTGGGAACCTGAATATAAACAACAGAATGACAAATGTGGATAGCAAATGACAAGCCAATAAAAAAAAACCAATTCCAAAATAAGATGGACTTAGTAATAGCAAAGGTCATTCTTGTAATTATTGATGGCAACTGTTCCTGTTCTTAATTGACACATGTCCAATTGATCTTGTGAACTCAATAATTCAATCTCCCTTTAGAAAACTATATATATGTATTCAGCCTATTCTCAAAAAAGACTCTGTTGGTTAATAACAAAACACTGACTAGATTTGTATTGAAAACTCTTGAAGAAAGTAAGACAAATTCTGCCACTCACACACTATATTTTTATGTATTGGTTTAACATCATGTTGTTCTCATTTAGTGAATGTTTTATTTCCTAACTTGTATCCTTGTTTTCCCACCAAACTGCAGATAAATATTTGTTATGGGTCCTCGTTAGTATTCTCTAATAAGTGTATAGATATTTTTGAAGTGGTTTAAAGTTATATTCTTTTCCATATTTGTTTGTTTCCCTCTTGAATGTTGAATACCTTTTGAATCTAATAAGTGAAACACTGATGTAACAATTCATAAAGGGTCATGAGTCTTGTGCAAGGAAACCTTGTCATTCTTTAAGTAGTTATTGCAGTCAAAGCAAGAGGATAATACATATTGGTGCATCACCATTTGTTTCTTTTTTTCTTCATTTTCTCTCTTTTCATACATAATTGATAGATTAGGCTATATAGATATTCATAGGTACATTAGGGGAGCTAGCCCTTAAATGTAGAGATTCATCTCAAAGAAATTGTCACCCATAGCAAAAGAGATGATTCCATTGTGTTGCTTGGATGAAGAAGATTGAGTTTTTTTATTCAAGGGTAAAAATCTAAGTATCAATAGCAAACAAAGTATCAATATTTGTGGGATCCTAGTGCACCAAAGCAAACAAAATTTCTTACTCAAAGTGGTTGTGATAATGAGAATATATTTATTTACAAATGCCTTCATCTGTATCTCTCACACATGTAATATTTTTAATTCATCAATTACTCCCTCTTGAAGATTAGAAGTAATAATATTTGTTACCAAATTATTCAATGAAACATCTGTAATGGCATTATCAGACAAGACAACATTCTCTATTGGGGTTGGACTATCTGATTAACTGTGTGAAGGTTCCTACTGAGCAGTCACATGAATATGTGTTGCTTCTCCCTAAATAAAATCATGTGGATTGAAAGCAATTCCAACGTTAGTGCCACTTTCAAACCCAAAATATTATTTATCAAGTTCAATTTATGGCAAATAAATCGATCCCTGCACACTCGATAAAACTCCAACAGAGAAAGAAGGGAATTAGGAACTTGATAATTGTAGTGTTGCAGTTTTTTGTGGGGGTCATAAGGGAATAGCCTTACCCCTTCTATGAAAATCATTTAGGGGTGGAGGTGGTGACATAATGTTAATCACAAATAGAGGATGTCCTACAAAATGTAAGTTATTTTAGAAAATAAATAAATTAAAAAAATAAATTTATATGTAAAATTGATATTAAAGGTTTAGTAATTTTATTTGGAGATAGTGTATCCTCTAACATACATGACATATTGCAAGTGACAGGGGTGTTTTGAGATGGCACATTATGTAAAATTTCAATCTAAAAAAATATAATCAAAAACCAAAAAAACCAAAAACAAAATATGCAATGTAAAATACCTTTCACAGAGGGTCGAGAAGGCCTAGTAGGTGTTACTATTTTTTGTGATGATACTAGTGGTACTGGTACTTTTTATTCCACCATCTAAATTCTTATCGAAATAACTAAAAGAATAAGAAAAATAAATAAAATAATGCACTTAAGTCTTGAAAATTAAAATCTCATTTGAAATTTTCAAATAACAAACCTACACATGGATATGAGACTGAAGAAACTCATGGATGTTTCTCAAGCTAATAGAATTAGATAGATGATTCTGTAGACTTTGAAACTATATATTCTTCAACTATAGTTGCATGCTATGATTTTGAGGTAGATTATTTTTATGAGGCATGTATTCTTTCTTTTAATTTTTAACAAACAAAGTTTAAACATTTATTAATATTTACCTATATAACCATTTAACAAACAAACAATTATTAAACCCTAGATCAATAAATGAACAAATAAACTAACCTCATGCTCATCCATAGACAAAGAGTTTGTCATTATTTTTAGATCAAGCATAGTTGGACCCTATGCTTTTTGGAGGTCAAAAAAGGCCTCATAATACAATGCAAGAATAAAATTGTAACAACTTATAGTGGAACTAGGATTGGTAGAAGCAACATTTAATTCAAGTCTAATCCTAGATGAAATAAAAGAGTGTCAGTCAAATTTATATTTGAAAATAGTACAAATAATGTAAAACAATGACCAATAGGGAATATATGTTTCTCTTCCCTAAAATACTATTATGGCTTGGAAAAATTGAAGCATTTATTTAAAAAAAGATGACTAATGTTGTCGATGAGGAGGCCCATCTTCCAACTATCTAAAATGAAAGAGAAAAAGAGGATTTTAGATTGCAAAGCTGGATTTTGAATATATAAACAAATTTATAAGTATATATCGATTTGACCAATGTACAAATTAAAATTTGTTGCTGAAAAAATCTTGTATTTATTTTTAAGTATTGATTTGGAACTCATAGGGGTTACATTATGAAATAGAAGCCCTGTCAGATTGTGAACATGTTATAAGGAAGTACCAAATGAAATCATTCTAAAATCAACTTTGAGGGTGAATATCTTCTCATTAGGGTCATATGAATACATTAGCATTTTTAAAATCATGGTGTCTATGTCATACTATGACATGTAAAGTGAGCATTAAATATGCATTCCTAAATCTAGACATTATACATATCTAGTTGTTGCACTAGCCTCAAAATGTTTGGGCATAGTAGGTTCTTGAAAATGAAATTCTCTCCATGGCTAGCAATGGGGATGAGAAATTAGTTTTAAAAAATGTTAAAATGAGGGTATAAGAAAGTATTTATAGATCATAGGAGGTGACTAGTTAACTAAATAGCAGATTGAATGCATAGGTTACAACTGATTAGTTTAATCATTTAGTTTTGTTATTCAGCCCTGTCATTAAATTATACCATTCAGTCTAGTCATTCAATTTTGTCCTTTGATTTTACCATTCAACTCCACCATTTAGCATGGCCATTCGACTATGTTGTTCATCTTGGTTGTTTAGCTCTATCATTTAGTTTTATCATTTGATTTCATCATTCAATTCATCCATTCATTTCTATCATTCAGTTCCACTATTTAGCTCTACCATTTAGCTTGACTATTTGGTTCTATCATTTGGCTCCATCATGGTTAAGTCATTCAATTCCACCATTCAATTTAGTCATTTATCTAGGTCATTTGGTTATATTATTTAGTTTGTTCGTTCAGTTAAGCCATTCAGTTTAGCCAATCATTTTCATTATTCATGTCATGTTTTTGTCTCAAGTGTTCAAATTGGTTATTCACTTTGGCCATTTGATTCATCCATATCATTGTAATATGTATGGGGAAAAATATCAAATGAGAATTCACCATCACCCACAGAGGATTCACCATACCAATGAATCAAATTTATTTGGATTCACCAAATATTTCTAATAGGAAGGACCTTTGAAAATGAACCCTATTTTGACTACTCACTATAACCAATAAATATACATTTTTCACATCCATCATCTAGCTTTATTCTTATTTATTCTAACACATGTGCATATGCCACACATATGAAAACTCTTAAGTTAGATACACTGTGATTTTTATCACTCCATGCTTCCTATGAATTTTTGTCCTTAACACTTTTTGTAAGACATCTATTTAAAATATAAACTACACATGTAACTACTTCTGCCTAGTATTCATTAGACAATTTTTTGGCCTTCAACATGTTCCTATCCATATCCATAATTGTTCTATTTTTCCTCTTTGCAACACCATTATACTATGGTGTATATCTTTAGTAAACTGCTTCTTAATTCCGTGATACTTGCAAAAATCTAGAAACTCAATAAAAATGTATTCACCACCTCTGTCTAACCTGACTACCTTGATGTCTAGACCACTCTATTTTTAACCATTTCTCTAAACTCTTTGATTATTAAAAAGGCTTCAAAATTCTTCTTGAAAAAATATATCCATTTTTTCTTACTAAAATCTTCAATGAATGTTATAAAATATAAACTTCCTCATAATGTTGGAGTTTGCATAGGTCCACATATATCAGTGTGAACAAGCTCTAATGGTGCCTTTGCTCTATAAGACACTCTTGTTGGAAAACTTTCTCTATGTTATTTTAAAAAAATATAACTCTCACATAAACTCAATGAATGCTCAATCAATGGTAATCCTCTCACCATCTGCTTCTTCTATAATAAAGTCAAACCTCCAAAATGATGATGTCCATACCTTATATGCCATAACCATGTCAGATCTAAATGGGATGCCTTATAATTTACCTTGGGCTCTTCTTGGCTTCAATTTTCACTCTTGGTTTGAAGTGGGAACATTCAGTTCCTAGTCATCTCAATATTTCTAATCAACCTATCACTTGGAAACCTATCAAGTATAGTTCACACATTATGTTTGAATGATACTCTGTAACCATTCTACGCAAGTTTCCCAACACTCATGAGATTATGTTTCAAACCTATCACAAAATAAATATCTGGAATATATTTCATTTGACCATGTTTTCTCAATATGTTAATCACACCTTTACCCATCACTGATATGTTATTATCATTTCCTATCTTGAATTTTGACTTCATAGAACTATCTAAGCTTGCAAATAAATCTTTGTTCTTGTCATATGATTACTACATCCACTATCTAAAAACTAAATATCACTTGAACTCTATTGAGCAACATGACATGTAATGAATAATGCTTAGAGTTACATTTAGATATATATATATATATATATATATATATATATATATATATATATATATATATATATATATACATTTGTCTTACCCTCATTTTCTTATTTCTTCTAGCACTCATGACAATGAACATTAGATTTATCATACCTTTGAGAATGTTGATGAGACTGGTTGCATCATTTAGAACTATAAGTATTGAATATTTTTGTCCTTTCACCTTGATTTGGACTACTCCATACACCACTCTGATTATTATTTCTACCTCTACCTATGAAGCTTGACCTTCCTCTCCCTCTACCTTTATTGAATGAAACTTATGATTTAAAAGAATTCCCTAAAGAGGAAGTATTATTCCTGTTCATTATGAATTCATGAGATAATTGAGACCCCATCAACTCATCTATAGATAGTTGTGTTATATATTTAGATTCTTCAATAGAAACAATAATAGAATCAAATTAACCAGGTAGACTCATGAGAATATTTTCCACAACCTTCTAACCACATATTTCTTGTCCATGTTATATGATTTTATTAAAAACATTCATGAGTTGAATGAAAAATTGGTCTACAGAGTCTCAATCTTTCATCTGCATGTTCTCAAAACTTCTCCTCAGAGACTATAATTTAGAAAATTTTACCTTGGTGGTTCCCTAATATGTTGTTTCTAGAATATCCCATGATCTCTTGGACCTAGTTGATGCTGCAACCTTAGGGAAAATAGATTCATCCATTTCTTTTTAAATAAAAAATAGGTCTTATATATCCTTCTTTTTTCTCTTAGAATGTCCTTCTCTACTTATGTCAAATCCTGGTAGTCTTCTTGATCTATAAGATATATGACTCTATTCTCCACTAGATTTTATACAACCTATGAACAAAATAAAGTATTTATCTTGATAGACAAAAAATCAAAAAATTTACTTGTAAAAGTTAGAATTTGAGGCTAAGTAACAATGTTACTTGATTCCATGATATTCTAATCTAATTTTCCTTCAAATTTAACTTTAATTATCTTGATGATTTAACCTTTTCGAATAAAAATAACTACTTAGATAGCTTAAAAAACTAAAAATCTAAATAAAAAAATTTTGATTTGCTTTGAGGGTTAGATAACATTTTACTTTGCCTTGTTTTTATCTTATTTATATTATTTAATGTTGACTGCACACTTCTTCTTGGTCTTTCTCCACAGTTTGTTCACTCCGATGATTTCCTTCTCCAACACTAGCTACTCTCGACCTATGTTTATATTGTACCTTCTCACACTCTATCATGGCTTTGATACCACACTATAGAGAATGAATTGCTACAATAAACTAAAACTCTTAAATAATGAAATCTATGGAATTTTATTAAAAACTTGTTTCTAATGTATATATCCGATTACAAGTATCCTCTATATAGAAGACTTCAAACCATAAAAAAACCTTAAAAGAGCTTTAAAATGGAATAAAAATAAACTAAGGAGTAAAAAACATAGCTTTAAGATAAAATAAAAAACTTCTCCTATTGATAAGATTTAGTTTTAAAGCTTGCTTTAAAACCAATACTATCAAGAGAAACTAAATTCGAATTTTAACAAATTTGAGAGAACATTTAGAAACATTGACTATACCCTCCATGGATGGTGGCATCAACCATTACAATTTAGTAATTAGATTTTCTATATACATAGGATTAGTTTTAGTTCATTTTTAACATAAAATCATAACATCTTTTACAATCAAATTTTTTTGGATTCCTTCATATTGTTAGAATTTGTAAATTCTTATTCTTTTACATTATTTTTTGTCTTTCCATTGTATTGCCTTGAAGTTGGCATCAACTTCTTAAAATATAAATGTTTTTTATTTTATTGTTTTTTCAAGACCTCTTTATAGAGGTATATTGTAAGCAAGTAAATATTATCATAATAGAATGCAACAACTATTTTGTGTCATCAAATTGAGAAATAGATGTAGCAATTTGTAAGTGCAATAACACTATTTGTTTGTGTGATCTATTAAATCAAGCTCATAGATTGGTATCAAAGCCACAAGATCATGGCAGAAACACTGCTAGCTAAAGGTAGTCACTGTGGGAGTTATCCACTACAAGGAGAGACCATATTAGTCAGAAAAGATAAAATCCCACAGCCTTATTTAGATTAGATCACCAACATTGGAGACAATAGCCTAAAGATCAAGTAGATTCATGTAGATCTAATTTTTTTGGTGAAGTGCTATCAAAGAGGAGATCACTATATCCACCAGATAAGATAAGTCTTAGATCATTAGAGGCATGAGAAAGAGTAGTGGGTAGATTAGAATTGCATGTTGATGTGCATGCTATTGTTGCCATAGAAGAGAGGGAATTACGAGATACAAGTGCTCTCATAATAGTATAAATATGGTCTTTCATGGAAGAGAAAAATAAATTTATAGTTATGAGGATTTGTTGAAGGTAGATCGACCCTCGATGCAATATCAAAGGAGACCCAGAAGATAGAAGTTAACTATGATCAATGCTCTATAATTACTTGAGCTATCTGCCAGTTTTTAAAAAAAAAAACACATATTTATATTACATCTTTTAAACAAAAAAAATGAGAGAGATAATATATCAATAGCATCACCAGATCAGACAAAAAAGGTTGGCAGCAACCACCTACATTTGATAGATAAAATTATGATGTTTGGGCAAATAAGATGAAGACAATATTTGTGACGAATGATTTTTGGCAGTGTGTCATCACCAGATTTATAGATGTGACTGATCTAGTAGCATATAATGCATTGAAAAATGCCCAAAAGACTCTGTTGAAAGAGAATTATAGGAAGGATGTGAAAGCATTGAATTTGATAGAGACAATAATGGATGAAGCCATATATCCAAGAGTTGTAGTAGTAAATTACATAAAGGAAGCATGGGAAATCTTCCAAAATTCCTATAGAGGCACAAATAAAGTATGGTTAGTGAAACTTCAAATGCTTAGAAGAGAGTTTGAAACATTTCAAATGAATGAAAATGAGTCTATTTATGAGTTTCATACTAGGATATCTAGTTTGACAAATCAATTAAAATTAAATAGTGAAACAATATATGATCAAAGGATCATAGAATAGATCCTTAGGAGATTTCCTATGAGATATGATCGAATTGTCATAGCTATTGTGGAGACCAAAGACCTCTCAAGGATGATAGTGGATGAATTGATGGGTTTTCTTCAAACCCATGAGCACTGGTTGAATATAATATTCATTCAGATATTAAGATGGGAAACAATGAAAGATTTATTGTTGTTGGAAAAGGAACTATTGTTATCTGCACTAAGCAAGGTGAGAAGAGAGCAATCCATGATGTCTATTATGATCCAAATTTGAAGCATAATTTGTTGAGTATTAGACAGTTGGTCGAAAAGGGATATAGAGTTTTGACAGAGAATAGAGATTGAAAAATCTTTTACAAGGAAGGAAGCAAGAAAATTATAGCTATGGTTTAGATGATAAGGAACTGAATGTTTCCTCTCAAGATGAAGATTGATCCTCTTAGGAGTAAAATATTACTACATCAAGCAGCCTTCAAGATAGTAATGAAAGACACGTCTATACTCTAGCATTCAAGGTATAGATATTTAAGTTTTTCTAGATTAGATTTTTTATCTAAGAAGAATATGGTTATAGGTCTATCAATAATTGTAGAACTTGAAAGAAAATGTGAATCATGCATACTAGGGAAACAACATAGGCAACCTTTTCAATTAGGAATGTCAAGAAGGGCAAAATCACCTTTTGAATTGGTGCACTTAGATTTCTGTGGCCCAATGAAAACTCTCACCCACTTTAAGAGTGCTTATTTCCTAACTTTCATAGATGATTATAGTAGGAAAATTTGGGTTTATTTCCTAAAGTATAAGTCTGAGGCTTTTGAGAAGTTCAAATGGTTTAAGGCATTAGTTAAAAAATAGAGTGGATATTTCATCAAGGCAGTAGGATCAAATAGAGGGGGAGAGTATGTGTCTAATGAATTCCTAAATTTTTATAAGAATGAAAGAATTAAAAAATAGTTCATATCTAGATACACTCCATAGTAAAATGAAGTAGTAGAAAGGAAAAATAGCACCATCCAAGAGATGGCAATAAGCATGTTGAAATCCAAACGAATTTTAAGAGAATATTGGGTTGAAGTTGTAGCAACAGTAGTGTATTTTGTGAATAGGTTTCCCATAAAGACTATTCAAAATAGTACTCCACAAGAAGTATGGATAAATAGATGGTATAGTGTTGATCATCTAAGAATATTTGGGTGTGTGGCATATGCACATGTGTTAAAGGAAAAGATGCATAAATTTGATGATAAAAGAGAAAAGTGTATCTTTGTTGGATATAGTGAAGATACTAAAAGATAAAAATTATTCAACCCTTTTATAAAGAAGGTTGTGATTGGTAGGGATGTTGAATTCATTGAAAATGAATCATGGGATGGAGCTATTGACATTACATCGGGTATCTTAGAATTGATACTCATAGATGATGGAAATGAAGATGTTCAAATTGAACAAGTCATAGATCAGCAAGGTAAACAATCAAAAACACCTCCATCACCTTCACAACATGTTTCCCAATCAAATAACTCTAGTAGTAGTTCAAATACAACTCTTACTTCTCCTATGCCTAGAAAGACAAGGAGCTTGAGGGAGATATATGATGACTTAAGGTATGATGATGAAAACTTGAATTTTGATTTATTTTCTCTAGATGAACCTACATTTTTTGAATAAGTAGTAAAATAAGAAAAATGGTGTAAAGAAATGAATGAATAAATATATGTTATAGAAATAAATAAGACATGGGAGTTAACTGATTTACTTAAGGGTAAACAAGTGATTGGAGTGAAGTGGGTCTACAAGGCTAAGAGCACAACATAAGGCAAAATTGATAGGTACAAAGCAAGGTTGGTTTTTAAGGGATACAAACAACAACCTGGTAAAGACTATGATGAGACTTATGCCCCTATTGCAAGAATGGAAATTGTGTAGGTTATCTTAGCAATAGCTTCCCAACACAAGTGGAAAGTATATCAAATGGATGTGAAATATACCTTCCTAAATGGTGTACTTAAAGAAGAAGTCTATGTTAACCAACCACCTAGATATGAAGTACCAGGAAAATAAAACAAGGTGTATAGGCTCAAGAAAGCACTCTATGGGTTTAATCAAGCACCAAGGACTTATTATAGTATAATTGATGTATACTTTGGTACAAATTATTTCATCAAAATTAGTAGTGAGCCTACACTGTACATCAAGGAGATTCATGGTAAGCTTTTGATTATTGTGTTATATGTAGATGATTTAATCTTCATAGGAAATGATGATGCTTTTATTACTGAGTTCAAAGAAGCAATGATGAAGGAATTTGAAATGACAAACTTGGGTTTGTTAAAATATTTTCTTGGTATAGAAGTAAATCAGATGGATCATGGCATATTCATCTCTCAGTCTAAGTATGCTTCACAAATCTTGAAGAGGTTCCATATGTTGAATAGCAAACCTACACCAACACCAACCACTACACTCTCAAGTTGAGTAAGGAAGATTACAGTAATGAGGTGAATTCAACTCTATATAAGAACATGACAGTAGCCTCATATATTTGCCAAAATATAGGGCTAATATAGTGTATGCAGTAAGTTCAATTTCTAGATTTATGGAAACACCTAAGGATACACATTGGCAAGTAAGAGAATTCTAAGGTATGTGAATATAACTAAGAACTATCACTTCTTTTATGTAACATCAAGTGATTTTGATCTAGTTGGCTATACAGATAGCGAATAGGTAGGAAGTATAGATGATAAGAAAAGTACACTTGGTTATGTATTTCACATGGGTTTAGGAGACATTTATTGGGCATCCAAGAAGCAACCCATAGTTTTTGTTGATAGTAGAAGTTGAATACATTGTAGCAAATGCAACATGTCAAGCAATTTGGCTAAGGAGAGTCTTAGTAAATTTGAAGAATAAAAAAATAGATGGTACAATCATATTTTCTGATAACATGTCTTCAATATCATTGATGAAGAATCTAGTGTTTCATGGATGAAGCAAGCATATACAGATTTGTTATCACTACATAAGAGAATTGGCTAAAGATGATGAAATAAAAATAGAATTTTATAGATCTAAAGATCAGGTAGCATACATCTTCATGAAGGCACTAGTGAAGGAGACCTTTGATCATTTGAGACAGAATTTAGGAGTAATGGATGTTTTAATAGCTAGTGAAATAATTTAAGGGAGAGTGTTGGAATTTGTACATTCTTACGCATCTCTTTCTAGGAATTTTCTTTTGCATTATTTTTTGTCTTTCTGCTATAATGCCTTAAAGTTGGCATCAACTTCTTAAAATAGAATTGTTTGTTATTTTATTGTTTGTGAAAGACCTCTTTATAGAGGCATATTGTAAGCAAGTAAATATTATTAGAATATAAAGCAACATTTGTTTTGTGTCATCAGATTGAGAAATAGATGTACCAATTTGTAAGTGCAAAAACATTGTTTGTTTTTATGATCTATTAGATAAAGCTCACACATATACACTAAAAATGGATTCTAAGGTAAAATAATTTCACCATAGGAAACATGTTACAATACGTTTCAAGTCTATTGGAATAAATAATCTTTCACATCCAATGAAGTAGAAATCTTAGAAGTCTCTTACTATTCCTGACTATGGCTTACTCTCAGCTTTTTGCCTTAAAAAATACTTCAATCCAAGGAGTAAATTCATGCCTCAAAACTCAATATCACATAAGTATAATTTTCCCTATATGATTTCAATTTATATCTCCATGTGGGTTTAGTATTTAGATTATATGTATCATTAGAAGTATAGAAAATAATGAAGCATGGAAGGTACTATTGAAGTAGTACATTATCGAAGGAACCCTTGTTGGTTTAACATCTAGGAAATACCTAGAGTTGTAGTATTCTTCTTTTGCTTATACCATTTTAGGTGGGTGGAACCTTTGTAGTTAAAATTATACAGAAATATTATGAGATTATTAAAGCTAACCTATCTAGACTAGGGATGGTTTCAGAACTAGTCTCTCCGCTAAATCCCATTATGTTTGGTGATCTCCCATCCTCACTATTTAAAATGTTTCTTTAGTTATGGCTCCCTAGATTAAGAGTATAAGTGACTTCATTGGGAAGGTTTTAATCAAAGTTTCTAAAGGTTGGGTCTTATGCAATAAAGTAAGAATCAAATAATAGTTCAAACCTAAGGATGCAGAATTGATTAAATAAAATAATAACTCCATACTTGATGATTGCCACCATAAAATAAGTGTTTCAACTAAAGCCCTTTTTAGAGACGTTAGCATTAGACTATGACTACTAATTTTTTATCAATACAAACCATAGATTAGGTATCATAACCTACCTCAAAATCATATTCCTAGTGAAACCCTCAACTGTAGATGGAATTTTAGGTCTCTAGATGTCATTTTATCTAGAATGTTTTACAATATATGAAAATCCCACATTGATAAAAAAATATATATAATTTTATCTATTGCGTTCTCTACCAAGATCTATTGATTGGAGACTAGAGTAAGCCCCTGGGGGTCACAAATCTCATATATCCTACTTTCCATCAGGATGATACTTTAAAACATTTATTTTGGTTTTTTCCCAATGTTCAATTTGCTTGGATATTGATTTATACCCCCTTTCAACCTTTTCTTCTAGAGTTATTTACTTGGAAAATGGTTCTTCATTGGCACTCGGCTATCTTACCTACAAAATAAACCTTTTTATTGAATATTTGTTATGTTAATATTATTTTTCATATATGGAAAGATATAAACTATGTTATTTTTCATAATGAAGAAATGAAAAGGATTTAATTAGTGACTAAAAATTTATTATCACTTCTAGTTTTTTGCTTTAGATTCAAGCTCAAGTAGATAAAGTCCACATAGAGGTGGATCACCTCCAAAACCTTTTGGACCATTAGGGGAGTTATCCATGTATTGTCAATCATGAGCCGCTAATATCTCATTTCATTGAACTCCCTCCCATGGATAGATTCAATGAATTTGGTGTGAATGCTCAAGAAGTAAATAGAGTTTGTCTATTCACACTTGGTAAGAATCACCTCCTCATGGGGATGGTATTTTTTACTTGACTTGGGCACAATGGTGGCATGTCAGGAGATCATCCTCAAGAAAAATTTCATTTTCAATATCTTTCTATCTCCCCTTCTCATTAGGTGAAGATAATAAATATATGGGTGGGAGACCGTGCCCAACATTACATATCCTACGCTCACCAATAATGGTGGTCGGGGGTGGGTTAGGGAGGGTAAGGTTGGAAACCAGATAGTTCCCATCCCCTACTTCCTCTATTTGACATGCATTTTTTTGCTCCCCAGTAGCATTGATTATTTTATGAAGTTTTATTATATATATATTTATATATATAATAAAACTTCATAAAATAATCAATGCTACTGGGGAGCAAAAAAATGCATGTCAAATAGAGGAAGTAGGGGATGGGAACTATCTGGTTTCCAACCTTCCCACCCACCCCTATTATTGGCTATATATATATATATATATATATATATATATATATATATATATATATATATATATATATATATATATATATATATATATAGAATAACACTTGACTTTTATAACATAACTTATTTTTTTATGTTTTGATATGCCTACTCTCTTTAGGCTTATCGTTGATGTGTATTTTTATTTATTATGTGTGAATTACACCCATTTTTTTACACCATTAATTTTTTTAATTATGCTATTAATAAAATCTCTCAATTGAACCAAAAAAATATTTAAATTATATATTCTAATTGATTTCCATTAGTACTGCTTGTCTTGCACATTACTTTGCTATTTCCATTATTTATTTGCATATGAGAGAGGAGTATATAGTTGGGACCCCTATTTAAGAAATTAATAAATATAGAATGCAACCAATTGAAGTATGAAAAAATAAATAAATCCATATCTTTAAGTGGATGGAGTGTAACATTCTACATTGATAAAGAATGGATATTTGAAATTTACTAAAAAAATATGTTGGTTGTATGAGTATATATTAGTTTCTCAATAATTTTAAATATTATAATGTCATGATGTAACTAAAATAAATGTAAACTATTCTTTGATACAATTTGTACAATAATATAAAAATTATGCTACTTTTCATGTTGGATATCTTTAATTATGAGATCATTTCATAGGAGTCTTATATTAACAAAAAAATTATATGTTCTTATCTCTTTATTATTATTTAAGTATAGGAATGATTGATACTATAATAGTGTATACCACTTTTTTAAAATTTAAAGCAATTGTATATATTTTTAGATAATGCATATAAAGAGATACTGCATACATAGTTTTATAAAAAATTAAAGTCTGTTATTTATTATTTTTAATTTTTTTTTGCCTATCTTTGGGGCACACTACTATACATACATACATACATACATACATATAGTTCCAACATCTATAAGTTTTTCTTAATCACTAGGGGAGTGTGTTTTGCACTATGTATAATCCAACCATATGTATCTTAATAAGGTTACACTCTAATATCATTTTAGTAGCAATGAAGAGTCTTTCATAATTTATTCTCTACCCTCCATCCTCATTTGGGTCATTGGAGTTTTCCTGCTCATGGCCAAACTAGTGTTAGGCCTTCACAATAGGTGACACCAATAAATGATGTTGTGGACACAAATTTAATTTTTCATCCAATAGCTTTGTGGGAAGTTCTTGTGACTTTGGGTGTCCAATATTGATAGAATTTATGGGTGGAAATGAAATCACTAAAATTGGATCCCTACACATGGGCGTCTCTCCTTCCTCGGGATGATTTGCCTCCTCATTCTAGTGTTGTTGACTATGCCTTAATTATATTTTCAAGATGTGCCATGTTTAGATTTATATGTATTTTTGATAGAATCACTTTTTTGGTTTTGAAAACAAACTTATTACCTTTTTATTATATTCCACCTATGTAATTTATTACTAGGATTTTTTTATTAATAGATATGCTCATAAATTTCTATGTGAAAAAATACATTCTTCTACATATGTCCTATCTAATCCAAACAAATGATTCAATCTAGAATAAAACATATCATTTTTTAGAATTACCATGTTATGTCAAAACAAACCATTATCTTTTACTTATTGAAATAGTTTTCAGGAATATAAAACATATATTCATTATAATATAATAAAATATTTTTCAAAAGAAATAAATCTATGTGGAAGAGATGTATAATATCCAATTTGAATTGCAATGGAGGTAAACACATTATTTTATATCTAAACAATCTTAATAATAGGAATATGCTTTAAATATAAACAAAACTAAGAATAAGACTATGATTTAGAGCTAAATAAAACTAATTATTATCATTCAACATTCATAGGCATGTGAATATGAAAACTAATAAGATTAATGAAAAAAATTATAGAATAATAAATTATAATAATATCCATTCCATGTGTATAGGCATGAGAATAAGAAAATATTTGAGAATAAAAAATATGTTAGAATATGGATTAATAATAATATCCATCCAAAGTAGGCCACTTTGTTGGAGTCATTTTTTTTGGGTATATTTTCTTTTCTTTTATTTTATTTTTTGAAAATATTAAAACATGATATAGAAGGTTATTGATGATTTATGTGGATGGTATATAAGTATTGAAAACACTACACCAACCACTTAAAATTATGATGGAATATATATCTAATCTAAAATGAAATAAAATATTGTAAATAAATACCTACCTCAGTGTATATGGGAATATTAATGAAAGCACATAAAATTTGATAGTTAATAATGATGTTAAGAGATGCATCCTTGATTTATAATTTTCCCAAGTTTTGATAAAAACTGATAATGCCAAAAATTAGACTTTGATGCAATCCAAAAGATCATCTAAAACACATACAATTATCTTATATGGTGACTAGAATTAGATTGATATGACAATGACAGGGCCAAAATTAGACCTCTTTCATATTAATATTCCTCCAATATTGATAGTATTATTCCAATAATGTATGTGTAGATATGATCCCTCTTAAAAAATCTAGACAATTATTTGTATATGATGCCCATAAACCTCTCTAATAATCTAATTAACATTTATAGATGTTAACATTATTTATCATTTATTTGTTCTTAAGTCCAAAATTTATAAGACTTATAAATTTGGTTTGTTATTAAATCAACATGTACCTCAATCAGGACCCTACCTTCTTTATGATAGGTTTTATTTTTAATATTGGTGATCATCACTCATGCATTTCATCATTAAATCTAGTGTATATGATAATCCAATATCATAACCCTATGATATCAGATGAAATATATATATATATATATATATATATATATATATATGATCTTCACTAATAAAAATATCATTATATCATTAAAATAATGTATCGTTAAGACATAAATAGATAATGTAATAAGGACAAAGTGTAAGATATTATTAATGTACACGTTGCTTTATCTGATATTATTCTTAATTCATGATTTGGTTTGATTTAAGATGTATTAAGGACCAAGTTTAAGATGTTAATTATGTCAAATATGATGTAAGGTATGTATATTTATATACAATAGATTATATTGTATTTATCACATATTTCTTTGAAGACCAAACAACCAACCCACTTCCCAATATAAAACAATAACCTAAAGTTGATTTCCTATCATCAACAAATCCTTCCTAATCTAAATATGTTTATGTAATAAAACATAAATACCATGTTGGTTTAAAATTAATAACATGATTGTGATTACATATCTTAAAATTATCTTAAATGATTACAAATGCTTGAGTGACAATTTGCCCATAAATCTAAAAACTAATGAAACTCCATAATTGATATTAGGTCTAGTCATAGTGAGATACATCAAACAACCCACCCTGATTATAAAACTAATTTCATCATCTGAATGACTCCCATCCTCCCTTATAATATTTTCTCCATTTATAATTGGAGTGTTTTTAGGCTTGAAATTTTGAATATTGTACTTGTTTAGTATGTCCTGGGCATACTTGGCTTGACAAATGAATACTTCTTCCTTAATTTGATGAACTTTCATGGCGAGAAAGTACTTCATAAGATAAAGATCAATTTTATCAAATTATATATTTTATATCTTTCTTTAATCTATTTAACATCTCCATAGAGATACCTATAAATATCAAGTCATCTACATAAAGATAAATATATAAAACATTACAATTTAATGCTTGTATGTAAAGCGTTGGTTTATTTTGACTTATTACAAAGCCTTGATTCAATAACCAACAATTAATTATTGAGTAACAATATATTAGATATTTTTCAATCCATAAAGATATGTATTTAACTTATATACCCAAAATTATTTACCCTTTACCTAAAACCATTGAGGTTTTCCCACATATACTTCTTCATCAATCACTAGATTAAGTAATGCAATTTTAAACTTGGTTTTGTAGACTTAATTAGTACCAATGAAATATTTATTCAAATTAGTTTGAACTATATTCCATATATAATTCATATTAATTAAATCTATCTTTAATATCATAGCATCAACCTATGCTTTCTTTTGACTAGCTTTTGCATAACTTCTAGGTTCACTAGTCACTAATAATATTCATGCAAACATAGCATTTTCATCATAAGTATCATCACATAAGTTATGTTATTGATGTTTTAGACTTATTATCATCCTCTCATAATTATTATACAACATTTTATTGGCTAGATGAGGATTCAACAAATGCTTATTCTTGCTTTGTGTTGATGTAGAATCATCATACACCTTATTTTCAAAAAAAAAAAAAAAAAAAAAACCCTAGAAACAATTTGGATTTACTAGTAAGATTATAAAACTTGTATGTTTTTATTTTAACACTACATCTTATGATATTGTGATAAATACTCTTAAGATCAATTATATCACCCTTACCTTTGATTGTGTTTATTTTCATACTACCATTTCCTTAAACTTATATGGACTTTCCATCTCCTAATTGCTTGTAGATTTTGAAGGAATTATCTAACTTGCTGGAATCATCTTTGTGACTTCTCACCTAATCTGAACAAGCTAGATTAAGATAAAATAAAATGTTTTTTTTATTATATTCCCATGAAACATGTGAAAAAATAATTTAAACCCTATTGAAATTGATTTTGTTTAGTTTGAAATGACTTATTTTCTCTTTCTTCATTGGCTTGATTCTTATATGCTAGTATCTTGTAATCTTTTATCATATGTCATATTTTTTTAGTAAGAGAAGGTAAAATATTTATTGATCTTAACTATGAAGTTTGATTTATTTTGTACCTTTTCATTTTAGTTTTTTAAACTCACTTTATTTTGAATATTATTTGTCTCTTTAGTATTTGAAGCCCTTGACTTGGTTTCAAGTGCTTGTTCTAGACCATGTTTTATATCTCTTGCATATAATCTCATCTTATCCTCATGAGATAGGAGAGAACCCACTAATTCATAAAAACTTATAGGGTTTATATTTTTATACTCTTAAAGAGTGATCACAATATGTATTCATATTTGGCATAAATATCTATAAAAAAGTTTTACCATAACATTATCTTTTATAGTTTATCCATAAACTCTCTTTATATGAATTAAATCATTTATCCTTATGAAATAATCTCCAACTCCTTCAAAATCTGACATTTTTGAATTCTCAAAATTGATTTTAAATGTTTAGAATTTTTTTTTTTTTTTAAATTTAATATAGCCTTGGCATGATGTCTCTAATGTATTCCATGCCTTATGAGAATTATTTCAACCTTAAATTTTTGGATAAATACTTTAGTATATGGCACTATAAATATAGAAAAAGAATTGTCCATATCCTTTTTCTTCGTCATTTTTCTTATTTTCTTATTTTATGTCAAGGTGATCTAATATTAAGGTGGGGTGTACCCATTGATATCATTCTTCCAAAATCATTTACAAATAATAATTATGTTCACTTTAGCTCTCCAATACTCAAATTTTTCACCTTTAAAAACATGAATATTTATGAAAGTAAAATTTACTAAAGCCATTGTATCTTCTAAAAATGACTTAAAAAACCTTATAAACTTTGATTGAACATGTATCTGATACTAAATCAAGATTTTAAATCATTGTATTGAGTGTAAATCATCTTTGTCTCTCTATAAAATTGAAACTATGTATCAACAAAATAGTTTCAAATTTACTAGTTGTCAAACTAGCTATATTGTGAGTGAAATTGTTCATCAAAAAATGCCCTAAATGGCTTCAAAATTGAAAGGATATGCTTGATTCTGTAGAATACTATAGACATAAAATAGTATCCAAGATAAAATATACAATAATCTCTTTAATTTAGATTAATTCACAATAGAACTTTTTTGTAAAATTCTTATTAATAAAGAAAGCTAAAATATGCTTATTACAACATAACTTGCATTTCAAGTTAAGTCTTAAATTATAAAATATAATATAATATTCTTATACCACTAAGTGAAATAAATATCAACTGAAAATAGAATAATTAAACTTAATTTAAATTACTATAAATATTTGGACATCATGTAGGAAGCCTTGTTTAAGAGTAAGGTCAAGCATGAAACTTCTAGTCATCCTAGTGAACTTAGAGTTGCAACTAAGGTAATTAAATAAAGTTAACTCAACATATATTAAATTAAATTAATATAATTAATAAACCATATTATTTATATTTAGGAATGCTATTATAATATTTTATACTAAACTAAGTACTCAAATAGTGAACTAGAGTACACTAAAGTGAACTACAATAAATTGGCGTTAACTATTAGTTACAACTATTTTTTAGGAACTCATTAGAAAATATTCCAAAATAAACAAAATGCTAATTAAGGTCATAAACAAATTAAATTACCTTTAAAAACACTTAAAAACTTAAAATATACTAATTCTAAAAATCAAACTCAAGTATCCATATCGGCATCATACTCAATAATAAATCTAAGACTACATAAAAGATAAGAGGAAATGTTGGGACTATGGTAAAAAACATAATTTCATGAAAGATTATAAATATAAAAATGTTAAAAATAGTAAATCATCAGAAAATTCTTAGTTTATAGAAGCAAATCCCTCTAGTGAATATTTAAGGGATGTATTCTTGAAAACTATAAGCACATGCATGTGATGGTGCATGGGTGATTGACTTGGCTGCCTATTTTCATACGATTCCTCAAAAGGAGTGATTATTTGAATATGAAAATATAAATTAAGACAATTTCTAATTAGGATATAACTAAACCTATAATATCATAGGTTGAGGGAGATTCAAGTTGATGTTAATTGATGGAATTATTAAAACGCTCCCTAGTGTCATGCACATTCAATGTTTGGCTAGAAAATTGATTAAAGTTAACTAATTTGTATGGATGTATGATATGTAAATTTGGCACATAGAAGAATTGAGACTATTGAAAGTGATGAACACAATGATAATGGAATTCGTAATTAATGACTTATAAGGATAGATTAAGGGAAATGTTTATCTTATCTTCACCCTAATACAAACATTGATATGTAATCTTGGAATTCTTGGCAGTGAGAAGACTTTGAAAATAACTAGAATTAAAATTAACATGTCTCGCCTTTGTAATTATAAGATATGAAAACATATTTCATTAGTTCATATAAGCACCATCACATATTGTATAAATAATGCAGTAAATTTGATGTTGTTTTAAAACATTTCAAAAAGAATGATGAAAAAATACTGATAATTTTTTTAATTCAAGTTGTAGTTGGAAATGGAAAGTCATATTTGATTAGGAGAATTAAGCATGTTGTGTTCTCTTCTACAATTATTTTAAACTCCTCTTTCTTACTACTTTCTCTAAGAGGAATAGAAATGCTCAACATGCATATATGGAATATAAATTGATGGCTTAGATTTATTATGGAAGAAACAAATCCTCTCAAAGGACAAGGATTATCAACCCTATAAGATGAAATAGAGAATGATCAATACTTTTCTTTAAATTAAATAATCTTGATTTTCTTAAACTACTCCATTGTATTGATCAACATTTATGTTAGGTATCCCTCAACACAAGAACCCTTGATTTTTTTGGTGATCTAGGCCAACTAGAACCTAGAAAAGACACACATGTATGTATAAAATTCAAATGAAAGTAAATTATTGTGGGACTTCAATAAAATTGTCGCACTAGACAATATATTTTTCCATCAAGGAAGTGAGCCATCCCTAGTAACTTTCTGTAAGTTGGTTATAAACATCAAAAAATGAATAACTAATAATTGAGAATTGAAATATATTAATCCGTTGATTAATAACTCTTAATATTATAAAATAAAGTATACTCCAATCTTTAACTCATACATTTGTAACTAACTTCTTTACTTACACAACAAATATGTGTTAAAGTTGTTAAACATGCCAATTACATAACAAAGAATCAATTCTTAACTACAAATGTTTTCATATACCTTAAATACTAAATTATGATAGCATATAACTTATGTGCATCAATAAGTTATAGGGTATTTATCAGGTGGAAGATCATTTGTAGAAGTTGTGGGAGGACGCAAAAGCTCTCTTTTGATTCTAGCCAATGATTCCCCTATTGTTTGTTAGATAAACAAGAGATTGAATTTATTACTGAGAGAGAAGAATGGCTAACTATGTAGGGACTAATCTATAAATCTAAAGGGTTTTGGCCTACTTTGCCAGCATTGCATTAGTGGATCACAACTTGATGGCAATCTAGGTTGAAAGGTAAAATATAGATTCACCCTTGTTCTAGAGGGTTTTTTATTCTGATTTTTAATTCTATAGTAGATAAAGATGCTGACTTCAAAGATAATGTTTGGGACCGAGATAAACATACTATGTTGGTAAAACCCTGGCATCCAAATTTTAATGCCTAGACTGAAAATTTTAATTTCAAACCGATTTGGATTAGGCTCCCAAATCATCCTTAACCAGTTTTGGGATGATTTTTTGTTTTCTACCATTGAAGATACAATAGGTAATTTTGGACCACTAACTAATGACAAAGGACATTCCACATATACCCGTATTTTGGTTTATGTTGATTTTTCTAAAGATCTTCTTGCTCAATTAGAACTGAGGGTGGGGGAAAAATGGATGCAATCTCTGGTCTTTGAAGGTATCCCTTTTAGGTGTAGAAGATATTTCAAAATAGGGGATCTTGTAAATGATTTCCCTAATTTCAAGTTCAAGGAGATGGTATCATGGTAGAAATATGTAGAAATCGAACATATTACAGTTCCAATGATGAATGATAGTGGAAGTGATAATGAGGGATCATAATTTATGGAAGTCTCCATCCCCATATTGCCAAACCTGGAGGAGGAAGGAGAATGAAAAAATGTTAGTAATAGAAAGAAAAGCAAAAGGAAACAAGGTTTGAAACCCATGACAATGTCTCTCAGATAAATCTCATGGGAGACTCCTAGTTGGTTTCTTTCTTGTTTAGTTTTGTTGTTTGGGTAGTAGCTATGGTTGAAAATCTTGGCATTTGTGGCCATTTTCTTGCTACTTTTTAGTTATGCTTTGGCTGGTTTTCTTTAGTCTTTGTTTTGTTGCTGAGCATATTGTTATATTTGGTTGGTGTGGCATCGGCTTAGTGTTTCATCTCTAAGGTAAGAGTCCCTAGTTCAAAACAAACCCACCCTTTATCCTTAATAAAAACAACTTATGTCTGTCAATAGAACTTGTAAATGGTTTACTTGAAAAATCTATAAACATTATATAGAAACCTAATATATATCGCCGCCTGAATTACCAATGTTTTTCACTTTCAATTTCAAAAACTATATTTTCCCCCATGGGATATAGGAAACCAAAAACCGTGTGAAATCCACTTCGTAAAGATTAACATTGAAGAAGGAAACAATAAATATAAGAAACATTAATCGATCAATAGTAACATTCATAAAATATCTACAGTAAAGGCAGTATACGACTTCTAGATATCCTCATATTCTCATTTGAATGCTTTACTAAATTCACAATTAAAAAAATTTATAAAACATATTTAGCTTTGTCTTGTATTCAAAACAATTAAAATTATAAACCTAAAGTTTCAGGTAGCATCCTTTTAAAATTTACTAAATTCAAACCAGTAAGTTACATCCAGTCGTTTCCACTTTGCAATTGCAAACAGAACAATTACATCTTATTTAGTAGGTCTAAGGGTTGCCAGGCAAAGAATAGGTTCATTTCTTAAAGTTGCTTAGTTACAAGTGGAGAACACACCTCAAACACTTGCCTCCCAACAATAAATCAAACGCTGTGTTGATCTCTGAAAATGGCTTTTCATGAGTAATAAACTCATCTAGTTTAATCTCCTGCCATCACCAAAAAATTCAAAGGATGGATCCAGTGGTAACAAACAATTTAACACAAATGAATCCAGAAATATATTGTACTGAACAAATATATATCAATAGAATCGAAGAATGGGAGTCACCTTGTGCATGTATTTCTCCACAAGATCAGGCAATTCGGTTTTTATTTTATATCCTCCAAAGAGTGTTCCCACAATTCTTCTGCCATAAAGCAACTCCAATGGAGTGAGGCATATCTTCCTTGGACTTGGATCCAGCCCCACCAACACTGTCAACCCCGTCCTCTACAGAACAGTCTCACAACAATGCACTGATATCATGCCTTCCCATTGACAATAAAATATATCTAAATAAAAGTAAAAGAAAGAAAAGTACCTCATCAGTAGAGGCAAAGGCTTGGTGCGCTACATCGATGTTCCCTACACATTCGAAGCTGTAATCCACCCCGCCCTTTATCATGTCTCTTATTACCTGCCATTATTGTAAACCACGTGTTAAAACACTGTATATATCCCTTCAAGAAATATATTCTGAGCTTACCTCATCAATGGGTTTCTCATGGTCTTTCGGATTGATGCATTGGGTGGCACCCATGTTCTTGGCTGCAATTGAAACGAAGCAAAATGTAACTGGCAGCATAGTGTGAAATATTGTAACAGCTTCATCTAAGCACATTGTGGCGATGATTATAACTGATCAGCATTTAATGTAAATATTACCTTGGACGAACTTGTCTGGGTTAACGTCTATTGCAATTATCTTGGACGCTCCATTGATTCTTGCACCTTGTACAGCCTACACAAGGAAATAATATCATCTTCAATCTTAAATGAAGGTTTGAACTGAGTAATATCGTGACAGATATGTCATATACATTGCTGGAAGCCTGGAGAAGGAAGGTATTTATTCACCGCAAGTCCAATGGTTCCAAGGCCGAAAACAGCAACAGTTGATTCGGGCCCAACATCAGTCACATTGCACACAGATCCGATACCTGTAAATCCATGTTAGCTGTTAGATATGTGACTACAAAGTTAAAAAATTTATTCCTTTTTGGCACAATTTATATTATAGCACATTCCTTGATAGGAGGTGTGGTGTGGTAATGCCCCCCACTATTGTAGTAGGGGATCTATGGGTGACGACATCTTATGGAGATCTCCTGGTGTGGGTTCAGGGGCAGTAAATTAAAAATTTAAAGAGTCAAACCACTGTTTTTAAGAAGATAAATTCCATCACATTTTATTTTTGGAAGAAAAAGTGCTAATGGCGTTTTTCCATTCTGTTTTTATGAAGAAGAATCCTAATGGTACTTTGCTAATTAGGTGTATTTATTTTTGTGGAGTTCTCATGTAATCTACACAGCGAGTTCGCATGTAATATGTTTATCTTCAAATTAATAAAGATTGATATCTTACACTGTGGATGTTTCCTTAACTTTACCAAAGTTTTACCACGTAAATCTTATATTTTATCTCATATATATTAGATATTGTATCTGTTTAATTATCTCTATTATTATACTGTTACTGTAGAGCATGTGGTTGTTGGAGACTGGAGTTAATTTCTCCACTCCTCATGCATGTAGTAGCAGTTAGACAAACAGTTAGCCCTAGCAGTTAGAGAGTTAACATTCAATTAGTTAACTGACAGTTAGATAATTAGTTAAACAATCAGTTTAGTTTCAGTTATTTTTAGATTCAAATCTATTTAAAGACGCCTTGGGCGCAGCATTGTAAGAAAGGAAAATTGAAGATCAGTAAAATCTTATTTTTCAAGAGATTGCTGTAGCAATTGGGTTCTGTGCTTGTTTATTTGTTTAAGTTCTTGTTTTTGCATGCTCTCTTTATTTCTAACAAATTGGTATCAGAGCCTGGTAAGGATTTGTACAGCAGAAGCATAAAGAGAAGCGCAGATTGGAGAAGTGCACAGTCAACAGAAGTGCACAGCAGCCGCAGTGAAAGCGTGAAGGAAGAGCCAGCAGGCAGAGCAGAGACCGACATCGGTAAGGCAATCGACGTCGGTCGACACCCAGACTGACATCAGCAACAGAGCCGATGTCGGCACTATTTCCTGATCGACCTCGGTAGTTTAACTGACATCGGCGACTGTGTTCAAAAATAGCAAACCAGAAGGCCATCAAAAATAATGAATTCATCGAGCCACCCCCGAAGGAGGAAACGCTAGCTGCGAAGGATGAGCCGACAGTTGAGGCCAAAGACAAGACCACTGAGGAGGCCCTGCCTACACCCGAAGTCGTGCAAACCGAAGAGCCAAAGCTGATCAAGGCAGTCGAAGAAAGTAAAAAAAAAAAAGCAGAAAAAGAAGAGCGCCCAAGCTAGAGGCATATTACACAGAAGATTACTCCGAAGAGCTTGCTCCGAATGCCAAAAAGAAGGGCGTCGAAAGTTTTTTATTTGTTTATTATTTTGTTTCTTGTCTGCTGTCTGTATTCATTTTTACAAGGTGTATGTTTTCCGTGTTATGCAAGCAATGCAATCATTCATTATCTTCAGATTATAGCATGGACGGTCGCAGTCTCGTGTTTGAAAAGACAAGCTCCGCAGAGCTTGTGTTACACAGCGAGTGAAGCTGTGAAAGTGTGTGTTACACAGTGAGTGAAGCTATGAAAGTGTGTGTGTTGAACAGCGAGTGAAGCTGTCAAAGCGTCTGAAGATTAGGCCGATCGTTAGCAAATCTAGACCAACGTGGAATGAACCCAGCTGAGTCTTGGAAGGAAATTTGAGCAGTTAAGCGTCAAGTGAAAGATAGGTAAGCAAGCAGGAAGCTTGCAGCGTTGGACATAAACATGTCCGTTGATAGCCTTTCGACAGGCTACTCCTCAGTCTTAAACGCTGAGTGAACGCTCATTGAGCAATTGCATTTCGCAAGGCGGTGTATTCCGCATGAGAGACAAAATTTAGGCATTGTAAATGCTGAAGTTGTAAGTGGTAGAAATTAAGGGGGAGTGTTGGAGACTGGAGTTAATTTCTCCACTCCTTCTCATGCATGTAGTAGCAGTTAGACAAATAATTAGCTCTAGCAGTTAGAGAGTTAACATTCAGTTAGTTAACTGACAGTTAGATATCAGTTAATTTAAGCACTTAACAATCAGTTTATTTAAGCAGTTAAATGATTAGTTAAACAATCAGTTTAGTTTCAGTTATTTTTGGATTCAAATCTATTTAAAGACGCCTTGGGCGCAGCATTGTAAGAAAAGAAAATTGAAGATCAGTAAAATCTTATATTTCAAGAAATTGCTGTAGCAATTGGGTTCTGTCCTTGTTTATTTGTTTACGTTCTTATTTTTGCATGCTCTCTTTATTTCTAAGAGTGGTTTCCTAGCATTAACTGAACTAAAATTTCTTGAAAAACATAGAAGCCTTATCAAGTAAAGCAGGAAAAAAAGTCTAAACTGTTTACCTGAACTAAAATCCATTTAAAAGCATAGAAAATAAACTGAATGCAAGAATTTGTAATACCCACCTGTGGTAACACCGCAGCCAAGCAAGCAGACCTTGTCTAAAGGAGCATCCGGATTAATTTTGGTAACGCAAGCACAGTCCACAACTGTATAGTTGCTAAATGTAGATGACATGAAATGGTATACGGGCTTCCCAGCAATAGAAAACCGCGTCTTCTCGTCATTTATCATGACTGTTCTGAAGGGATCAACTCCAAAAATTTTACACACATTTGTCTTACTGGATTTACAATACACACAATCTCCACACTCTCCTGTGCTTAGTGGAATTACGTGATCTCCCGCCTTCAGATCTGTTACCCCTTCTCCCACGCTCTCCACTATACTGTTACCATATAAGTGTTTTAATTTGCTATTCCACCAAATCCCAAACCATTAGTAAACTAAAATCTGATAAATTTTAAATTCATAAATCGGATTTACCCGGCACCCTCGTGGCCAAATATGCGAGGAAACGAACTTTTATCCTGCAATTTTTTTTTTTGGGGTAATGGAACAAGTTAAATGCCACAGAACAGGCAAAAAGGAGCAGTAGATGCAGCTGCACAGTTTTATAAGCAACAGGATAATATAGTGTAATTACCCCGTGTATCCAGAATGTTACATCAGTATGGCAGATAGAAGTGTGGGTGATTTTAATACGGATTTCCATTGCCTTTGGAGGATCTACCTGCACCTCTTCTATAACCAGCGGCTCCTTGGGTCCCCATGCTACTGCAGCTGGAGATTAAGAACAAAGCACAAGAAGGAACAAACGCTCACAAAAGCAATAATAAATACATACAGAATTTGGTATAGTATGGAAAAGCAATTAAAGCTTACCCCTGCAAGTGATAAATTTACCCGCAGTATCCATTGTTAGACAAATCTAACACAGGAAAAGAAAACAATGTTGGTGTAGCTGAGTTGTGACCTCCACTTTGGAATCCTGAATACCTTAAAAGCAGTCGAAATAAAATATTTTAATATGAATACCATTCGAAATATTCATTGGAAATATTATTTTTTTCGTTAGAAACACTCTCTTTTTGACAGTCGGAATAAAGCTTTACTGTAGATAGCATGGGAATAAAGCCTTACTGTAGATCGCATAACCCTTAATAAGATAATTTCACAGGAGATGTTTTCATGGACAGATCACAGGAGATGTTTTCATGGACAGACCACTACCCCTCAATCCCACAATTAACCCATATAAAAAACACAAAAACAAAAAAATATTACTAACTATTCCTCTACCACCATTAAACAGTTTGACTGTTCCTGTAACAGTAGTGCGACGCATGAGATGTACTCTCTGGCATCTGCTCACCTGTTGAAAGCCCAACACAGTCCGTCTTGGCCCATTTCGTGAATGTTGACAAATAACACAAGCAGCAGCAGCTCCAATTATTGTTGGGATGTACAAATACGGCTCGTAATCAGTCATCAGTGACCTGACGCAACAATGAAAGATGAAACTTGCAAGGCGGGATTTTCTTCCGTATATTCCATGGTGGGACCCACCGGGTCACGATGCAACCGGGCATATTCAACCTTTCCCTGGGATGTTTGAGCCATCAAGGCTTTTCCCAACTCAAGTGGACTCTGACATGGCTTGAGCATTCACAATTTATTCACTTAAGTTCAACTCATTATGTATTGGAGCTCAAAAGCAATTGTCTCTTGCCCAATAAACACTCACTTTAATTTCAAGTGAAAATCTAATCATGTTGCAAATGCAAAGTAGGGCTAGGAGATATGACATACGGGTCTACAACGTGACTTGGCAACCTCCAAATACATTCATTCTGGCCCACTGATACATATTGTGTGGATTTCATTATTTTTTAAATATATTTACAATGTTTTATGTGAGGATATTTTCATCTAGTATCAGTGTGGCAATTTGCGAAAGTGGGAGAATTCTTTTTTTTTTAAATAATTTTTGAAGGAAGAAATATATATTTTAGAATGTTTTTTTCTTTTCACATAGTTGTTTGATTTAAACTATTATTTTACGTTAGAAAAGAGGAATTCAAGATATTTCAAAAAGTGACTACACTAAGTATTTTAAGTAGTATCAAATGAGTTATCATAATCTCTAGTTGAATTTATAAACACAATTTTTGAGGAATTTTTGGCATGACAAACTGACACAAGCCACATACCTCTCACCCCTATCCTATACAGCGTTCAAGTGACCAACTATGTAGTGAGTTGTTGGGAGGACGATGAACAAATCTGTGACCATGGAATATTTTTAAGTTAGTTGGGGAGCGGTAATGATAAGGAATTTCAAGTGATATTGTACTTCAGAGGGCCCATAAATAAATATAGAATGGTAGGTGAGTAAGAGCCCATGATAAATAAGACCCTGACACTTGTCAAGTTGTGCAAGGATTTGAGAAACCTAAACGGGGTTTGACAGGTAGTAAAGAAGGCAGTGAGTGTCAAATTTTAAATTTGATGGCCCATCTAAATGTTTCCAAGCCCTTGACTTGAGAACACATGAAAACAATGACAAATGTATAAAATACGTTAATGCCAAAACGTCATACCACAAACAACAATTGAACACACCTATTGAGTGTTTTCCTATGATGGGTTTTGTAAAATAATTAGAAACCTATCTCTTAACCTTTTAAAAATATGCCCAATACAAATGCAGTAAAAAAAATATTTCAATAGATATGCCTTGAACAAGAAAACTCAAGTTTCTGGTAAACTATGTATTTCCTCATTTTCTTCATCCAAATACCCATTGAACTATGTCCTAGTGAACTATGGCACAAAAATCACTCAAGCAAAAAAATGTAATAATTATTTTCATATACCTAGTTATACCTATCATGGAAAATATATGTGGGAGGAGGATCTAATTACCATAGTTCTTGGAGGGATAATGTAGAAACTGGTGGAGGTTCAAACCCACATACAACAAACTATACAAAATTACTTATGCTTGTGGTCATCCTAAAAATTTAACCTTTAGTCCTTTCACCAAATAAAGGTAAAGAGAGTCATGAAACCCTATCATATCAAATCGACGTTCGTGATGCCTTCGTTAACCCTTGATAATAGAAGATAATCAAATATGTTACCACATTGCTTTGATATAACTGACATGTACCATTATGTAATGTTATTACATTGACATGCCAGTTTATAATGTCTTGTCCACACATAAATAACATTGTCATGTGAATTGAAGCCACTCATCAGATGTGGAATCTTGTCACAATAAAATCAGCATTCATGATGTCCTCATCCACCCTTAACAATGAGAAATGTCCAATGAAATATGTTATAACCTTACAAGGTATGTATCCCTTTGTAATATGGGTAGTTATTTAAATCGGACAACTAACCTTAATCTAGGCATGGTGTATGATATGGGCTCTATGGGGTCTGATATCACATGAAATACCTTATCATTGTACCTTGCCATTGTGGTTTCTTACACAACATGCCCCCTTTTCCAATTGAAAATGGGGACCTTATTTTGACCTTTTGCTCTACTCTCGCATACTCTCATGATTCATTGGTCTCAACACTACAACTTGCCTTGGTGACTATCTTGATTTGTATATCAAGTTAGGACTCAAGACCACCACATCCATATGAATCAACTTGGTATTTTATAGTTAGCATAAAAATCAAGTTATGGCCTCCTAATTTGCCTTTGAAGTCTAGTTCTTACAACTCTACCAACATATGCCAACAATTCTTGCTATGTCATTAGGCAACAATATTACCATCAGGTGATATTAGTGCGATCAGTCAATGGTAATGCCATCAGGTGATGGTAATGCCATCGACTGATGACATCACTATCAGGTGGTGACATTATTATCAATTGATGATAATGCTGTCAAGCAAACACATTATTGTCAAGAAATAATGATGTTATCATTCAATAGAGATGTTGTGGGGTGATGGCATTTCCATGGGTTGATCACATTATTATCAGTCGATAGAGATGCTATGTTATGGTGGCATTGCCATGGGTTGACCATATTTTCATCGATCGATGGAGATGCTATAGGGTGATGGTGTTGTCATGGGTCAACCACATTATTATCGATCGATCGCATTTGTCATTGACCTATTGTTGGGTTGATGAGTGACTCTATTTTTATGGGTCAACCACATTGGCATAATATAATACAAAGAGACTCTATAATGGAAATGTTATTGGCTAGCAATATTGTTGTTAGCCGACTGCATTGACGTCAAATAATTATGACGTTGTCGATCATCAGAGATGATATGGGGTAACAAAATTGCCATGGGTCAACCATATTATCATCGATCAATAGAGATGTTGTGGGGTAATGGCATTACCATGGGTCAACCACATTGTCATCAGTTGATTGCATTTACCATTGACCTATTGTTAGGTTGATGGGTAACTCCATTGTCATGGGTCGATAACATTGTCAGAATATAATATAAAGAGACCTTGTAATGGTGATCTTGTTAGTTGGTGATATTGTTGTTAGGCAACTACAATGCCATTGATCATCATAGATGATATGGGGCAATAATGGTATAGTAGGTTGATTGCATTATCCTCGATCAATGAAGATACTTGGGTCAACAATGTTAATGTGAATTGACCACATTATTTTTTGTCATGGGTCACAAATGTCAATATGATGTGAACAGCATCAAAAGATCTATGGACAAGTCTCAACCTTATTCCTATCAATAGAAATGCCTTCAGCATAATTAATGTCACATAAGGCCTTGAATATATTGCTATTGATATTAATTTAGATATGGGACTAAATAATATATTTTATGAATCAAGTACAATAAAGGAGTGTTAAAAACATATCCAAATAAATATAAAGAGATATAATATTAATGAGAAAAAATGATTCTACTATTTGAGGGCTCAATATCTTCAACTGTGTAAAATGCATCTTATCTTATAGATATATCCAAGTTATCTATACATGTGGTCTTTTGAGATTCCTTAAGTCTGTTACTTGGAAATAAAGATTGATATTTTTTGAGTTGTTTGTGTGAAGATATCAATTTGAGTATTCTTTGTCAAAGTTGAAATGTTTCTTAGACAAACAAGGCTAAATAATTTTGGTACTCATATCGAATGAAGCTCTTCAAATATTGAAGGGAATATTTAGAAAGATAAATGTACCTTCCATGAATCTCATAATAGATGGGGCATATGAACACAAAATGGTCTTCACTTTCAAGTTCTAGAAAACATAATTGTCATATGTGCTCACCCTGTGAGAGGTTATGATCAGATTCCATTCAGAGTTGATGAGAGCAGACACAAAATTGAGCTAAAGGGATCATTAAACGTGATGACAATGTCCTCATCAGGTATCAAGGGATTTGATTTATATCCTTATGAAAGAATAAATAAAAGGGATAAAAATATTAGAGATATGGACGACAAGAATAGTTGGGCTATGATCAAGGAATTTAACCTTTAAATTTTCCACATCTTGAACTTTATTAGAGTTGAGTTTTAAAATGGCCTTAAGAACCATCTTGATAGTAAAGAAATGATAGTTAAGTGGTCTAGGATTCACATGGATGAAGGGTTGATTGGGAGAATCATAGAGAGATATGGTATATGCATACCATGTATGGGGGTTGGTTATGACAAAGGCATTGTTTTTGGGTAAAAATTGATCCCCAAACTGACTTGGGGTTGGATTAGATTTGGAGTAGGATAGCTCTTCATTTGTTAACAAGTATTGTCTTATTTTCTTTATAAGGATAGTTTTGTATATTTTTTAGATGATCTTCGATTTAGAGGGTGTTTGGGTCATAATACGATTAGTTAACTTGTGAACATTTTTGCAATCCACAACATACCAATCATTTCAAGTTCAATGAACATGGGCATTATGGGTCTTGTAATATGAGTGGAGTAAGGGAATACATTAAGAGCAATAGTCATAATTCCTTGAGATACCTTATTAACTCTTTCAATTACGTCTAAAGTCTCATAGATGCTCATGAGGTTGGTTTTAAGAAAATTAGTGTAGTTGTCATCATATGCATGATTGAAATGAATATTAGTATGTTGGCAAGAGAGCCTATAGAAGAAGGTGTGCTAGGTTTTGTAAGTGGTTTATGAAAATATAGAATGACATAATTTGGGAGAGGTAGGGGAGAATTCAAAACCTAATTATAATGTATGCTCAAAGAAAAGGATTTATAGTATATATCATAGTCTACTACATTGGTTCCATCGGGACGAGGAAAATAAGTAATGCTTCTAGATTTAGGGAAGTGTTTCATACCATTTAGAATAACAAGGTCATGAGATTCACCCAACTTGATAAGGTGCCACCCACAAGCATTCATGGTAGATTCTATAGAGTATTATTGGATACCTTATTCATAATGACCACTATCATAAATCATCAACGAGTCATTGTGAGGATCATGGCTAGTATGTTATAGATGGCCAATCAGGATTTTGATTCACTAACGAAAAGTTCTTCACCAATAGCATAATATTTTGTAATCTCTAGTTGCAAGTCTAGAATTGGAGATTTACCTTCAAGAGATAAAGTATACTTTGAGTATTTTGGGGTAAAGTAACAAGCAGTAATGAAAAAAATTACAAATGAGGTCTTACTTATAATAATATCCATAAAAAATATTACAAATTTGTCAGATCCTTCAATCTAGATAAAGGATTATAGGCCATTTTTATAGAGGCAAACTACTCCACCAGAGACTTTTGTTCCATGTCGTAGCTCTAGTCTATGTATTGTAATGCATGAGTATCCTATATTTGATGGGAGTGGTTTCTCCTTAGTTTCATGGGTTTCCATTAGAAATATGATATATGAGATTAAAATCATGTCTTCAAAAGATCTTGGGGGTAAAAAGAGAATTGCCACAATTATAAACTACAATTGTAATTTAGGTTGTGGATGAGGGATCTAAACACTAGCATTATGTAGAGATGGCCCCCCTAGGAAATAATTTTGGTTTACTTTCTTAGAACCCCTAATGCATATTCAACCTTTCCCTAGCACATTTAAGACATCAAGGCTTTTCCAAACTCAAGTGGAGTTTGATATGGCATGAGTATTTGTAATTTACTCACCTGAGTTCAATTCATTATGCACCTAAGCTCAAAAGCAATTGTCATTTGCCCTATAAACACTCACCCTAACGCTAAGTGAAAATCTATACATGTCGTAAATGCAAGTAGGGATAGGGGATATGACATACGGGTCTAGAACGTGACTTGGGAACCTTTAAATATATTCATTTCAGCCCACTGATACATATTGTGTGGATCTCATAAATTTTTTTATATATTTACAATGTTTATGTGAGGATATTTTCATCTAGTATTAGTGTGGAAATTTGAGAAAGAGGGAGAATTATTATTTTTTATAATTTTCTAAGGAATAAATATATATTTTAGAATGTTTTTTCTTATCACATAGTTGTTTGATTTAAACTATTATTTTACAGTGGAAAAGAGGAATTCAAGACATTTCAAAAAGTGGTTACACTAAGTATTCTTAAGTAGTATCAAATGAGTTATCATAATCTCTAGTTGAATCTATAAACATATTTTTTGAGGATTTTTTTACATGACAAACTGACACAAGCCACATACCTCTCACCCCATTCCTATATAGCTTCCAAGTGCCCAACTACATAGTGTGTTGTTGGGAGGATGATGAACAAATCTATGACCATGGAATATTTTTAAGTGAGTTGGGTGATGATGGTGAGCGGTAATGATAAGGAATTTTAAGTGATTTTGTACCCTAGAGGGCCCATATTATACACCAGACTCATACTCCTACCCCTATCTTGGGATGGTAGGGAAGTTAGACCCCTAGGTGAATAAAGGCTTATGAGGTGGCAGATGCATCTTTGGGCCAATAAAAAAATGGATATAAGATGGTAGGCTAGTAAGAGCCCATAATAAATTAGAGCTCGACACTTTTCAAGCAGTGTGAGGATTTGAGAAATCTAAAAGGGATCTAATAGGAAATAAATAAGGTAATGAGTGTTAAATGCTGAATTTGATGGCCCATCTAAACATCTCCAAGCCCTTGACCTGAGAACACATGAAAATGATGACAAATGTAGAAAATAAGTTAATGCTAAAATGTCACACCATAAATACCTATTGAGCACACCTATTGAGTGTTTTCCGTTGATGGGTTTTAAATAATTATTAGAAACCCATCTCTTAACCTTTTAAAAATATGCCCAATACAAATTTAGTAAAAGAAATATTTAAATAGATATGCCTTGAACAAGAAAACTCAAGCTTCTGGTAAACTATGTATTTCCTCCTTTTCTTCTTCCAAATACCCATTGAACTATGGCACACAAATCACTCAAGTTAAAAAATGCAAACACTATTTGTGTATAATTAGTTATACCGATCATGGAAAATATATGGTGGAGATTCTAATTACCATAGTTGTTGGAGGAACAATATAGAAATTGGTGGAGGTTCAAACCCACATAAAAAAAACTACACAAAATTGGATATGCTTGTGGTCATCCTAAAATTGTTACCTTTATTCCTTTCATCAAATAAAGATAAAGAGAGTCATAAAACCCTATCACAATTAAATCGATGCTCGTGATGCCTTCATTCACCCTTGACAATAGAAAATAATCAATCAAATATATTACGACCTTGCTTTGATATAACTAACAGTTATCATTATGTAATGTTATTATATTGACATGACAATTTGTAATGTCTTATCCATGCATGAATAAAATTTTCATGAGAATTCAAGCCACTCATCATATATGGAGTCCTATCACAATCATATCAACATTCATGACATCCTCATCCACCCTTAACAATGAAAAATGTCCAATCAAATATGTATTAACCTTAAAAGCTATGTACCCCTCTATAATATGGATAATTCATGTACATCTAATAAATTACCTTAATCCAGGCTTGGTATATGTTATGGGCTCTAAGGTGTCCAATATCACATGAAATACCTTATCATTACACCTCACTATTATGGTTTCTTACACAACACGCCCATTTTTAAACTAAATTTGGGGACCTTTTTTGACCTTTTGCTCTACTCCTACATATGCTCATGATTCATTGGTCTTAGTACTACAACTTACCTTGGTGTTCTATCTTGATTTGTATATCAAATTGGGACTCAAAACCACCACTATTAAGAAGACCATGTCCATGCGAATCAACATGGTATTTTACACATAACATAAAAATGGAGTTAGGGCCTCCCAATTTACCTTTAAAGTCTAGCTATTGTGACTCTACTAGCCTATTCCAATATTTCTTAGTATGCCATCAGGAGATAGCATTACCATTGAGTCACAATGGTGCGATCAATCAATGATAATGTCAATAGGTGATGGTAATATCACTGACTGATGACATCACTATCAAGTAATGACATTATCATTGATTGATGATAATGTTTTTAGGTGATTGCATTATTATCAAGCAATAATGATGTCTTTGGTTGATAGATATGCTATGGGGTGATGGCATTGCAATGGGTTGATTGCATTCTCGTTGGTCAAAAAAGATGCTATGGGATGATGCCATTACCATGGGTTGACCGTATTATCATTAGTTGATGCAAATGCTATGTGGTGATGGTGTTTTCATGGATCAACCACATTATTTTTGATTGATCACATTTGTCATTGACCTATTGCTAGGCTAGCATATGACTCCATTTCTATAGGTTGACCACATTACCATAATACAATATAAAGAGACTCTATAATTATGATTTTATTATTTGACGACATTATTTTTAGGTGACCACATTGACATCAAGCAATTAAGATGTCATCGATCATCAGAGATCTTGTGGGGAAATGATGTTTCTGTTTGTCAACCACATTATTGTCGATCAATGATGATGTTGTGGGGTAATGGAATTATTATGGGTTGACCACATTGTCAATGATCGATTACATTTACCATCAACCTATTATTAGGTTGATTGGTAAATTCCTTATTGTTGGTCAATAACATTATCAGAATATAATACAAAGAGAATTTACAATGGTTATGCCATTGATTAATGGCATTATTGTCAGGTGACTGCATATCCATCAATCATCAGAGCTATTATGAGGCAACAATGTTATAGTGGGTCGATCACATTATCATCAGTCAATGAAGATACTTGGGTCAATTAAGTTAACATGGGTCAACCACATTGTTGTCGGTCATCGGTCATAATTGTCAATATGATGTGAACAACATCAAAATATTTATGGATGAATCTGAGCTTGTTCTTCTCAATAAAAATACCTTCAACATAAATAATGTCACATAAGGCCATGAATATATTGCTATTGACATTAATTTATATATGGGACTAAAGAATATGTTTTATGAATCGATTACAATAAAATAGTACTAAAAACATCTTCAAATAAATAGAAAGGGATATAATATTAGTGATAAACAATGATTCTACTATTTGAGGGCCCAAGATCTTCAACCGTGTAAAATGTGTAGTGTCTTATAGATCTATCCAAGTTATCTATGCATGTGGTATCTTGATATTCCTTAGTTCCATTACATGGAAATAAAGACTAATATTCTTATTGTTGTTTGTATGAAGATATCAATTTGAGTGTTCTTTGTCAAAGTTGAAATGTTTTGTAAATAAACAAGGCTAAACATTTTTGGTACTCATCGAATGAAGCTCCTCAAATATTGATGGGAATATCTAAAAATACAAAGGTACCTTCTATGAATCTCATAGTAGATGGGGAATATGAACACAAAATGGTATTCACTTTCAAGTTATAGAAAATATAATTGTCATATGTGCTCACCCTATGGGAGGTTATGATCAGATTCCATTCAAAGTTGATGAGAGAAGATGTGGACCTAAGCTAAAGGGATCCTTAAACATGATGACAATGTCATCATCATGTATTGAAGAATTTGATTTATATCCTCGTGAAATTAGGAATAAAAGGGATAAAAATATTAGAGATATTGATGATAAGAATAGTTGGACTACGATGGAGGAATTCAACATTTAAATTTTCCACATTTTAAACTTTACTAGACTTAAATTAATGCCCTTAAGGATCATCTTGATAGTAAATAAATTATAGTTAAGTGGTATATGATTCACTTGGATGGGGGATTGATTGGGAGAATCATAGAGAGATATGGCATATGCATACCATATATGGGGATCGGTAATGACAAAGGCAATTTTTTTTGGGTAAAACACAACCTCCAAAATAACTTGGGATTGGATCAGATTTGGTGTAGGATAGATCTCAACTTTTTAACAAGTATTTTCAATTTTCCTTTCTAAGGATAGTTCTATATAGTTTTTGGATGATCTTGGATTTAGAGCATGTTTGGGTCATATAACGCTCAGTTAACTTGTCAACATTTTTTTAATCCACATCATACCAATCATTTTGAGGGAAATGACCATGGACATTATGGGTCTAGTAATATGATTGGAGTGAGGGAAGACATTAAGAGCAATAGTCATAATTCCTTAAGATACCTCATTAACCCCCTCAATTGTTTCTAAAGTCTCATAGATGCTCATCAGGTTAGTTTTAATAATATTAGTGTAGCTCTCATCATATGCATGGTTGAAATGAATATTAGTATGTTGTCAAGAGAGCCTAGTGAAGAAGGTGTGATAGGTTTGGTAAGTGTTGTATGAAAATATAGTACAATATGATCTATGAGAGGTAGGAAAGAATTTGAAATCTGAATATAATATATACTCAAAGAAAAGGATTTACAATATATATCATAGTCTAATACATCAGTTCTACTAGGATGAGGAAAACAAGTAAGTTTTCTATATTTAGGGAAGTGTTCATACTAGTTAGAATAACAAGGTCATGATATTCACCCACCTTGATAAGGTGCCACCCATAAGCATTCATGGTAGATTCTACAGAGTATTGTTGGATACCTTATTCATAATGGTCAGCATTATAAAGCAATGGGTCATTGTGAATATCATGGATATCATGCTATAGATGGCCAATCGATCTTTAAATTTGCCAATGAGAAGTACTTCACTAGTAGCATAATATTTTCTAATCTCTAGTTGCATGTCTAGAAATAGAGATGCACCTTCAAGAGATAAAGCATACTTTGAGTATTTTGGGGGAAATTAACAAGTGGTAATGCAAAAAATTACAAATGAGCTCTTAATTCTAATTATATCCATAAAAATATTAAAAATTCTTTGGATCTTTCATTCTAGATAAAGTATTAGAGGCCATTTTTCTAGAGGCAAACTACTCAACCAGATATTTTTGTTCCATATCATAGCTCTAGTCTATATATTGTAATCCATGAGTGTCCTATATTTTAGGGGAGTGGTTTATCCTTTTTTTCATGGGTTTCCATGATAAAAATGACATCTGACTTTAAAATCATGTCTTCAAAAAAACAAGGGGGAAGAAAAAAAATCACCACTATTACAAACTGCAATTGTAATTTAGGTTGTGTATTGGGGATCTAAACATTGATATCATGTAGAAATGCTCCAAGGTTTAGTCCAGTATTTAGGGAGATAATCCTTGATCCAAGTTCTACCATTATGAATCATAACCCACTTTCCTAGTTTTCTAGCTTCCAACACTTTCTTTCTACTTTATTTGACCTCTTCTTGTTGTAGATTAGTTAAATCTTCATCATGATATTTTTTTTTCAGTATGGCCAAATAACTTTATATTTGATCTAAATGATTCTAATATGTCTTCCATTATGTGAAATTGAATAACTAAGGAATCATCTTCATTGAACTAAGATATGTCTGGTGATATATTTGTTAATCCTAAATCATGGTTTATGAAATTAGACATTTGGATGGCATCTTATTTTTTGATTAATCCTTTGAATCATAAGTTAGGGGCTTCATCTTTCCATTGTCTATCTTATTAAATTTTTTATGTATTGTATAAATACTATCCATTTTACAATTGGAATAAATCCATATTCTAGATCACATCATAATAAATATTTTTGTATATCACATAACCCTTAACAAGATAATTACATGAGAGATGTTTTCTTGGACATACTAAAACTCCTGTTTATCTTTTTATGTTTTAGTTTTCAAGACATAAATACCTTAATTTTATTTAATTTTGTATTAATTATGTTGGTGTGTTCCACATCTGGTGTGGGCTGGCCCATCCCACAATTAATATGTATAAGAAAAACATTTCCTCTACCACCAGCTTATCTCATCAATGTAAAGCAGATTGATTATTCTTGTAATAGTAGTGTGATGCATGAGATGTACTCTCTAGTATCTACTCACATGTTGAAAGTGCATAGGAAAAGTGGTTTATATGTAACAGCCTAACACATTCTATCTTGGCCCCTACCATTAATGTTGACAAATAATAGGATCAAATCCAATTATTTTATGGAACCCATGAGAGGGGATGTATAAATAGAGATCATAATCAATCATTAGTGAGATTTCACAAAAATGAAATATTATTAACTTACAAGGTGGTATTGTCTTCCATATATTCCATGGTGGGACCGATCAAGTCATTATCCACTGAACATATGTACATATTGTTTAAGGACACAATTGCCATCACATATGGTAGGGATTTGATTTTATTTAATTTAATTTAAATTATACATTTATGTCATATAATGTGAAGAATGGTATATGGCACTGAAGAATATACTATATGAATCCATTATAATAAAGGATTGCCAAAAGCATCTCCAAAGAAACATAAAGAGAAACAATATTAATGAGAAATAATGATTCTACTATTTTAGGTCCCAAGGTCTTCAACCTTGTAAAATTTACATTTCCTTATAGATATGTCCAATTTGTATATGCATGTGGTCTCTTGAGATTACTTAAGTCTGTTATTTAGAAGTAAGAAATGATATCCCTAAAGTTGTCTATATGTGAAGACATTAATTTGTGTGTTCTTTTTCAAAGTTTAAATGTTTCACAGATAAATAAAGGTAAACATTTATGGTCCTCATGTTGAATGAATCTTCTCAAGGAGCCATGAGAATATATAAAAATATAATGACACCTTGCATCAATCTCATAGTAGATGGGACACTTGAACACAAAATGTTTTTCACTTTCAGATTCTAAAAAACATAATTGGCATATACGCTGACCCTATGGGAGGTTATGACCATATTCCATTTATAAGTTGATGAGAGAATATTTGGAACTGAGATAAAGGAATCCTTAAACATGATGGCAATGTTCCCATAATGTATCCAAGGATTTGATTTCTAACCTCGTGAAACTAGGAATAAAAATTGGAAATAATTAAGAGTCTTTGGTTTCAAAGGCTCTTTGGGATTGAACCATGTAACTTTAAAGTAAGATTTATTGATCTCTTAATGAATACCTCTATTAACTTCATGTTTAATTATTTTAGGAGCATTAATAGAAAACCCAAGAGGAGGTAGTATTTCTATATCAATACCTAACATATTAATGAGAGCCATAACTCTTGCATACTATCAAGATTTGCATCCTTATTTGGCAGGTTACATAGAATATTGAAATGCCAAGAATGATACCTATTCTGACTAGAGAAATAATCTACCATGAATTTAAGCCTACGCAACATAGTGATAACATGGAAAATTAAGGAGATAAGGAATGGACAAACCCCAAACCTAGCAATAATAATTGAGTGAGGATCCGTTATTTTGGATTGAATGTTATTTGATAACATGGAAATGAAAACTATTTTTAAACATTTGAAATAATTTTATCTCAAATATGGGCCCTAGACCTCAAAACCATAAAATAGTGTAGGAGTGACTAAAGTACGTAAAATTTTAAACTTTGTCAGATCTCTTGAAATTAGAGCTGAAAATATTATCTTGCCAAGGATCTCAAATCTGCATATTATTTGGTAAGTCTTGATTCTATTGGAGGCACAAGGCTAAAAGGTGATCTAGATAAAACCACACCCAAGTAGGTGTAAGAGTGCATCACCTCAACCTATATTTATTTATATGTGAAATTAATTGTAGATGTTATTTTCATTGTTATGTTGAATGCCATGATTTTTGTCTTGCCAATATTTACTTCAAGACCATTCTTATTAAAAAAATTACTCAATGTACCAAGATGTTTTGAATACCTATAATTGAATGTGAAAGTAAAAAAATTCACTTTAAATAATAAAATAGCAATGTAAATCCCAAAAGGGAGTACAACCACTTTTTCCATCCAAATTTATGGTGATAAGGTCCTCTAACTCATCAATATATAGCCCAAAAAGAGTAGGCGAGAGTGGACAAACATTTTTCACACCTATGGTACTATGGATGCTATCTATAATTCCCATTTTGGTATGAATATGCCCAAAAAATTCCACATACAAATTCTTTACCAAGGTAATTAATGAATAAAAAAGACCCAAATCTTTAAGCCTTTGAATCAAAATATGCCTTCGTAATGTATAAATGCCTTAAAAAATTCTATGAAACAATAATATACCTTATGTTTGTTAGCATTTGCTTCCTCAATGATGACATCAAGAGTGATTATGTAATCACTTGTTCTATGATTACTCTTAAGCCTACCTAACCTTTTTCTTGGAGTCATTTTGTCTCTACCCACTTGGAGATATAGTCATCTATCACTATAGAAAAAAAATTATCATAAGTATGTCCTATCATGATGGTAAAATAGTTTCGTAGTTGAAGGCAATCTCCAAAATTGAAAATGGAAAGAATAATATGGGATGTCCAATTTAGGGGAAGACCATGAGAACAATAAAATTAAAAATATTAGAGATATGGATGACAAGAATAGTGGGAGTATGATGGTGGAATTTAGCCTTTAAATTTTCCACATCTTGAGCTTTATTAGACTTTAGTTTAAAAATGTCCTTAAGTATCATCTTGATAGTAAAGAAATAATACTTAAGTGGTCTAGAATTCACTTGGAAGGGGGTTTTAATGGGAGCATCATAGAGAGAGGTGGATACCATGTATGTGGGTTGGTAATGATAGAAGCAATGTATTTGGGTAAAAATAATCTCTAAAATGACTTGGGATTAGATCCAATTTAGTGTAGAATAAATATTCCTTTTTTATACAAGTATTGTCATTTTTTTCGAAGAATAGTTTTATATATTTTTTGGATGAGGTTGGATTTAGAAGGTGTTTGGGTAATAATACACTAAGTTAAATTGTGAACATTTATACAATCTAAATCATAAAAAGCATTTTGAGGGCAATGACTATGGGCATTATGGGGTCTCGTGATATGAGTGGAGTGATGGAAGGCATTAAGGGAAACAATTATAATTCCTTGGCATAGATTATTAGCTCTCTTAACTAGGTCTAAATTGTCATATATTTTCATGAGGTTGGTCTTAATAATATTAATGTGTCTCTCATGATATGCATGGTTGAAATGAATAGTAGTATGTTGGAAAGAGAGCCTAGGGAAAGAAGGTGTGCTAGGTTTGGTAAGTGGTGTATGAAAAGATAAAATAGCATGATCTATGAGAGGTAGGGGAGAATTAAAAACTTGAATATAATGTATAATAAAAGAAAAGTATTTACAGTATATAGCATAGTCTAATACATTGGTTCCACTAGGGTGAGGAAAACAAGTATTGCTTCACATTTAGGGAAGTGTTTAATACTATTCAGAATAATAATTTCATGAGATTCACCCATATTGATAAGGTGAAAACCATAAGCATTCATATTAGAGTCTACAAAGTATTGTTGGAGACTTTATTCATAATGGTCAGCTTCATAAATCATCAATGGGTCACTATTAAGATCATGGATAACACATTCTAGCTAGCCAATCGAGGATTTGAAGACTACAACAAGAATAACTTCACCAATATAAGAATATTTTTTAATCTCTCATTGCAAGTCTATATATGGAGACTCACCTTCAAGAGCTAAAGCATACTTCGAATATACTATGGTAAAGTAACAAGCAAAAATGAACAAATTTTACAAAGGAAGTATTGATTCTAGTAATATCCATAAAATATTACAAATACATCAGATCCTTCAATATAGATAAAGGATTGGAGGCCATCTCTATAGAGGCAAGCTACCCCAATGGATCTTTTTGTTCCATGTTGAAGCTCTAGTTTATGTATCACAACCTATGAGTATCATATATATCAGGGGAGTAGTTTCTCCTTAGTTTCAATGAGAAAGATGATATCTAAGATAAGAATCACATATTTAAAAGAATTTGGAGAAAAAAAGAGAGAACCACCACAATTCCAACTACAATTATAATATAGATTGTAGGCTGGTGCTCTGAACACTAGCATCATGCAAAGATGGGCCAAGGTTTAGTCCACTCTTCAGGGGGGAAATCCTTGATCCAAGCTCTACCATTATGAAACACAACCCACTTCCCTTATTTTATAGCTTCCAACACTTTATTTCTACTTTATTTGAACTCTTCTTGTTGTAGCTTAGTTAAAATATTCATCAAGATAAAAAAAAATTAGTATAACCAAACAGTTCTTTAATCTCAATGCATCCAATATATCTTGTGTTATGCATAGGTGAATAACTAAGGAATTGTCTTGATTAAACCAAGATCTATCTAGTGATATATGAGGTAGTCCTAAATCATGGCTTATAAAATTTGACATTTGGATGGCATCTTCTTTTTTGGTTAATATTTTGACTCATATGTTAAGGGCTTTAGCTTGTATTTGTCTATATTCTTCAAACTTTTCATGTATTACTACTTCAACAATGGAGGTGGTTTCTTGTTGTTTCTCACTACTTGAACCCATAAATTTGAATTTATAGATTCCACTTTGGTATCCAAATCTTTACTAGTCACCAATTCATTTTGAAGGTAGGTTAGCTCTTTAGAATTGTTTTTTTGGTGATGTCTATGGTAGACAAAGATATATGGTTCTACCAAGGATGTGTCTAGAATGTTGATTCATACAGACTATTCAGTTATCACTTTATTTTATTCCATGAAAATTTAAGATAAACACATCACTTATTTGAGGTATTACAATTATTCTTCCAAAGATTGTTACTCTATTAGTGGTAGAGTTGGACATGTTGTTAGGTGATGCATTCAAGTTGATCACCTCTAATTTTTATTTATCCCTTACCATTGGCTTTTCTAATATTAATTATACTGAATGCATTTTTTATTGGGGTACCAACCCTAAATATTCTTCTCTCATATGACAAAAATTAGTGGATGATTAATGGTGTTCGTTACGCCATCTAGAAGTGATTCACTATTGAAATGACCAATAAAAATTATAGAACAAATTATGTTTCTAGCCTTTATTCATCAAAATGAACCAATATCTTGTTGAGTGTTCCAAATTATTGTTTGTAGTGTCATATTATATTGTGCTTCATTATTTTGATGCAAAAATGGATTTGGCATAGAGATAGAATAATTTTAGCTTGTCAAGGTCAATCTTCAACACTTGTTCTATAAAGCTTCCTTTTAATCCTTGTCCTCCATTAATTCTTTACTTAATTATATATTCTAATAGGTATGTGTTGAGATCATTTGTAAAGCACAAAGGTCTCATAAAAAATTATCTCACAATTTGAAAATCTTCAATAGTTGGTTTTGTTACAAACATATCTCAAATTCATACTAATAAAAGTTTCTATGCTTTGTAGTAATCAATAATCATAGACTATAATTATGAATAAATAGAATTAGAATGTATTCCAAACTAGTTATCCAAATGTCTTTGGAGATCTATGATCAAGCATTCTTCTTTTGGAGTAAAGTTTCCTCTCTTTATCCCTAGGCATAGATAATAGAAGGAATTTCTTGGTAAAGCAAAAATAAGCATAAAATAAATAATCCCATGAAAGATGTACATAAAACAAATGATCTGAGATTCATGATAAATCTTCAACATCCTGAATACCTTAATGGGCTAGAAATATCTATGATTCATGATTCGAAATGCAAGAAAAAATGAGAGAACTAAATAAAAAGAGAAAATATTGTCCCTACATAACCAAGAAATGGATAAGATTTTTTACTTATTGTGCATTCATGGATGTAAAGAATCATGCACTTAGCTTATAGGCATTCCTCATAGGGGGTTGATGAGTTTTTTTGACAAAGATGCTACTATTTCTATCTATTGTTGTAATGTTGTTAGTGGCTCTCATTGATGATTAAGAGTGTTATAGCTTATTTCATTGACACATGTATAAATTAATTTCCTCTCACCTCTTTTGAAGGGTTAAAGTATTTATTGATGCATTTTTTTCAACATTTCCCTTCAAAAATTACTTTTATCATGTAACTATTTTTTCTCAGTTTTTCATTTTGGCATTTATTATTTAAACAATATTTCTATTTTTTTTTTTTCTTTCTTATTTTATTTATAATATTTGATAGGAATATTTTTAAATTTTATTTTTTTCATTATTTACTTTATAATAATTGATAGGTCATACAATGAGATAAAATATCATATCTAGAAAATTTGAGCCTGAAACATCGACCTACATGTTCAAAATCACCAAAACATAAGATGATCTAATGCACCTTTAAATATTGCATAGATTTAATGCTATGTAAGAATGTATTGGATGTAAAAATAATTACATGTGTGATGGAAGACCAATTGATATTTGAATAGTCATGCAATGCTTTGGTCTACAATTGTTTGCATTATTCAAGAATAGAGATAGCCTTTTTGCCCAAACTATATGTCAAAACTAAAACTCCCTTAGTTTTGATTATGAAACATCTATATTAGCTGGTTGAAGAGAAAAATGTATTAGGGACGGCCAATTTTGGTTGATCAGGTTTTGTCTTGCTAATTACAAAGGAGAAATTATTTTTGTTACAATGGAAATGGAAAAATTAGAAGCAGCCAAGAGTAATTTGGAATTTCAAGTTTGATATTTGGATAAATATTTGAAGTGGACATGGGTACATACAATTAATATCAAGATTTAAGTTGTAAATGCTTTGACCATTTGTGATTATTTTTCCTATCCATCTATTGTGGTGATCAAACATAGTGTGATATGGTTGATGAAAAAATGTTGCCATATTATACTTAGGCATCATTTGAACTCACAATCATCAGCATTCCAATTCCAAACCTTCATGCAAAATGTGTCATCCAAATTTCATGATAGATTGCATTTGTGTTTGTTGGTATTTGAGTTGATGTTTAGGTATTTAGAATATTGTACGAATATAAGGAAGTTGTTAGATTTACAAGACTTGCATCCATCATAAATGGGTTCCTGACTTACTAGGTGGTAGGTTTTTTAATTGGATGTTTGCTATCATGAAGGATCGATGAGGATAACATGACACTAACCTGAATTCAAAAAGGCTCCATGTCTAATTTGAAATTCAAATTAGTGATACAATGTCAATGATATGGACGTTAGGAATAAGTGAATAGTCAATGATATGGACGTTAGGAATAAGTGAATAATTAATCATGCAATAACATGAAACATAAAATTCATTCCTCAAAATCATAGCAGTAGAGACATATAGAAAAAAAAGTATATATAAGTAAACACACACATAACACCAATATAATGTGGTTCACCCAATGTGGGATACATCCACCAAGAGTATCTCTATAATATTATAAACTAGAGTACAAGACAACTCTCAACAAGAAACGTCTCAAAAAGATAAATTTCTCCAACCTGAATTCACACCAAAATTCTTGAGATGATAAACTACACCTCAAATCCAATCACACCAATCGAAGAGACAATATAAAGCTCAAAAATGAGATGCAAAATGCAATGCTTAATGTGTTCCCCCTCACCCCTATTTATACTTTCCAAAAGCCCATGAAAAATACAGCATACCTTGGATATAATCATATCCCCACCAAAATGGTAATAAATAAGGGAGGTTAAAACCAACTAAGATAAAGATAATCCCATGATTCTCTCAACCACCTTAAATCATGCCCACTTTTCCATAAAACGTGTCAAAAATATGGGAAGTGGTTAGCACAATTAAAAAATGCACTCTACCATTTGTGTAACTAAAAATTTATATGTTTGAAATGAGCTCCACATTCAACAATTTCCCACTTGGAGTTAGTTTCTCCTTGAACAAAATCTAACACTCCTCCATGATCTTCACGAAGACAAACCAACACTGAACATAACCTCAACTTATCCAACATGACTACCTTGGTTATCACATCCATGGGATTCTAGCTCGTATGTATCTTCTCTAGCATCACCATATTTTCCTTCAAAGTTGTCTTGATGAAATGATACCAAAATTTTATGGGCTTCATCCTCATGTGGAAAGTGAATTGCTTGGCTAATTGTATAACACTCTAACTATCACTATTTAATTCCCCAACTTCCTACTTATGCCCCAACTCATTAAGTAACTTTTGTAACCAAATAATCTCCTTGTTAGCCTCTATAGTAGTAACATACTCAGCCTCGATGGTTGATAAAGCCACAACCTTTTGTATCTGGGAAATCCAACTAACCATTGTATCCTTGATAGTATATACATAATCTATCATACTCTTCTTTCGATCAACTTTCCCAACCATATCACAGTCTACATAACCATGCAAAGTGGTTTCCAATCCACTAAAACATAATGATGTACCCATGGTTACTTTAAATATCAAATAAACCACTTCACTACCTACCAATGCTCATAACCTGGATTACTCATGTACCTACTTACTACTCCCACTGCATGGGTAATATATGGTCTAATAAAAACCATAGCATACATAAATATACCAATCATTGATGACTAAGGCACCTTGGACAACTTTAGCTTTTCTTATTATATCTTGGGACACTACTCCTTTGATAATCGGAAATGGCTTGCCAAAAAAGTCCCAACCGACTTAGCATCCTAAATAATAAACCTCTCTATAATTTATTCACATACTCTTCCTAGGATAAGATCATCTTCCTCTACTTCTTATCTTGAGTTATCATCATACCAAGGATTTACTTCACTGCACCCAAATCCTTCATAGAAAAAGAATCACCAAGCTGCTTCTTGAGTACTTGAATCTGTTGCATGTTTTTTCCTACAATCAACATGTCATCTACATACAAGCATAGGATAATATAATTACCATCCTCAAATATCTTGACATACACATAATGGTCAAAATGACACCTTGAGTAACCTTGTTCCAACATAAAACTATCAAACATCTTATACCATTGTCATGGAGCTTGTTTTAGTCCATACAAGATCTTATTTAGTTTGCACACTAATTTCTCCTTTCTTTCAACCTCATTAACCTATGGCTAATCCATATATAATTCTTCCTCCAAATCATCATGAAGGAACACATTCTCCACATCTAATTATTGTAAGTGTAAATCTTCTATTGTAACTATACCAAGCACAGTTCAAATAGAAGTCATATTAACAACATGAAAAAAAAATATCATCAAAATCGATACGTTTCTTCTATGTAAACCCCTTGACTGTTAGGGTGTGGAGCTAAAAGCTTCACCAAGGAGCATAGTTAAAACAGGTTCGGGTCTACACAGACGCCGGCGTCGGTCAGGAGCGACCGACGTCGGTTAGTAGCAGTTGCAGAGGCGCCGACGTCGGCGATATGGTCGACTGGCGACGGTCACAGGCGAACAGGCAGGAACCGACGTCGATTACCTACGTGTCCAGAAATCTATTTTCATGGACGGCAGCGAGTGTTTGCATGATAAGTTTGAGTCGTGGACTCAAGCTTGCGTCTCTATTGTTAGCAATACTATTTTTAGAGCCCTTGTTCAAGAGGCTTAACTGTTTGTTGTAAGAGCATGCTCAAGTTCCCTATTTCTATATGTAGGAAGATCTTCTTAGCTTAGAATCGTAAGAATGAGTGTAGAACTGTAAGAGTAGAACATTGTGAATGTTTGAAGGACAGTACAGAGTTGCATCAATCCAGGTTGTTGGATTTGAATGTGCTTGAGAGTGAGCTCTTGAGGAATAGAGATCTAGTGAGAGATCTTGTGTGCATCTGAGAGAGGTGTGGAAGAACGAAGCTTCTTCATATTGTATTCCTATTGTAAAGAGTTTCAATACAAGTTTTCAGGGTGTTTTCTTGTATATCTTGTTCTGTGCTATTTATCATTTCAGTTACTTATCTATCTGATTTATTTCCGCGTTTATTGCTTTCACAAGTGTAATCTATTGTTGGTTTGATCCCCCAACAAGTGGTATCAGAGCCAGGTTACAGGTTACAGATTACAGGTTGCTCACAGGTGTTTCTGCAGGAATTTCTGTTTGAGTGGGAGAAGCAATGGCAGAAGAAAGTAAGCTGAGAATGGAAAAGTTTAATGGCAAGAACTACCAACATTGGAGAATGCAGATAGAGGACTATCTGTATCAGAAGGATCTCTACTTACCGTTAGGTGGGATAGCAAAGAAGCCCAAGGACATGGAGGATGAAGAATGGGAAGTTCTTGACAGAAAGGCTCTTGGGTCTATAAGACTGAGTCTGGCCTCCACTGTGATATGTAATTTGTCACAGGCAAAAACAACGGTAGAGTTGATGACCACGTTAGCAAATATGTATGAAAAACCCTCAGCTTCAAATAAGGTATATCTTATGAAGCAATTATTTAATTTGCATATGAATGAAGGTGGATCTGTTTCTACTCATCTGAATGATTTCAATGGAATTGTTAATCAGTTAAGTTCTGTCAATATTGTATTTGAAGATGAAATAAAAGCTCTTTTGATATTATGTTCTTTGCCCGAAAGCTGGCATGGCTTAGTAATGGCAGTTTCTAATACTGCATCTGCATCAAATATTTTGAAAGTAGAAGATGTGGTTAGTGTTATCTTGAATGAGGAAATACGCAGGAAAAGCACAGAAGAGACATCTGGGAACGCTTTAAATTTTGAGAGCAGGGGAAGGCAAAAAGAAAAGAGCAAGAGGAGATCAAGATCTAAGTCTAAGGTGAGAGGAAGATCCAAATCCAGGAATGGCAGGAAGCCACAATGCTGGAACTGTGGAAAGATGGGGCACATAAGCAGAGATTGTTGGTCAAAGCCCAAGGAGGACAACCAACACGAAGGAAAGGAAGAAGCCAAGGTTGCAGGTATTGCACAGGATGCTTTAATTTTCTCTTTGCATAATAACATAGAATCTTGGGTATTAGATTCTGGTGCTTCTTTCCATGCTACCCCTAACAGAGAGTATTTCAGTGACTATATCCATGGAGATTTTGGAATAGTATACTTAGGGGATGATGAGCCTTGTAAGATTATTGGCAAAGGTAAAGTGCAGCTGAAGATGCAGAATGGCAACACATGGGTGTTGAGAGAAGTGATGCATGTTCCTAGTTTGAAGAGAAATTTGATTTCTGCAGGTAAGCTAGGTGATGAGGGTTGTACAGTAACTCTCACAGCAGATTCTTGGAAGGTGACCAAGGGTGCACTAGTTATGGCCAGAGGTAAGAGAGAAGGTACTCTCTACTTGTGTAATTGTGTTACTAACAAATCTCCTTCAGTTTTATCTACTTCAGGTGTGGATTGTAAATTGTGGCACTCAAGGCTTGGCCACATGAGTGAGAAGGGGATGTCAATACTTAAGTCTAAAGGTATGCTTTCAGATTTGAAAAGTATGGATCTAGAGTTTTGTGAGCATTGTGTATTTGGGAAACAGAAAAGGGTTAGTTTTCTCAAGACTGGATCTACTAAGAAAAGGCAGAAGTTGCAGCTTGTTCACACAGACATGTGGGGACCGGCGCAGGTAGCCTCTATTGGCGGATCACGGTACTATGTTACATTCATAGATGACGCCACAAGAAAGGTATGGATCTACTGTATTAAAAAGAAATCTGATGTTTTTGAGACTTTTAAGTTTTGGAAAGCCATGGTTGAGAATGAAACAGGCAGAAAGTTAAAGTGCTTGAGATCTGATAATGGCGGTGAGTTCTGCAGTCTTAAGTTCAAATTGTATTGTTATACACAAGGAATCCGTAGGCAAAGGACGGTTCCAAGGACACCTCAGCAGAATGGTATTGCTGAAAGGATGAATAGAACTATCATGGAGCGTGCAAGATGTATGAGATTGCATGCAGGGTTGCCCTTAGAGTTTTGGGCAGAAGCAGTTGACACCGCAGTGTACCTGATTAACAGAGGACCCTCTACAGCTCTGGATGGTGGAATTCCAGAAGAGGCATGGACAGGTAAAAAGGTAGATCTCTCATATCTCAAAGTTTTTGGTAGTGAAGCCTTTGTGCATATAGATAAGGAAAATAGAAAGAAGCTTGATCCTAAGTCTACGAGGTGCACGTTTATAGGCTATGGCTCAGATGATTTTGGTTTTAGATTTTGGAATCTAGGAACTAACAAGGTAATCAGGAGCCGTGATGTTGTTTTCAATGAAAGAGTGATGTACAGTGATCAGATAAGGAAGCTGGATCAATCTGGGCAGAGCAATAGTGAATTGGACGAAGTTATGGTCCAAAATGAGCTCGCGGGAAAAAGAAATAATCACTTGCAGGAAAACACAGAGACCGACGTCGACAGGATTGGAACCGGCGTCGGCAGTACAGAAACCGATGTCGGTCATACAGAGACCGACGTCGGCAGACCAGGCACCGAGGTCGGTCAGGCAGAACCGACGACGGCGAGTGACAGGTCTACAGGTGGCCGAGGTCGGTCACTGTCAGAAAATTTGGGTGGACAGATTGTTGAAAACAAGTCCAAGACACCCACCAGGAGGTCTGAAAGGGTAAGTAAGCCTCCAATTAGATATTCTCCTTCCTTATATTATTTATTGCTAACTGATGGTGGAGAACCAGAAAGTTTTGAAGAAGCATTACAGGGGGAGTCCAGGAGTAAGTGGGAGCGTGGCATGGTTGAGGAGATGGAGTCCTTAAGAGCGAACCAAACATGGGATTTGGTTGAATTGCCAGCTGGTAAGAGAACACTGAAGAACAGATGGACCTACAGGTTGAAGGAAAGTGAGGATGGTCAGATGCGATATAAGGCCAGATTAGTGGTAAAAGGATTTGCACAAAAGCCAGGTATTGACTTTGGTGAAATTTTTTCTCCGGTTGTTAAGATGACTTCTATAAGGGTTGTATTGTCTTTGGTTGCTTTTGAGGATTTGCATCTCGAGCAGCTAGATGTTAAGACAGCATTTCTTCATGGAGATTTGGATGAGGAAATTTATATGGAACAGCCAGAAGGTTTCGAGGTCAAGGGTAAGGAGAAATTTGTGTGCAGGTTAAAGAAAAGCTTGTATGGCCTCAAGCAAGCTCCAAGGCAATGGTATTTGAAATTTGACAGGTTTATGACTGAGCATGGCTACAGTAGGTGTCAATCAGACCATTGTGTATATTTCAAGAGATTTGATAACGGTAGATATATTATTCTATTGTTGTATGTAGATGACATGCTGGTTGCAGGGTCTCACATGCAGGATATCTCTGAGCTTAAGGAGAAGTTAGCTCAAAAGTTTGCCATGAAGGATTTGGGAGCAGCTAAGAAGATCCTTGGCATGAGCATTAGGAGAGACAGGAAAAATCACAGGTTGATATTGTCTCAAGAAGATTATGTGAATAAGGTGTTGGAGAGGTTTAATATGCAGGATGCAAAATCGGTGAGTACACCTATGGCTGGACATTTTAAGCTAAGCAAAGAACAATGTCCCAATTCACATGATGAGGTAGAGTACATGAGTACAGTTCCATATTCTTCCGCAGTAGGGAGTTTGATGTATGCAATGGTATGTACTAGACCAGATATTGCCCAAGCAGTGGGAGTAGTAAGCAAGTATATGGCCAATCCAGGTAAGGAACATTGGAAAGTGGTTCAATGGATCCTTAGATATCTGAGAGGAACCAGCAGCAAGCACCTATGCTATGGAGGTTCAGATACTTCTCTACATGGCTATGTAGATTCAGATATGGCAGGGGATTTGGATGGCAGGAGGAGCACCACAGGTTATGTTTTTACTGTAGGTGGAACGGCAGTTAGTTGGATATCTAAGTTGCAGAAGGTTGTAGCCTTGTCAACTACAGAAGCAGAGTATATTGCAGCTACAGAAGCTAGCAAGGAGATGATATGGATGACACGGTTCATGGAAGAGCTTGGAAGGGAGCATGGGAGTTGCAGATTGTACAGTGACAGTCAGAGTGCAATCCATTTGGCCAAGAACTCGGCCTTTCACTCTAGAACCAAGCACATACAGCTAAGGTACCACTTCATACGGCAGGTATTGGAAGATGGTGAGTTGAAGCTGGAGAAAATTCATACAGACAAGAATCCTGCTGATATGCTAACAAAGCCGGTTACGATGGAGAAGTTGAATCTTCATTCAACTTCTATTGGTCTTCATGATTGAGTTGAAGATGGAGGAGCAAGAAGATGATGCTGTACAGGTTGGTGCAGCTGGTTTATCTCCAAGTGGGAGATTGTTAGGGTGTGGAGCTAAAAGCTTCACCAAGGAGCATAGTTAAAACAGGTTCGGGTCTACACAGACGCTGGCGTCGGTCAGGAGCGACCGACGTCGGTTAGTAGCAGTTGCAGAGGTGCCGACGTCGGCGATATGGTCGACCGGCGACGGTCACAGGCGAACAGGCAGGAACCGACGTCGGTTACCTGCGTGTCCAGAAATCTATTTTCGTGGACGGCAGCGAGTGTTTGCATGATAAGTTTGAGTCGTGGACTCAAGCTTGCGTCTCTATTGTTAGCAATACTATTTTTAGAGCCCTTGTTCAAGAGGCTTAACTGTTTGTTGTAAGAGCATGCTCAAGTTCCCTATTTCTATATGTAGGAAGATCTTCTTAGCTTAGAATCGTAAGAATGAGTGTAGAACTGTAAGAGTAGAACATTGTGAATGTTTGAAGGACAGTACAGAGTTGCATCAATCCAGGTTGTTGGATTTGAATGTGCTTGAGAGTGAGCTCTTGAGGAATAGAGATCTAGTGAGAGATCTTGTGTGCATCTGAGAGAGGTGTGGAAGAACGAAGCTTCTTCATATTGTATTCCTATTGTAAAGAGTTTCAATACAAGTTTTCAGGGTGTTTTCTTGTATATCTTGTTCTGTGCTATTTATCATTTCAGTTACTTATCTATCTGATTTATTTCCGCGTTTATTGCTTTCACAAGTGTAATCTATTGTTGGTTTGATCCCCCAACATTGACCACCAACTAGGCCTTATAATTTTTCCTTCCTCCATCCACTTCTTCAATTTTGTATACCCACTTGTTTTGTAATGCTCTCTTGCCCTTGGGTAGCTTCACCAAATCCCACATCTGATTCTCCATGAGAGAACTATTTTCCTCTTCCATGGCTTTCTCCCACTTCTTCCTAGAATTCTCCTACATTGCTTTCACAATACATTCTGGTTCTCCACTATTAGTAACTAACAAATAAGTCAAAGATGGGGAAAAATGCTTAGGATATTTTCTTACCCTAGAAGACCTTACTAAAAAAAAATTGGGTTCCTATGTAAAAATTTCCTGAACTATCTCCTTAGACATCTTACCATTCATAATATCATCCAACACTATGTACTCTTTTTGTTCCTATTCCTAGAATTGATCCTTATACATGAATTTTTAGTTAAAGATAACATCGCTAGATCAAAATATTTTCTTGTCTCTAAGAGTCTAAACCTAGAAACTAAAATCATCCTCACCATAACCAATAAAGGTGCATCTCGCAGACTTAGCCTCTAACTTGGTCCTATCTTTCTTGGTAACATGAACAAATGCCTCACATACAAATACCTTAAGAAAAGAATAATTAACTTTCTTACCAAACAAAGCTTCCTGAGGTATGCTTCCATCTAAAGGCACTGAAGGTCCTCTATTAATTAGATATATCACTATACTAACTCCTTCCACCTAAAACATTAGAGGTACCCCTTCATGCAACCTTATGTTCCTAAAATGCTCCATGATTGTCTTGTTCATGATCTCTAACACTCCATTCTCATATTCAATCATGGAACTATCTTTTGACTACAAATTCTATTCTATGAACAATAATCATCAAATGATTTACTACAACATTTCAACTTGAGACATGTTTCATTCTCAACCAAAGCTTTACATCTCTTGAATGTTTAAAACACATCAGATTTCTTATTAATGTAATAAACCCAAACTTTCCTAGTTTCATCATCAATAAATGTAACATAATAATTTGAACCACCAATAGAAGATACCTGAATTGGACCCCATACATTTGAGTGAACTAACTCCAATTTATTCTCCTTATTCATAAGTCCAACCCTCAGGAAATTAACACTATTTTTCCTCTTATAGACACAATCCTCATAGAATTTCAAATCAGCTTATTTCAATCTAAGTAACTTATCTTTCAAGATCTTCATGCCCTTCCAGCTCATATGACCAAGCTTGTAGTTATACAAAGTTGCATCTCCATCAGCAACAACTAAATTATAGTGATCAACACTACTAGTCAAATACAAGGTGCCAACTTTCTTACCTCTCATAGCCATAAGAGCACCCTTGGTAACTTTCCAAGAGTCTGCTGTAAACATCACCGAATAACCCTCATTGTCCAACATCCCTGCTAATATTAAATTTCACCTTAACTATGGGACATGTCTAACATCCTTTAGTATCTATGTGTTCACATTCTACATATTCACCTAAACACAACTTTTTCCTACTATACTACATGGTTCATCGTTGCCAAGATAAACATGTCCAAAATCTCCTTGAACATAATCAATAAAATAATGCCTATATGAGGTGGCATGAAAAGAAGCCCTTAAATCTAATACCCAAGATACAAAAATATTATCCAAGGAAAGAATTAAAGCATCTTGACTAATAGTACCTATTCTCATATTTACCTCCTTCGTCTCCTCATGTTTTGTCTTCTTGTCCCGAAGTTCCCAACATTTGTTCTTTGTGTGTCCACTTTTCCCACAGTGCCAACACACCATCTTGGCTTTAAATTTAGATTTTCTCCAACCCTTTGACTTTCCATGATTTTCTTTGCTTCTATCCTTTTATCTCCGTCTAGTCTCCACCATCAAATCATTTCCTGAAGATGATTCCCTTGTGCTCTTCTTTTGAATTTCCTCACTAAGAATCACACCTATAACATCTTCAAACTTTAAACTTCCCTTAGTATGAATGACATTAATCACAACCATAACCAGGGTATACCAACTATCAAGTAAGAATCATAAAATCAATAAAGCCTTAAATTCATCTTAAAAATTAATACCAATATAAATTAGCATACTCACAATCATATTAAAATCATTCAAATGATTAGTTACAAAAAAATATTAAATAACCTTTTCATCAAAAAAATATTTTATTAGAGGTAGATGTTTCTTCATATGACTCCCCTAATTTATTCATCAGACCAAATGTGGTTGTCTCCTCTGAAATATTGAAGGCAATTGAAGATGCAATGCATAATCATATGGCTCTTAGTGCTTTCCTATCAAGCAAATTCTAATTTATCTTATCTATACCTGAAGATTGACCTACTTTTCCCATAAAAGGGTGATAAATATCCTTATAAAATAAGTAATCCTCCATCTTCATCTTCCACAATCTAAAAATCTATCCATTAAATTTTTCACCTTTAGATCTGCCAATATCTGTCATAGCTCCCACTCAAACTAATATCTTTCTCTATGATTCACCACCTTAATAAAACCATTAAAGCTAGCTCTAATAAAATTTTTTAGGAATAAGTGATTAATTAATTATGCATTAACATGCAATATGGAATTCATTCTTCGAAATCATAGCAATAGAGACATATGGAAAAATTATAATATCTAAGCAAATACACACATAACACTGATATAATGTGATTCACCCAAAATGGGCTATATCTACTAAGGGGATCTCTATAATATTATAAACAAGAGTAAAAGACACCTCTCAATAAGAAACCTCTCATAGAGATAAATTTCTCCAATCTAAATTCACATTAGAATTCTTGAGATGCTAAGCTACACCTCAAACCCGATCACACCAACCAAACAGAGAATACAAAGCTCAAAAATGAGATGCAAAATGTAATGCTTAATGTGTTCCCCCTCACCCCTATTTATACTTTCTAAAATTCTTTGAAAATATGTCATACCTTGGAGATAAGCATATCCCCACCAACATGGCAAAAAATATGAGAGGTTACAATCAATTGGGATAAAGATAACCCCCCATTTCTCTCAACCTCCTTAAATTACATCCATTTCTTCATTAAACATGCCACAAATATGGGAAGTGGTTTCTACACTCAAAACCTGTGCCCCAGTATTTGTGTAAGTAAAAAATTACATGTTAAAAATGTCTTGTTAATTTTATTTTAACCTTAGGGGTGTTGAAATGGACCCTAGATTCAACAATTACGACAAGACATCTAGGTTTCAAAGTCTATATTGTAACTTATGTTTATCTATACTCTCAATATATTGACACCTTGATAAATTACAAGGCCACACAAAACTTGTAAGTGGTGAAATATTTCAAAGTTAACTTGCTGATGATGATGAAGGGAAATGATAATGTATTTCATGTGATATCATACACCCAAAGGCCCATATCATACACATGCCCTAAATTTAGGGTAATCATTGGATTTATATACCTTACACCCATTATAAAGAGTTCTTTTTCTATAAACACCCTTTCTAACTTTTGATAGAGTTTATGTAGCAATATATATGCATACATAAGATCTATAAATGTAGTTGAAAGAAATGAATATCACATAGATAAATTGACACAAAGACAAGATTTATCATGGGAAAACCTCTACAAGGTAAAAAAAAAACATCAAAAGTGATTTTCATATATTGAGAAATATTTTGGCCAAAATAACTTCTCTTCTCAGTTCTCTCCAAATTAACCTTCATAAAACTCTTGAATTAATTCATGTGAATAATATCATGAATATAAATATATAAACCAATAGGGTCAAACCCTATTTTATAGTGAATTTTTAAGTAAGGTGACAATTGTTAATAATAAGTCTAACCATCTTGAAGAGTCATTAAATAAAATATTAGTAACTATTAAATAATTATAATAGTGTTATTTATTTTGATGAGGTTTTCATGTCATGTTAATAAATAATACATTATTATTATTATTTAATAAATCACCTAATATAGACTGAGGCTTAAATAAACACTACTTTGTCATTAAATTTTTCAACACTTCCTTTTAATCCTAAGTGAGGATAAAAGCTATAGCCACCATAAAGGAATTATATTATGTAAAAAAATGAAGGATTTTAAAATGTTTATCATGCCAAAAGTCACTTTTTAAAATAAAAAGAATTATAATCTATAAACTACTTAAAATCAAATTTAAGCTAGCATGATTGTGGGATTACATCTCATTATTTCTAATGAAATATCACTAAGTATACTTAAAGCCTTTTATAACATAACAACCTTCATTATTAATTATGTTTTTTAATGTATTGAGATACAAAAGTAAAAAATTTACATGAAGTTTGCTTAAATCACATAAAATATGTATAAAGTTTATAATGCTTTACAATGAGAAGAAGTATAGAGAAAGAAAAAAATATATGGCTATTAAGAAGTGGCATTGTCATGCACACTCCTCTTCAATGGTTAATTTGAGAGGTCCACCATTGCATAAAATTGATAAAACTTGGTAGCACCAAGTGATTTTATGAAGATATTTGTCACTTGTTCATCTATAGGATAGAACTATAGATTAATATCACCATTGAAGACTTTCTCTCATATGAAATACACATGAACTTCAATGTGTTTAGTTCTTTGATGTTGCACTAATTTTTTGCTAGAGTTTTGTTATCACAATGAAGGCTAGTACTCTAAGAAACATTCAAATAAAGTTCTAATAGTCATCATAGCCACATGACTTCTTTATTTGCTTTTATAGCACTTTTATACTCAGCATCTATAAAATAGAGAGAGCCAGTAGGTTGCATCTCATTGCTCCAAGTGATAACACTTTCACTAAAATTAAATACATATCCAAAAGTATATTTATGATCTAAAGTATCACCAGCATAATCAACATTATAATAACCATATAAATTAGCATTATCAATATATGAATAAAATAAATCATAGTGTAAAATTCTTTTGATATAATAAAAAATATGTTTAGCTAAATTCTAATAATCCAAATAAGTATATTTCATAAATATAGAAGCAACACTAACAACATATGAAATATTTGGCTTAGTAATGGTTAGATAAATAAAACTTCCAATAAACTTTTTATACAAAGTAGGATTAACTTTTTCATATGCAACTATAGGATTTAGTTTAATACCAACTTTAATAGGAGTAGTTGTAGATTTATAATCAAACATGTTAAAATTAATAATAAGATTATGTGCATATTGAAATTATGATATAATAATTAATTTTTTATCTTAAAATATAAATATTCTTAAAAAATATTGTAGAATATTTAAATCAGTCATTTCAAATATTTGTCTTAATTTATATTTATATTTATGAAGTAAACTAGTTAGATCCTTAGTAATAAATAAATCACCAATATATAATACAATTAGAATCAAATGATTATTTTCAACATTAATAAAGAGATTATTCTCTAAATAGCAGTTAGAAAAACCTAATTCTTTAAAAAAATAAGTAATTTTAGAATACTAAACTAGAGGAAGTTGTTTTAAACCATACAAATATTTTTTTTAACATATATACATAATATTTTTTATTGTAATCAATAAAATATTTAAGTTGAGTCATATAGATTTCTTCTAAAATATCATTTATAAATATATTTTTGACATCTATTTAGTAGAAAATTCAATCATTTTTATTTGTAAGAGAGATAAGAAATCTAACAGTTCTCATTTTTATTATAGAAGCAAAAATTTTAATATAGTCAATCAAAAATTTCTAAGTAAACCTGTGAACAACTAATCTAGCTTTATATTTATCAATTTTATTAATTGAATTATATTTGATATTATAAAGCCACTTACAACTAACAATGTGTCTTTTAGGTAGAGGAAGAAAAAGATCCCAAGTCTAATTTTTAATTAAGTCATTATATCTTGCTTGTATATTAATATTCTGTCTATAATCCTGAGTGACTTGATTGATGTTCAATTCATACATAGTCATTAAAAAATGATTTAAAATTTTTGAGTTTTAGTTAATTTATTAATATTATTGTAGCTCACTATTAGGAAGGTTTTCATCTAGGTATGACTACTGGCTTCAGATGGAAGAATTCCTCTGATTGGCCGCTAGGGGGCTCTTTGGAGGAGCGCATGGAGTTATCTCAGATTCTTGCTTCTAGAAGATGCATCTCCTTACAAGGACATGATGCTCTAGCATGGGGAGGTGATTCTACTGGGCAGTATTCAGTTTCGGCTAGATATATTGACCTGACAAAGCAACTATTTAGAGAAGCTAACTTCTTATGGTGGAAGAAAATCTGGAACCAGATTACGTGGCCCAAATGTAATTTTTTTCTTTGGACCTTAGTTTACAATAGGTGTCTTACTTGGGACAACCTTTGTAAGCATGGGTTTTAGGGGCCGTCCAGATGTGTGTTATGTTGCAGCAGAGAGGAGACTGGGCCACACCTCTTTTTTCAATGTCCTTTTGCCAAACAAATTTGGCACCTCTGGTGGAGTGTGTGGGGCTGCCCCTACTGGCACTCGTCTTCGCTTTCTAATTTTTAGAGCCGGCTGGGCCATTCTCCATCCAAAGCTTCGTTGTTACAGAATGCTTGGTCGGCTAGACCTTCATTCATTTTGTGGAACATTTGGCTCAAAAGGAATAGGTAAATTTTTTGTGCGACTCAGTTGGAGCTTGGCGCCCTTTGGGTAAAAATCCTCAGCTCACTGCAAGAGACTCTCTGGGTGAAGGGTAACAGGGTTGAGGACCTAGGACCAAAAGATGTTGATACCTGTTCACACATTTTTTTTGTGCCTTCTGCTACCCCCTGCTTCGTGCCTCCCACATGCCCAATGAAAAGAACTTGGCAGCAGTCGCGACCTGTAAAAAGAATGGGATGTTGGACTCCCCCTGTGGCTGGAACAATCAAAATCAATACTAATGGATCTTCACGGGAAAACCCAGGGGATGCAAGCTCAGAGGTGTGGGGTGTGACAGCTCAGGGGATATCCAATTTCTTTTTTCTATCTATAAGGGCCAGTACACCAATAATCTCATGGAAGCTTTGGCTATCTTGGAGGCGGTGCAACATTGTTGCCAACATGGCTAGTTTAGAATTATCTATGAGTCAGATTCACAAGTTGTTGTTAACATGTTAAATACTTAAAATTTTGACAATGTGGATTGGCATTTGGCTGCGATTGTCCAACAGACTCTCCAGCTATGTATTGCATTAGATTCTATGGTTTTCAAGCATATTCCTCGGGAATGGATTGGGGTAGCTGACCTTCTTGCTAAATAGGCCTCTGAGTAGGGGCCCCATTGGAGTATCTCGGATCATAGGCTATTGCTTTTGAATTTCTCTCAGAAGCTGGCTCAACTTGTTGACCAGGATAAAGCTTTGTAAATCTCTTTGATTCCGTTTCTTTCTAAATAAAATTTTTACCCCTTTTAGTTATATATATATATATATATATATATATATATATATATATATTATCAATATTATAAGATTGAATTAGAGATTCTTCCCTTCTAGGTCCTTTAGATTATCAATATTATAAGATTGAATTAGAGATTCTTCCCTTTTAGGTCCTTTAGATTGAACATTAAAATCAAGGAGTTCTTCAGACACTAAGTTATCCATAACTGGATCAACTTCCTCAAAGACATCTATTTCATCACAAGAAGAAATATAAGATTTAGCTTCATCAATAGAAACACATTGAAGAGGATCCATAAATATCTCACACAAAAAAAATCAAGAGCAAGAATATTCATATTCACAATAATTTGATGTTTAAAGTGATCATACATTCTTAAACCTTTTGTCTTATTTCTATAACCTACAAAATTGCAATAAAAAGTAGGATCGAGCTTCTTTCTTTTAAACTTAGAAATAAAAATAGAATCAAGACTAATAAACATCCTAAGATGAGCCACACTAGGATTTATTTAAGTTTATACTTATGAATGGTGTATAAAGATGCAAGGCTTTGGTAGGGACTCTATTTAGAATATGAATAATAATGTTCATGGCTTCGATTCATAAAAATTTAAGAATATTTGTAGATTACAACATTGTTCTAACTATTTTTATGATGGTGAAATTTTATTTTCAACAATACCATTTTGCTAGGGGGAATAAGGAGTTGTTAATTCCTTTTAAATACTATAATTAATAAAAAAAAGAATCAGAATCTTTACTATTATATTTATCAGTATTATTAGTTCTTAATCTCTTAATAAAAAAATTAGATGCATTTTCAATATAAGTTTTAAATTATTTAAACTTAAAAAAAATCTTAGATTTCTTTTTAATAAAATAAAACCAGATCATTTTACTATAATCATCAATAAAAGTAATTGTATACAAAGAACCATTAATAGATACAATTTCAAGATGTCTTACAACATCACTATGAATCAATTTTAAAGGATGTGAATAAATTACATCATGATTCTTATCAAAAGGATTAGTATGTTGCTTACCACATAAGCAACCTGCATAAGTTTCATGATGAGAGGGGATAGAAGAACATCTAACAATAAGATTATTCATAGACATATCAAGTAAACTTATAAAATTAACATGTCCTAATATTTCATTCCATAACTGAGATTCATTCTTATTATGTGATGAAAGTAAATATGTAAAAGAAGGAGAAGAGATATATAAACCATTCTTTTAAGCACCTTCAACAATCAAGAAACCAGATTGATTTATAACTGACCAACTATCTTCAAATAGTGTTACAATGAAATTATCATTTGTAAGTTGAGAATAAGATAGAAAATTCTTTTTAAGCTTAGGTATATATAAAACATAATTGAATAACAATATTTAAAAAATTTGTTTTTCCCTATTAATTGATTCTATAAAAGAATTATCTCTTAAGTAAATTCTTTCAGACATATCTCTAGAATCACATAAAATATCAGATAAGCATGTCATATGATACGATGTACCACTATCTAAAATCCACTAATTTTCATTTGAAGAACATAAATCAACATATAAAGGAATAACATTTGAATCTTGATTGTTATTATTATTAAGATTTTTTTTTTTCTATTTGTTTTGATTAGATATCTTCTCTTTTCCATTTCTTATACTTGTTTTGATTAGAAATTTTATTTTTATTTATATCTTTATTTTTATAAAAAATTTCCCTTCTATGACTAAATTTACTAAACCAACTATAATTTATATTAAACTTAGGTGTATGATTCTTATTACTAGATTTTCATTCTCATATTTGCTTTCAACAAAATTTGGGTTAGATTTTTAGATTTTAGTGTTATCAAAAATATAATTAAGAGTGAGAAGTGACTGAGTGGCATTTTGCTTAAAATAAAAATTGGTCATTACTTTTTCTTCTTGAATCAAGAGAGTAGACAAAGTGGTAAGGTCAGGGATATCTTACTTAGTTTGATATTTACAATTCAAAATTGAAATAAATTTTTTAAAATTTTTATGAATATTTAATTAAATAATAAAATAAAATAATTAATCTTAAATTAAATTAAAATAACATCCATCTAATTTAGCTTTAATTTTTTTAATTTTAGCAAGAAAATTATCAAAAAAATTTATCACCCTTCATATATGTAGTTAGAAATTGAAAGATTAAATTAATAATAAAATATTTATTATATTAATTTTCATGAGTTTTCCACCTCATATTATTAAATAATATATTATTATTATTTAATAAATCACCTAATATAGACTAAGGGTTAAATAATCATCACTTAGTCATTAAATGTTCTAACATTCCTTAATGATAAATAAGGATAAAAGCCATAGCCACCATAAAAAAATTATATTATGTAAAAAATTGAAGGATTTAAAAAAAATTATCATATGAGAATTCACATTTTGAAACAAAAAGAATAATAATCTATAAACTACTCAAAAGTAAGTTTGAGCTAGCGTGATTGTGAGATTACATCTCATTGTTTCTCATGAAATATCATTAAGTATATTTGGGTCATTTTTGTAACATAAAGACCTCCATTATAAATTATGTTTTTTAATGTATTGGGATATAGAAGAAAAACTTTTATATGAATTTTTCTTAAATCACATAATTTATGCATAAAGTTTACAATACTTTACAATAAGAAGTATAGAGAAATAGAAGAAACATATGACCATTAAGAAGTGGCATTGTCATGCATACTCTCTCTTAATAGATAATTTAAGAGGCCTATCATTACATGAAATTAACAAAATTTGGTAGCATAAAGTAATTTTGTAAATATATTTATAACTTATTCATCTGTAAGATAGAAATGCATATTAATATCATCATTAAAAAAATTCTTTCAGATGAAATACATATGAACTTTGATATGTTTAGTTCTTTGATGTTTCACTAATTTTATTGGTATAACTATAAAACTTTGATTATCATAATAAATGATGATATTTTGAGAAACATCTAAATAAATTTCTTTTAACGGCTTTAACAACTACATAGCTTCTTTATCATCTTTCATAGCACTTATGTACTCAATATCTATAGAATAGAGAGAGACAATAGATGGATTCTAATTGATTCAAGTGACAACACTTTAAATAAAATTAAAAACATATCTAAAATTAAATTTTTGATCTAAAGTATCACTAGCATGCTCAAGATCACAATAACTATGTAAACTAGTATTATCAATGGATGAATAAAATAAATTATAGTTTACAGTTTCTTTGATATACAAAGAATATGTTTAGCTAATTTTCAATGATACAAATAATAATGTTTCATAAATATATAAGCAACACTAACAACATATGAAATATCTAGCTTAGTAATGATTATATAAATAAAAATTTCAATAAGTTATCTATATAAAGTAGGGTTAACTTTTTTACATGCAGATTTAAGATCAAGCTTAACACCAACTTCAATAAGAGTAGTGATAGATTTACAATCAAAATTATTAAACTTAATAATAAGATTATGTGAATATTAAGATTTTGATGCAAGAATTGAATTTTTATCTTAAAATATACTTATCTTTAAAAAATATCATAGAATTTTTAAATCAATTATTTCAAATATTTGACTTAATTTATCCTTATATTTACAAAATAAACTAGATAATCGTTATTAATCAATAAATCATCAATATATAATACAATTAGAATCAAATGTTAATTTTTTACATTGATAAAGAGATTATTATCTAAATAGCAGTTAGAAAAATTCAATTCTTTAAAAAAAAATAGAATACCAAACTTGAGGAGGTTATTTTAAACCATACAAATATTTTTTTAACTTACATACACAATATTTTTTACTATGATCAATAAAACCATCATTTATAAATATATTCTTGATATCTATTTAGTGGATAAATGAATCATTTTGAGTTGCAAGAGCAATAAGAAGTCTAACAGTACTCATTTTTACCACAAGAGCAAAATTTTCAACATAGTCAATCATAGGTTTTTTAGTAAACTTAAAAGCAACTAATCTAGCTTTATATTTATCAATTTTATCATTTAAATTATTTTGATTTTATAAATCCACCGACAACTGAAAATATATTTTTTAGGTGGAGGGACAAGATCCCAAGTCTGATTTTTAATCAATAAATTATATTCTACTTATATATTAACATTCCATCTATCATTTTGAGTGGCTTTCTTAAATTATTGAAGTTCACATGCATACATAGTCATTAAATTATGATAATAATGTTAACTTCTAGTTTATTTATTAAGATTATCAATATTAAAAGATTGAATTAAAGATTCTATCCTTCTAGATTTTTTAAATTGAATATGAAAATCAAGGGGTTTCTCAGCCTCTAAGTTATCCATAACTAGATCAACTTCTTAAAGGGCATCCATTTCATCATAAGAATAAATATGAGAGCCAGCTTCATTAATAGAAAAACACTAAGAAGGATCTATAAATATCTCAAAAAAAAAATTCAAGAGAAAAAAAATCATATTCATGATAATCTGATATTTAGAGGGATCATACACTCTTAAACCTTTTCTCTTTCCTCCACAACCTACAAAAATGTAATAATAAGTAGGACTACTTTTCTTTCTTTTAACTTTAGAATTAAAGATAGAAGCAAGACTACTAAACATCTTGAGATGATCTACATTAAGATTCATTTAAGTTTATATTTTTAAAAGGATAGAAAGATGCAAGGCCTTGGTAGGGACTCTATTCAAAATATAAAAAATAATGTTCATGATTTTGACCTATAAAAATTTAATAATATTTATAAATTACAATATTGTTCTAACTATTTTTATGATGGTGTAGTTTTTTCTTTCATTAATACCATTTTACTAGGGGTAATAGAGAGTTGTTAATTTCCTTTAAATACTGTAACTAATAAAAAATCAAATTCTTTACTAATATATTCACCACCATTATCAATTTTTAATCTTTTAACGAAAAAATTAGATGTATTTTCAATATATGCTTTAAAAAAATTTAAACTTAAAAAAATATCAGATTTTATTTTAATGAAATAAGATAAGATTATTCTAGTATAATTATCAATAAAAGTAATTGTATATAAAGAACCAATAAGAAATACAACTTCAAGAGGTCTTAAAACATCACTATGAATTAATTTTAAAGGATGTAAAAAATTTGCATCATGATTCTTATCAAAGGGATTAGTATGTTGTTTACCACATAAGTAACTTACACAAGTTTCATGATGAGAGGGGATAGAAGGGAGTGCAATGACAATATTATTTGCAGACATATCATGTAAATTTATAAACTTAACATTTATTAATATTTTATATCATAATTGAGATTTATTTTTATTATGCGATGAAAGTAAACATGCAGAAGGAGAAAAGATACATAAATTATTCTTATAAACACATTCAACAATCAAAAAATTAGATTGATTTCTGGTGGACCAACTATCTTTAAGCAATGCTACAATGCAATTATCATTTTTAAATTGAAAATAAGATAGCAAATTACTTTTAATCTTAGGTACATTAAAAATATCATTAATAACAATATTTAAAAAATTTATTTTTCCCTATTTAATTGATTCTAAAAAAATATTTATCTTCTAAGTAAATTTTTTTAGATATATCTCTAGAATCACATAAAAGATCAGATAAGTATGTCATATAGTGCAATGCACTACTATCTAAAATCTATTTATTTTTATTTGAAGTACATAAAGCAACATATAAATTATTATTATTATTATTATTATTATTATTATTATTATTATTATTATTATTATTATTATTATTATTATTATTATTATGGTTTTACTTCTTCTACTTGTTTCAATTAGATCTCTTCCCTTTTCTATTTCTTCTTCTAGTTTTGATTAGATGTTTGACTGTTATTTCTATCCTTATTTTTATAACAAATTTATTTTCTATGACCAAATTTATCACATAAATTATAAATTCTATTAAATTTAGGTGTATGATTTTTTTTACCAAATTTTTTATTCTCGTATATATTTTTAGTAGAATTTGGATTAGATTTTTTGATTTTAATGTTATTAGAACATTAAGAGTGAGAAGTGCCTGAGTGGCATTCTCTTTAGAATAAAAATTGGTCATCACTTATTCTTCTTGAATCAAGAGAGCAGAGAAAGTGGTAAGGTCAGGGATATCTTACTTAGTTTGATATTTAGAATTCAAAACTGAAAAAAAATATTTAAAATTTTCATGAATATTTAATTGAATGATAGAATTAATTAATTAATATTGAATCAAATTATAGTTACATCTATCTAACTGAGCTTTAATATTTTTAGTTTTAGCAATAAAATTAATAATTTTTTCATCACCCTTCATAGGTGTAGTTAGCAATTCAAATATTAACTTAATAATCTTTAAGAGATGAGTGCCCTCATGCATAGATTCAAGGAGATTCTAAGATTTTTTAAGAAACTTTTGATTACCAATGTGGAGGAATAATTCATCATTAACGCTCCATAAGATAATGAACATAGCTTCTTGTGATTTTTGTTGAAATGCATTGGTTAGCGCAGGGGCTACATATCATATAAAAAGGATTTTTTAGTTTTGATGATAATATTCCATAATTTTTAAGGCATAAATATAGTTTTAACATGAATTTTTTATATATATATATATATATATATATATATATATATATATATATATATATATATATATATATATATATAGTTTTTTATTTTAAGCATTTGAGATTTATTTAAGGAAAAATAAGGTGAAGTGATAGCTTTCCTTTAAATAGGATAGTAAATAAATGCTTAAAAAATAATTTTAAATGAATGTTTCAAAATATTTACAAAATAAAGTGAATTTTACATGTAAATATAATTAATTACATAATCTAGATGTCAAATAATATAAAAAATTAAATTAAAATTGCACTAATCTAAGTGTTAAAAGAGTCACATTCAAAACAACCACTTAAACACTATTATTAAAAAAGACATAAAAATACAATAAGAGGCTTCAAAACAAAAAATAGACAACTCTAATGCATCTAAAATGTGCCAAAACTTATAAATATACTACTTACATGAATATTATCGTCAAAACAAGTTTGGCAAGTCAACTAAGGTTTTACATGCGTGAAAAATTGGCACACAAATAAAAAAATAGTTTTCCAATTAAAATAAATTTTAAAAAAATTAAAAATAAATATTTTGAGAGTTTTGAAGACACAACCTCCCAAATTACAAGCTTTTATCAAAATGACAACTTCCAACCTTTCTAAGAGACAAGTTAAAAATTTACATGCAAAAGATCATATTTAATATCTTTTAATCTAATTTTTAAATAAAATAAAATATATATATTTTTACTATGCATGTAATTTTAACAAGTGAAAACTAAATTAGAGTTTTTGTCTGAGTTTTTATTTTGACATTAAATAAGAGTGGGGCAACAGGATCCAAGTGGAATTTAAAGAATTAAAAAAACAATATTTTTTAAATACTTTTTTTAACTATTTGAAAAAAACTTACCTATCGCTACTTCCTAGAGATTAATGGCATCTCATGGATATTTTAGCAGGTAAGTACTCCTTGTAAATACCTATATTTGCCTTGAAATTTTGACAATCCTTCTACTTTTGCAATCTTATTCCATTAAGACCTTTAAAATATGATTTTCGATGCCAAAAATAAATATATCAGCCTCCAAGGCCATACATGCAGTAATGGATGAGAGATAAATTTTGAAAATGGAGATCCATAGCTCTTTAGGCCTTGAAATTTTGTATAGGGTCTTGATATTGAAAAACTAAGCTATTAAAACTTTTCTGGAGAAGTTTCATGCCAAGAATAAATAGTTTTAATTTTTTAGGTGGTACACTAGTGCTCAGGTGAAAAAGAAATTAAAAATTTTCTTAATAAATCTTTAGCCAATCTCTAAATTATTTGAGAGGACTTAAATAGGTCCCTGAAGCCTACAAGCACTTTACAAAAAATAAAAGGAATCAAACACTAAAAATTGCATAATTTGAGTTTTATGAACATTTAAATTTTCATTCCACTTTCAAAAGTTCTATTTATACTTCCTTCTATAATGGTTATATGTTCAAGGATAAGTATAAAACATTCCCAACAAACAAATTTTCAAAGTTCTGAGTGTTAGATATGACTGTGTGAAGGTCTCATTGGAATCTTCCACTTATAAATGGAATTTTTAATCTCCCAAGAGGTATGATATCTATTTAGAGTATTCCCCACCTCTATTGACCTTTTCCAACATCTAAATTCTCAAGATCAATCCTTAAAAGGCTACAACATGCACTTTTACAAAATTATATTGTATTTATGGATTGTGTATGAAGGTTCTTATTTCCAACACTTTCAAATGGTTCTCTAAACCTCATAAAGGATCAAAAACATAAATAACAAACACACTAATATGTATTTTATTCAAAAAAAATCAATAAACACTCAAATTACCATCAACATACCTCACTTGCTTGACCTTCTTGGCTATGATACCACATAATTTCTCTTAAATGGACTATATTATGGAAGAATTTGTTTTATTTAGAAAATACTCATGGAAACCCATTAAAATAAAATATATATATATATAAGATTTCTAAAAAATAAAAATAAAGATAATGAATCAGAGAAACTCTGCCTTCCTTATGTAAATCATGTGTTTTAATGATTGTATAAATGATGGAATTAATGCATAAAGAATGTATTAGAGATCATTTGTTAACTAAGATTAGTTTCATGGCATGTGAGAAATCTTATATATATAAGATTTCTCACATGCCATGAAACTAATCTTAGTTAACAAATGATCTCTAATACATTCTTTATGCATTAATTCCATCATTTATACAATCATTAAAACACATGATTTACATAAGGAAGGCAGAGTTTCTCTGATTCATTATCTTTATTTTTATTTTTTAGAATCTTCTCCGTGGTTATTAAAAAAATAATATCCTAATAACCCTTTAAAACACACTATGAGCTTATACATGCATTTATCTTCTCTTTTATCACACCCAATATCCAACATAACTTACTTTTCTTGTCAGCCCCACGTAGGTGGTAGTTATAACTTCTCTTTCTAAGCCTATATTTCCCTCATGATGACTTGTACATTGGATTTACCTTTAAAACACCTTCCTATGACATTACATTACCTCAGAAAATAATTTCAAAACATTAGGATTTCACACAATACTCAAAACACCTCACAAAACTAGTCTTGAAATTCAATTTTTTTAAATTTTGTATTTTGGTGGGAAATTTCAAAAGGACCAAAAAAACTCAAATTAAAGACTTATAATGACTAAAAGACCTCATATGGGACCCTATGAGACCCCTCACACCCATATAAAACTAAAAATGAGCACTCATGAACTTTAAAATATGTTATAATTCTATGTCACCTTCTGATGCTCTACATCATACTCCCTAAGTGGAAAATTTTGAGCTCCTCCTCAAAAGTATTTTGTATATACTTTTAATTTCTTTCCAATTATTTATATTATTCTTTTTATATCATCTCTTTCTATTTATTCTCCTATATTTTTCTCTTTTTTTCTCATTTGGTTCATTTGTCTTTGTCTCCTTACCTTAGTTTGTCTCTTTATTAACTCATCATCTACCCCCATGAAGTATATAACCTATTGTAACTCCTATATCCCTTCATATTATATCTCATATATCTCTATCTTCTCTTCATCATGCTCTACCTTAAATGGATGATTCTCATTATTTACTCATATTCATACTCCATAGTTTATTTCTACACTTGTCATGATTTGGTCAAGAACTCCTTGTTGGTCTCTCTTCTCAACCATGCTTGCTCCTTCATCCTCATACTATAATGGATTCTTATACTTTTTTTTAATTCCATACTTATAAAACTCATCTTAATATCTTATTTCACTACCTCTTCATGACACTTCACCTTCTCATGGTGAGTCCTCTCATTGCCATGCTCATCTTGAAATGGCATCTCATTGACCAATTCACCTTCAACAAAACACCACACTTCTTGGAAGCTTTTTATCTTGATATAATCATGCATAATAACCAACTCATCTGTAACATTACCTATTGAATAATTTATACTCTTACCTTGTTCTTGATTCCTTTGCTTACTCTCTATCTTACTTGCATGTGGCTCTCCTTCTATAAGCCTTTATTTTTCACCTCTTGACATGATATTTGAATTGGTCCTTGAGGTAAGGTTACCCTATCTTTTATATCTCCATTTTAACTTGCTCTCACTCCTTCCTTGGATTGTATTTGGATTGATTTTTTCCTCCTCCCAACATGCATTATTCCTCCAATCAAATCTTTTATGAGGATCATGGTTGTCCTCCTCATTTCTCAGCTCTATCATGAGATCTTGTGCTTCATTGCTTCTCTTTTCCATCTAACCATAGAGTGGATCCTTCTCTTTCATCACCATACCTACACCATCTTAGTTAGTACCTATGAAATTACTTTCATACTTGACTTGATAGTCTTTTCAAGGACCTCATTGTCTTGTCCACTTTATCATGCTCTTACTTTCTTCTTCTAAACTTATCTAGGATTTTATCTCATCTTCTTGAGTTCCTTATCATGTCCTCTATGTTCCTTACTTATAACATTATCTACCCATACTTTTTCTTTGACCAACTTATATGACTTTATGCCTTACTTGTATATGTATTTATCCTTACCTTGGCTTGCCACTTTATTTGCATCACCTTGTTCATTTTCATGGCTGCCACTCATTGATTAATGTTGATTTTAGTCCCTTGTATGACCTAAAATGTCACTTTCTTATAGTGTTCTCATGGGAAACATGCTCTTTGGATTTTAAACCTTCTTTCCTTCATCTTGAAATTCTATTTTTAGATCTTTCATGACAACTCCAATCTTATTTTTACTTTGACTAAGGAACTCTAATAGATCATCTTCAACTTAGTGTGTCAATGCTCTCCATCTCAATTCTTCTTACTCAGTGCAATCTTTCATAGCTTTTACTTTTGATTCATCTCTATCATGTGTCAAGATAGACACTCTTTTCTACTATAAATTAGTTTGTACACCCATGAATATCTCTCTCTCTCTCTTGAGCCTCCATTGTTTCATGCCAAGTGTTTACTTCTTCAACTATTGTTATTGGACAAACTATGTATTTCTCTTCATCATTTATGGCATGATCCAAAACCACCATTACTACCTATAATTTATCCCAACTTTCATATAGAAATAGCTAATCTTGTTGCTTACCTATCAACTTTCCTTCACCTAGTAACTCTTGTTCAACCCATTCTTTGATTTCTTCATACAATGAAAATTCTAATTTTTAAATTTAATACCTCTTTTTCTATCTTCTTGCTTTATTTGTATCTCTTTTATGCCTTCAATGAGGCATCCCTCTTCTTGAAGATATCTTATTCGAAGCATCTATCCTTTTTCAGGGTAACACACCATTGTACCTCTATACATAGCTACCTAATCATCATCTTCTTCTTCATAAAAATGTTTTTCATACCTGTTTTCATTCATGATTTCAATTTTTATGTCCTCAACATGGACTTCTTTGTCATTTAATTTTTTACCTACATACACAAATGATAAGAAATTTTTTAATGTAAAATCTTGAGACTTGTTTTCCTCCATCCTCTCCTTATTAGGTTGATTTGCCTCCATGACTATCTCCTTCTTCACAAGGTTATTCTCACCTCCCTCTTGTTCATCCCTCATGAACTTCTTAATCTTTTCATTGAGCTACCTACATATCAAATTCTATTACTTCTCATTAGTTCTCATGAAAGTTTTCCTTCGTCTCTCCATGAGTAGCTTTATAGGCCACTTAACTCTCTTATTTTTCATAATCTATCCATAAGATTGGCTCTCTTATTATTGTATGAGCTCCACTAAGAGTTTTATCCTCTCTAACTTTGTGTCTATCTAACTCATCTCTTCTCCAGCATCTAACCCTTTTTTATTTGTTCCTTTTTTCTATTTTTCTCATTATGGTACTCTAACTCAACAAAGCCCTTCCTCTCATTTTCTGTCTCTATCTTCATCTTCTCTTAATCAAGTATTTTTAACATTATTTTAGTGTCTCAACCTTTACTTGGTCTATTGACACTCTTGTCCAAATCTTTTTCACATTGGAACTACAAATCTCACTTGGGGTCTTTCTTCTCTCTTTTGAGTTTATGCTAGCTCTCTTCTTAGGGTTTCTCTACCATAAAATCTTACCTTTTTCTACTTCTCTAAATTATTCTTGCAACTTAGCTTCATGAAATCTCACATAGAAACCCATAATACTCAAAATCATGAATTATTCTAAGAGATTACCTACTCTAATACCACTTGATATATGGGTTAGTACATAAACCTTCTTTTCATACATTTCACTCTGATTTATTTGTTTATCCTTTCATTTAAATCTTATTTTATTTTATACATGTAAGTACTTGATTATTTATTGACACACTTGAACAATCTTGCCTTTACTAGGCTCCTAAACCTCTTTGCTTCTATAGGCTTATTTGATTTATTGAAGAACTATCACCCTTGATAAATCCATGATTTCTCTCTCTTTGAAATCATCATCATCATCATCATCATCATCATCATCATCATCATCGTCGTCGTCGTCGTCGTCGTCATCACAAAAACCATTTCCACTACTTCACTCTTATTTTTTTCTCAAACTTGCTCATCCTTTGATAGAGGCTCATATGCCTAAAAACATAAAACATGATTATAAGATTATTATAATTTTACATGGTATCATAGGGAATCAATATTATCATATATATCTCCCTTCTATCATATCACATAGTAACACAATCTCCAAACAAGAACTTTCACCTAACTCACCTTTTATTGTTTAAGGTCTCCTTCCTTGTATCCCTATTTTCATACAAATCTAGATGGTTTGAATGATATATAAAATTTATTAAAAAAAATAAAATGTATTTATATAGCCATTATCCTCTTATAAATCCACCTTAAACCTCAAGTCACAACTCACAATGGAAGTACATTTTATCTTACCCCCTTCTTACCAAGTAAGTCTCTTTCGGCCTAGTTTAATGCCATAGACTTGGGGACCATACTGTATAGTAATGTACCAACTTATAAAATCCAAAATAATTCATTACATAATAAAATAAATCATATTCCAAAATTTTGTCAATTTTTTTTGGATGGAAAAAAAGTTATTCAAGATTCTATTTTCAAACCCCAAGTCTAGTGTTGACACATAAGCAAACACTATAAATTGTGTAATTTGAGTTTTATGAACTTTAAAAACCTCATTATATTTAAAAAAAATATATTTTTTAATTAATTATACTTATCCAATGTTTATATGTTCAAAGATACACACAAAACATTCCCAATAGGCACATTTGCAAAGTTATGAGTGTAGGATATGATTGTGTGTGAAGGTTTCATTGGAATCTTCCACTCATAAATGGAATTCTGAATATCCCAATTGGTATGATGACTATTTATAGTCTTCCCCAATACTTTTTACCTTTTTAGGCATCTAAATTCTCAATATCAATCTTTAAAATTATTCAACATGAACTTTTACAAAATTCTAAGTGTATTTATGGACTATGTATGAAGGTTGTCATTTATAGCACTTTAAAATGGATATATATAACTAGAAAAAGATTAAAAAAACATCAATAATAGACACTATACTATTTATTTTATTCAAAACCATTAAAAAATCTCTCAAACAACCATCAACATACTTCACTTGTTTGACCATATTGGTTGTGATACTAAAAAATTGCTCTTACATGGATTGTATTGTAGATAAATTTGTTTTATATATAAAATGCTCAAATAAACCCACTTAAAGAAAAGAAAAAAACTATATAATATGTATCACATTCCATGAAAATTATCTCAATTCACAAATGATCTCTACAACATTCTTTATGCATTGATTCCATCATTCATACAATCATTAAAACATAGAATTTGCATAAGGAAGGTGGAATTTATCCAATTATTGATATTTATTATTTTTTTAAAAATATACTCCATGGGTATTCAAAAATATACTATCATAAAACTCTCTTAAAACACACTCTAACTTTATACGTGCATTTCTCCTCTTTTATCATGCCCAATATGTAGCATAACTTACTTTTCTTGCCAACCCCATGTAAGTGGTGGTTATAACTTATCTTTTTTGGATTATATTATTTTCATTATGACTTTTATGTTGTATTTACCTTTAGGAAAAATTATTAGGAACTTATATGACATTAAACATTCATTTCACAACATTAGGACTTCACACAAGACTCAAAACACCTCACAAACCTAGTCTTGAAATTCAATTATTTTAAAATTTTGCATTTTAATGAGAAATTTAAAAATGACCATAAAAATTAAAATTAAAGAATTGTAATGAATCCAAGACCTCCTAGGGGACCCTATGAGACCCATCACACCCATATAATAAAATAAATGACCACTCATGATCTTTCAAACACATTATCATTATATGTCAACTTGTGATGCTTTGCATCAATAATAATAATAATAAAAATGTAGAAGGAGTAGTCCAGATCAAGGTGAAAGGAAAAATCATAAATTTAATATTCATAGTACTATAGGTCACACCTAATCTCATTAGAATTATCAAAGTTATGATAAATCCAATGTTCAGTGTTATTATTACAAGAAGTTTGGTCATTATGCATATGAGTGATAAGAAAGACAAGAAGATGAAGGTAAGCAAAATGTAAATTTTTCAAATGTATCTCAAAGGAATTCTAATTCATTATTCATTGCATGTCATGTTTCTCAAGAAAATTCTAATTATATCTATTTTTTAAATAGTGGATGCAGTAGTCATATGATAGGAAATAAAGATTTATTTTCAATCGTAGATAGTAATGTGAAATTACAAGTCAAGATAGGCAATGATAATAAAATATCAGACATCGTTAGTGGTTTGATTAACATTTTCACAAACATTTTGAAAAAATATATATTCTAGGTGTTTATTTTGTGCTATATTTGAAGCATAATCTCATGAGTGTTGGATAGTTTATGTAAAAATGTTATAAAGTATCATTTAAAGACAATGTGAGCACTATTCTTGATAGATTTCTAAGTGACAGGTTGATTGCAAAGATTGAGATGACTAGGAACTGAATGTTCCAACTTATAATCAAGAATGAAAATTCAATCCAAGAATATCCCAAGGTAAACTACAAGGCAATATATTTATATTTAACATGATTATGGCATCCAAGGTATGGATATCTTCATTTTGGAGGGTTGAGTTTATTATAGAAGAAGTAGATAGTGAAAGGATTACCACAAATTGAACAACCATCAATTTCATGTGAGAGTGATATTTTATAAAAATAACTTTGGGAAAGTTTTCCAACATGAGTGTTTTATGTAGCAAAATTACCATTAGAACTTGTTCATACTAATATTTATGGACCTATGTAGACTCTAACATTGGTAATAAATTTATATTTTTTAACAATTAGTGATGATTTTAATAGAGAAAACTTGGTTATATTTTCTCAAGTAGGAGTTTTAATCCTTTAGAATATTCAAGGAGTTCAAATAAATGGTTGAAAAATAGAGTGTCCTATATATCAAGGTACTCAAATTAGATAGAGGTGGTGAATACGATTCACATGAATTTCTATATTTTTGTAGATATAATGGAATTAAGAATCAATTTATTAAAAGATACACACCATATCAAAATGCTATTATAGAAATGAAAAATAGAAAAATCATGGGGATGGCTAGGAGTATGTTAAAGGCCAAGCATTTATCTAATGAATACTAGATAGAACCAATTACATGTGCAATATATATTTTAAATAGGTGTCCTACAAAGAGTGTTGGGGATAAAAGTCCATAGGAAGCATGGAGTGGAAAGAAGCATAGTATATATTATTTAAGATTTTTTGGATGTGTGGTGTAGGTACATGTGATAGAATAAATAAATAAAAAAATTGGATGATAGGGGTGAAAAATATATTTGTATTGGTTATAGTGAGTAGTCAAAAGTTTACAAGTTGTATATTCACATTACAAAGAATGTAATTATCATTAGAGATGTTTAATTCAAGAAATAATACACTTGGGATGGAAGTATTGACAAATCAATTACCATTGGAGTAAAAATACCTCAAAAATAATAAGAATCAATATAACAATGTGTGAAAAGTGGTCAACCAAGTTCACAAGTAATAGGTACTCCAAAAATAAATTTACAAGGAGGTAATTCATGAGAACTAAGAACACCAAGTAATTTCTTACCATGTGAATTATTATTCCATGCAAGCCATCCTACTCCTATATCAGAAGGAATTAATGAATTAGATTCTACACTTTCCTCATTAAGATCAAGATACAAATGTAAGAAAATAAGAAATTTGAAAGAAATTTATTTTCAACGAGAAGAGAATCTAGATTTACATTCAAATTTTTATTGATTCTCTCATGATCCTATATATTTTGAAGAATTAGTGAAAGAAGATCATTGGATTAAGGATATGAAAGAAGAAATGGATTCTATTGAATGAAATGAAAGGTGACAACTAGTAGACCTACCTGAAGCTAAAGGCAACATAGGAGTCAAATAGGTCTATAAGAACAAATTCAATGTAGAATGTGAAATTGATAAGTAGAAAATAATGTTAGTAACCAATCAAAATCCATTATTTTTGGTGCTTTGAAAATTTTGAAGCTTTTCAAAAGTTAACTTATACATTTGTTAATAAAAAACATTAAAAAAATTATTTATCAGTATTTTGATTGGTTAAAATTGCATACATGTTATTAAAGGGAATAAATTTGATTTCATGTATAGTACATGAAATAAATGTGTTGTCAAAGTGCATGGATCAATTTTTTTTTGGAAAACATAAGTTAAAACTAAAAATATATTTTTTCTTCATCGTGCATTCATAATGATGGTTTGGGTATGGGCTCAACATAATGGGTTATGTCTATTAGTTGTCACATGTCAACTCTCATAATTTGAATAAGACACATTTCCAATTAGAATTACTCATTCATTACGTGAAGTTGATTCTCCCTACACATGAGCATCCATGGAAAAATGAAAATAACTTATTAATGACACTTGTATGCCACATAATTGGTAGTTCACTCTATTCTTTGACAAAATCCAATTCTTGTCAAGTAGATGTTACTCATGGATGGAATTAGAAAGGTATGTGAATTTGACATTATCTAACTATTTTTTCCTTCGGTGTTCATACGATTTAGGTTAAGTTAAGCTAGATGGAGTGATAAAAATTATGTTTTTATTTTCATATTTTTTAGTCTTTTGTTTTTTTGGTCATTGTTGTCAATGATTTTTGTGGTTGTGGTTGTATTTGACAAAGTTTATATGATGTCTAAATTTAGTAGGTGAAATATGAAGGCCAAACAAGGTGAATCATCTTTAAGAATCCCCACATATATTTTGATGAGTTTAAGTACAAAATTTTATCAATGTTGGAGATCATTGGGGATGCACATGCTATTAGTTTAAATTATATAGATGAAGATGTTGATCTCATCATTGACTTAAATGAATTATTGAGATAGGAACTATACCCATTTTGATAGGAGGTATCAAGAGAGTATAAAATCATCCATGAGCTAAAGGGCATCCATATATTAGAACTATTCAAAGGTAGTAGCATCCCATGTCACTGAAATGATGTGTATTTTAAAGGGATACATGAAATTATTGTAACCATGGATTCAACTTATTTGCATTTGATTTAAATTGATTATGCAAATTTCTCTGCACCACAATATAGAGGTGTCAAGGACTCTACTTGGATGGTAAACAATTAATATGCCCTGTGAAACATCTCATTATAACAATTTTTTTCTTTTTTACAATGTTATGTGTTTATTGTTTGTTTTATATGCAAGTTCTATTCAAATGAAAAATTGGTAAAGATAAGTGGATATGTTATATCTTGCATGATGAATATACTATGATCAAAGGTCTAAAATTGGAAACAAAATATTACAAAATATGGGCCATTCAATGTATCAGATTAGATTCCTTTCAAAGTTGATGCTTTAGGAAAGGTAGTTGGGGTTTATGGATTTAGGAGATACTTGAACTCCCATCACTTTTAGGATTCACATACTATAATAAGTGGATCCCTATTTAATTATCACATACCCATGTAGCGAAGTAATTGATATGTATCATTTTTTAGCTATCATAGAATATTACATAGTGATGTTAAGTCTAATCTCCACAACCACTTATAAAATTATGATTCAATTTTTTATTTTTATTTTGGATGAAATATATCCATATATTAACTAAACAAAAATATATAAATAATTTACAAAAAAATAAGGTAGTATGAGAGCATGCCACGACACACTAGGCAGAGCCTAGGAGCAAAATCAAAGTATCATCTAGGCAAAGCCTAGAAACAAGAAACTAAATCATAAAGTTATAAAAAGAGATAAATGTTATGCAGCAAGAGCAAGGCTATTAGGTGGAGGATCCATATAATCATGACCCCATCCCAAGGTTTTCAAATAATTGCCATCTAGAATATGCTCCCAACTAGTAATTTGGGTAGTGTCTATATCATCATATGTTTATGTTTGAGTGGCTGAGATAGATAAAGAGGATTATCACCCTAATCATCCTACCCATTAGGAGAATGTAGTGATGGTTTCCACCTTCACTGCTACCTAGGAGGGCAAACACGTTGGTATGGGTTGCTACTATGAGAGTGACACCTAGAATTTCTACTAGGATGCCCACCATGATGTGGTTGAGGTACTTTATTATAAAAGCTGGGATCCCTGGGTAGAGAAGGTAGAACCCAAGCCATAGTACAATGAGCTTCTCCCCAGTGGGAGAGGATATCCTGATGATACCCAAGCTCCATAACCACTTTATTGGCTTGGACTTGAATCTACAAAAGAACATTGGAGATGGTAGAATATGTATGCAAAGAAGAAACATTACAATCAATAGAACATGATTAAACATAGAATTATTTCTTTCTTTCTAAATCGAGAAGATAATCTCCACTCTAAAAGTATGCCAGACTTGCATGTATTTGAAGGGCATTATGGGTTTGTCTCTAGAGAGGATATGCTACCAAAGGAATAATCTAGGTTAGAAAGGCCTAAAAAGAGCATGGATCCAAATCCAAACCCTTTAATATTTGTAACATTACTATAATAGATGAGTAATCATATTAAGGTGGCCATAGAAGGGGCAAGTAGGCAGGTGGACTCCAAGCTAAACGAGTCTTCTGCTAATAGGCAAGCTTTAGTGTAGTATAAACCAAGCAAAATGGACAACTTTGGGCTCCACACAAGCCCCTCAAATAGTTTTGAAGTGAAATACTCATATTTTAATAGATAAGTACATCCCTAACGGGGAATTTATCTTGACAACCATGGGCAAATGTGGGGTGATCCAAGCATAGCCCAGCCGAGGAGTGTAGTTGTAGAAAGGGGTCTCAAGATACCATTTCTAGTCCTTTCACCATGGCTGAGTGGAATGGAACAAGATTTTATGGAACATGGAAGCTGGGACAACATTGATAATCACTTGGTAAGATTCATGATCCATATTGGCTAACCAAAATTTAGTTTTCACCTCCTCCTAATATACCCAAGAGTGCAAATGCCTGACAAAGATATCCTATATGGAATTAATTTCTTTGTGAAAAATCTTAAGGTTGTTGATCCAAGTGACTTATAATAGGGGTATTTCATTGAAATAAAAATTAGGAGACCACCATAGAGAATGGGAGTTAGTAAAGAGCCCATTACAAAAATTAGAACCATTCTAGAGAAGTGATTGCTTAAACTTTTCTAAAGCCTTTTAGATCCTTTGTGCCACAAAGGATCTAGTGATCTAGATGGGAGATTACATGAAGAGTAAATTAGGGAAGCTAAGCTCTTTCCATGATTTCTTTCCCTTGGGAAAGCTTGAAGAGATATAGTGTCTGAATAACACCTTCCAAGCTTCTAATCTCTTAATGGCCTACATAATCCATTTGGCACATAAGGCAATTACTTGTAGAGCTATGTTGATGAGTCACATCCCCCTAGCTTCATGCATGAGGAAATAATAATCCTAGGCCACCCTATGGAATCCTTTGCCATGTGGGGAATTTTCTCAAAAGAAATCATGAAGCAAATTCTCCAACTTCTAGTAAGATTCTTTGGAAGGTACCCATCATGATAATTAATACACATGGGTGGAAATAAGAATTTTTAAGCAGACTTGAAATTTTCTTGCCAATGAAAGAGACTTGGTTACCTAGTAATCTAGATTTCTAGCAACTCTATCAACAACATACTGCCACAGTAAGGGTGGTGAAGCATCAAAAGTAAATGGAATGCCTAGGAATTTAAAGATTTCATCATGTTGGATCCACTTCCAACCAAATTAAGTAGCCCATGTTGGCGGAGGGAGGTAAGACTCTCTATAGTAATGAGTATTTTGCCATTGGATGTTAGAGCTAGAGGCTAGTAGAAGGTGTCAAGACACTGTAAGGCATTATCCACATTGGCTTCATATTTAATGAGGGTAAGGAAGGAGTCATCTATAGAGTGACCATTAAGTAATTGAATGTCTTCATGTGGATTAGCTACATCTGGAGGGAGATAAATTCACTTAACAAACCCACTATCTTGGGCATTACTAAGAAGATATCCAAAAACCTTAGCTATAATAACATACAATGTGAGAGCTAGAAGGCACCCTTGGTGAATGAAATACAATAGGAAAAATCTCTCAAAGGTAACTCTATTAATGGAGAGGATAGTAGAGGCATCAGATAAAATCATCTAAATAGTTTAAATGAAGATAAGTCTAAAACCTAAAGCCCAAAACATAGCTAAGATAAAAGGCCATTTGATGCAATCATAATATTTTTCAAAGTCAATTTTGATCAAAATAGCTTATTTCTTAGACCATCTAGCCCAATTCATCCCTTCCTAGATGGTAATGATGTTATCCAAGATGTAATGGATTCTGATGAAGCCCATTTATTCTAGATGCATAATGACAGACAACATATTACGTAGCTAGATTATCAGAGCCTTGGAAATCATTTTATAAAAAAAAAATTAAGAAGGTGATGGGACACTAGTTGTCGATCAACTCAAGATCTCCCTACTTATTTATGAATTTGATATTTCCTTTACTTGTATTTTTACCTAGTGAATGAGCATGAGATGCTTCTTGATAAACCTTATGCAAATCAAAGCCCACAAGATCCCAAGGAGTTTTTTAGAATGCATATGGAAATCCATCAATGTCAGGGCCTTTGTTAATATCCATGTGAGACATTGTTTCGTGTAAATCATCAACAGTGAGGGGCCTGTCATAAATCATCTATTGGGTAGAAGTAAGTTTTCACAACACCATTGAAATTCATTGCTAAAGGGTAGATTCATGCTCATCCAAATATGTTTGAGATTTGAACACTTATTGATAATAGTGGACAAAATATTACATAATCGTTGGAGTCTATGTGTGTCTATTACTAGCCTCAGTAATGACTTGAGTTTGTTGCTTCAAGTTTTTAGCTCACAAATTTTGAAAGAACTCCTTAGAAGCTTTGTCACCTATTTTATGCCATTGAATCTTGGATTTGACTTTGGCTCCCTAATTATTTTAATTATCTACAATCTGAATGTGATGCCTTAAGGATGCAACTTTCACTTGTAGGATATCATTAAAGGGATCTTTTTCTAGAGCTAGAGCCACATGGCTCAGTTCTAAGGTAGTAGAAGAATATGAATGTCTCCAAATTTTGGCAAGTTGGTGGCCATAAATTTATAGAAAGTAAGAGGTCCTTTTAATGGCATCATCCCACTAGATAATCCAACCATATTCTTAGGAAGGATGTGGATCTAAATTCCAAACTCTCCTAATGTGTGCCACCATGGGCTCATGCTTGAGAAAGAAGGTGCTAAGGAAGAATTGCATTTTGTGGAGTTTGGGTTTCATGAACTACCATGTCACATGAAATTGAATGGGGGAGTGATCAAAAAGCCTAAAATTTGGTAGTGACTTCACCAGAGGAAATAAGCCATTATAAAAAAAAGAGGTACGATTGGGTGGACATCATTACCCTATCTAGATGCTTCAAAATCCATTTAGGTTCTTCCCTGAAATTACTCCAGGGATACAAAACTCCATTTTTAGGCTAGCATGTTAAATTGGGGTCATAATGGCCCCATTTAGTAAACATTTAAAATATTTCCTCCCTTTCACTAGCTACCCACCTCATAGGCAAGTGGCTCATTTTGTCCTCGAGAGATGTCGTTATATTAAAGTCACCACATAATACCAAATGGGCATCAAAGAGATCATCTTCTATCCATTGCCATAAATGGGAATGCTCCAAAGCATCATTCAAGGCATAAATATTAATAAAGCTAAAGGAATGGATTTCAATGCTAAAAATATCCCAAAATAACTGATTAGTGGGGTTCACACTAGATTGCACTGATTATGGCCACCACCTTGGAGAAATGAAAGTGATCACCCCTCCATTCCCTATGGAATGGTTGCTATGAATAATGATACTATTGCATCAAATGGAATTACTCACAACCATCAATAAAAATTCCACCACCTTGACTTCTTATAGATAGAGAATATCCATCTTGGGAACCATCCTTTGGAAATCATGAATAACAAACATGCATTTCATATCCATGAGACACTAAACATTCCATGTAAAGTAATTCATAGATGACGAGAGTTAAGGGATATATCCTTCAAGTCTATCCCTTCTAGGACATCATACCAATTATGTAGGAAGTGTCCACTATTGGCACTCAAGAACTCATATTGTTTCCTCAAGTCAGGGTCAGCCATAAACTCTCATTCCTCCCAGAAGGGTTATGAGAGCATTTGGGCATATCCCACTGAGTAGGGAGTGGAAGATGGTTGGCTATGAGTCTAAAGAACTGGACCCAAAGGCCTCAACACCTTGGGATAAGATGTTAGTAGCTAGAGGAGTGTTGAATAACCTAGGCTTTTTTACCAATTTCAAAGATATAATTAGTGAGGGTTCTTTTGTAAATAGGAGCCTACTCCTATGGGCCATTACTTTAAGACAACTTCATTTCTTTAGGATCAACCACTAATTTTGAAGCTTTGGTTTGAATTCTATTCTTCCTTACCATAGTCCAACCATCCTCAACTGGTGCCTTTCTAGATTTAAGAGAGCATTTAAGGGGAAAGGCTATACGATTAGACACATTATTATGATCCAACTGAAGGAAACAATCTCATATTTTATGATCCATGGCTTGGCATTAGAAGTAAGTGTTAGGCATGTTGATATACAAGACTCACTGAGAGTGCCTTACATTCCCGACCTGGATTTCCATAAATTCTTTGAGGTCCCAAGATAGGTCTACTTTGACATGAACCCTTTTGTGATTTTATAAAGTAGATACATTTTTGTTCATGATAAACCACACAGCCTATGGAGGATGTTATCTAGTGAATAAAGTGATAGCATGGAAGTGGGAGGCCTAGAAATTCAATCCAAATTAGGACTTTAAGAGTGGAGTGTTCCAAGACCATAAAGTCTCATGTTTATGGGGAGATAACCATAAATGATTTCCTAACATACCATGTGGAATACTTATGGAGAATTATTATGGCATGGGATGGGTTAGAAAATCAAAAGAGAAAGAAACCCTTAGTCATGTTATGGATGCTCTCCAGCTTAATGTCATGAGATTCCCAATGGGTTTGAACCCAAGACTGTAGCATACTTTCAAAGGGGTTTCTCCTAACAAAATATCCTACTAAACAAAACTACACTAACCATTGACATGCAAAATTAAATTTAGGAATAGGCAATATAACATCAAATTCTGAAGCAATACCTCATGGTATACCTTTGAGAAAAAAATTCTTTGGCAGTTGCAAGGGGTCATTGCTGGGTGCTCATCCTTTCTTCTCTATAGCTAAAACAACCAAGATAGAATAGGGAGATGACATTATAAAGGCTAGCCTCACTCGGAGGTGAGAAACCCTAAACGATAGTAAATGATAAGTCTCGTAGGTGCTTAACATCATGGTATGACACAAGGCTAGTCAAGTAAAGAACTAAGGGCTAACTCAATGGTGTGCATGGAGAAAAGCCTAGCAGAGCAAAAAAACTTCATGTTCAATCCGATTACATTTTTCCATGTTTTTTTATTAAATATTATCTTTGTTAAAAATAAGTGAAAGCAGCCATATTTTTCAAAGACTAAAATGTGAATATTTAAAAAAATAGTATGACTAATTAGATATCTAATATTGCAGCATTTCTTTTAAAGAAATGTAATCAAGTATTTTATACTGACTAGTAGCATAACCAAAATCACTGGGAGCCCATGTTATTCAATACTTTTTTATAAGATGGATTTTGCTTCAAAACTAGGTAATCATCTCTCTCTCTCTCTCTCTCTCTCTCTCTCTCTCTCTCTCTCTCTCTCTCTCTCTCTCTCTCTCTCTCTCTCTCTCTCTCTCTCTCTCTCTCTCTCTCTCTCTCTCTCTCTCTCTCTTCTCTCTCTCTCTCTCTCTCTCTCTCTCTCTCTCTCTCTCATGAATGGCTTTGCATTCCTTTCAACACTTTTTATAGTTAGGTATAGCTATGTGTTGAGTAACTGAAATGGATAGCCCTTTATTGTAGGTATTAGTGTATTAACATAAAGTATGAATCTCAAAGTAGGAGGAAAGGATCCAAGATATGCTTAAACTAAGTAGAAAACTAGAGTTATTCTATTTGTTGACAAGCTTTGGTTTGTGCAAGCATTAAATCAATGTTTTTTTGAATTTCTATATCGATTTTTAGATCAAAATTTAAAATCTCAATCTTTAAACCAAAGGTTCAAAATAGATTACTTGTTATAGTTGCATCTACATGTTAATGATGAAAGTTTGAATCCTCGCCATTAACTTTAATTTTTTAAAGAAATTTTCCTCCAAGCATAGAAGAAAATCAAAAATTGTTTTAAAATTTTCTTCAGAAAAGAACAATAACAATTTTTAAAAATAATTATTATTTTTATAAAAATAATATATTCCAAATATATGAATTCATTCTTATAATTATTTTTCATAAATTCTGAAAGTATAGCAGTTTAAGAAATAAATTTAATAGTGTCAAAATTAAATTGAAATTATTTTATCCTAAGATCTTACACTTAAAAATTAAGTTAAGATTGTGTTATTTTTATGTCTTTAAATTATATCTAAATATTTTTATCATATCATCCATTAATACCCTTAATTTATATATATTATTTATCCAATTTTGTTTTGGATAAATATATTGGTGTCAAGGTATTTTACACTTCATTTTTACATATTATATGTTTAATTTATTCTCAACATTAATAATATGTTTTAAACTTTACAGATTATTTATCATAATTATAATTGTAGGTTTTGGAAGTCCTTTAAATGTTAATGAGTAAATAAAATCATTTTATTTCATTTTAAAGTATCAAAAAATTAGTGATATGTTCTCAAAGTGTATACTAATTATTTATATATATATATATATATATATATATATATATATATATATATATATATATATATATATATATATATAATTACATGCTAGATCATATCCTTTTTATTTAAAAATCATTTTTAATATTAAAAATTAAATGAAATAATTAATTAAAAAATGGGTCTAAGTAAAATGAGTTTTATAAAAATAAGGACTTTATAGTGGTTAGTTAATACTTTAATATCAAAAATTAAATTATTTGAGGTTAAATATTTTTTTATAAAAATAAGAATTGATGTATAAAATTGGATTAAATTAATTTAATTTTTAAACATGTACTTAACGCTTATTAACTAGATATGTATGATTAAATTTATTTTCAATATTATTAATATTTATTTCTAATCAATAAATAAATCCTGTGTAATTAAATTATTTAACATTAATATTTATTTGTAACTGAAGATAGTTTAATATATCATTTATCAAAGTATAATCCCTCTAAATAAATCCAAAATTGTTCATCACATAAATTTAAATATTGAATGTCTTTTCATCTTATTTAGATATTTAACTAATTTTTTTAATTTAAATATATATTTACTCATTAATTATAATCAAATATAATTAATCTAAAATATAAAAAATTTACAAATTTTCAATTAATTTTTTTAATTAAATTAAAAATAAATATTTTTACAATATACTTTGATTAAAAATCATTCATACTTAAATTTCTCATGTTTAATTAAATTTCTCAATTAATTTTTTTAACTAAATTAAAAATAATGTTTTTAAAATATACTTCGATCTAGAAGTCATGTTTAGTTTATCTATGACATGTTGTCATTATGGTCAAAGAGAGCATGTTAGCTAGGCTATATAAAATTTCCCAGTTTTAGAAGTGCTGCGTATAAAGCAAGTGATGGTTTGTTTTTTATTATGTTTAATATAAATTAGAAGTATGTCACAAAAAATATATATATTAACTATTTTATTGTTAAGGCATTTATTGTTAGTTAATTTTGTATTTACATGGCATTTGTAATTGTGGTTCCTCCTTATTTTAATTTACTCGTCCTATGTTTATAAGAACTCTTACAAAATGTAGTGGAACAAATACAATATTTCCAATATGTTAATGTTACAAATTTGTATTGATAAATTTATGATGTGAGTTGAGCAAGTAGCTTGTTTTTTTGGGATGTGTGTAAAAATTATTTGATGATTGATGTTCATGTGATCAATGACTAAATATATTATAAGAGATTTTATTAATTTATTATATATAAAATGTTTTGTCAAATTCCACTTGATTAACCAATAATTATATGTAATTATAAGTATAGAATATAATAATAAAATATACTAAATCAACTTTTATATATATATATATATATATATATATATATATATATATATATATATATATATATAATTTCTTACACTTTTGAATTAATTTTTAAATAATAACCATTCTAGTTTATTCTTTAGAATTGAGACAATGGGCTTATACTATGCAGGATCATGTGGATGTGAATTAAAAGGTTGCCATTATTTATTTTAAAATGATGATGAGATGAATAATTCTTATTTGTATTGACAGCGAGTGCTTCTTCAAAATAATATGATGTCCACCCAGACTTACTCAGCACATAATGTCCCACCTAATCTTGATCTATGATCTTGGTCCACCTAGAATAAAAATATAATGAACTTGGTGAGTAATGATATGGATAGATTTGATTTGACTTTATTATCAGTACTCTTATTCAATGGTATAAGGTTTTACTATGTTGTCTTTTTATGTCAATCCAAAAACTTTGATTGTGGTGTATATTTTCCTATTTGTGTGATAAAATCACTCTAAATTGATGTATAAGAATTCCATGTGCACATTTAGGTTTGCTTGACTTTGCGCCCCTCTTAGCATAAGCTACTCCATGAATAACAAAGCAAGAGTACAAATCCACAAAAGAAAATAAGAACATGAATTAAAGAATAAAATATTAATAATAGCAAATAAAAAATACAAACTTGCTAAGATTGAATAGATTCCACCACTCACTACGTGTCTAGCTTGAGCTTCAATCAATCAAAGCAATAATAAATTAATAACTCACTAGTTGGAAGAACTTTGTTCCATCTATTTGCTGAGAAGACATCTAAATTTGTCAATAACCATCTAGAAAAAATGCAGGAGATTTATTTGCTTGGATTTAGATTCATTGTAATCTTTTCTCTACATTTCTACAGTGTTTGAAATTTTCATTATGAAATGTACAAGCAAAGTGGGTTTAAATCATAGTCGATCCAATTTTTACACAAGTTCTCATAGCAAATGTAAGTGACTTGGAGAACTTTACCCTGAGTGTTGCTTGAAGTGGGAGTTTTGAAATTCTAATCAATACTTGGCAGAATCTAAAAAATGGGTATTGACTGAATGTAGTTCATAGATTCAAATTCTAGCCAATCCATAAAGTAATCAACAAAAGTACCTATTTTATTTCAAATTAAGCACTTAATTTTATTCTGACATTATAGATATTTGAAATTCTGGGCAATCATCAAACACCCTAGTTTATTCTACCATTGAACAAATTTTATCATAATTCTCACATCTCCAAACCTTCACCTTATTTGTATTTTATTTTATTTTTTTAATTGCATGTTGATTTGCTTTATGAATCAAATTATCCCATTGACTCATTTTGTCAATACCTAGATAATACTGTATCAGAAGCATTGAAATACAATACTTTCTCTTTCAAATGATTTTGTATATGATTTTACTCATAATCTTGGCATTTGAAAAAATAACAATTTCTAATTAATTTTCTAAATTTATTCAAAGTTTCAAAACAACTTCATTAATGCCATACATGTGATCATGATATTGTATACTTAATTTTTATTTTGATAAGAATGGGAAAAAAATAATATGTAAAACAAGCACAACTAGTACAACTATTCAAAAAATTAAGTATTATTTTAGTCCAACAATGTTTCCTCTAATGATTCAAACATATAATAAATTTAATTATATCTTCAACTTGCAGGGGCTTAGTGCATAGCGTACTTGTTATCTAATGAAAAGGTTTAATGACCAGTCCACTTATTGAGCTATAGAGTTTGAAGGTAGGCGATACATCATTTTCCCTTTAAAATCCAATCATTCATTAATGTAAACTAGGAATTTGACTAAGAAGAAGAGATTAGTATTGTGTTAGTGATAAACTAAACAAAGCAAATTGACAAACAACACACTAAACTAACACCTTCATGCCTAGTTACTAGGGTGAGCTTAATAACAAAAATAAATGACAAACAAAACTAAAAAATAATTTAAAAAAAAGAATCCTTCACCTTCCTTGGATGCTCCAAATGCTTTTGTATTAGTGGCTTGTTTGGCTTGTGCTCATGAAATCTTCATCAAAGGAGGTTGGGTTATCTTCTCTTCTCCTTGGCACCTTTGACTTTGGCATGGCTTAGAACCAATTTGGTATGGTAACACTAATTTCAATAGCTTTTGTAATCATTTGTACATTATAATTTTGCATTATCAATCCTTTGAAGATATTTGAGCATAATAACTTTGCACCAAAATAGCTTAGAAATGATGTTCATAGCCTCTCTATTTATAGATTTTTGAAAATGGCTAGAATCAATCTGAACCATCCATCTCAAGATTGAGATGTGTGGATAAGGATTAATAAAATTTTAAAATTAAAATTAATAAATAAGCTCATCAATATTTAGGATAACGGAGTAATTAATAGTCATGGAGGGCATTGATGAGGCATGAGAGGCATGAATCTTGATATTTGTGGCATTTATGGCCTACGGATGTATTCCCAAGAAATGAGGTCACCTTATGATACAAATATTATATATTCATTTGTAAAAATAAATATTCAACAAGTTTCCAAGGAATTCTTAATTTGACTATAATTTGGTTTAATTAGATCTTAATATGATTAAGCACTTTGTGCATAAATTACTCAAATTGAACAGAATGCCTTGTTATTACCTCAAATTTTGACTGGATTAGAATTAGAAGTTTATGTTAGATACATTATATCCATTGTCCCATTTAGGATGTTACCAATATCATATAATAAAGGCATGTGTCTCGTATAATATATTTGATACGAAAGAGCAATCTAGAGCACCTAGATATAAAATTGGCATTTTGAATTGAAATGATCTTATCAAAGTTAGTTGGACCATAAATTGCATTATCCTATTCAATGATACTCTAGCCAAAATCATCACTTTAATATATCAAGTTCAAATCTTTTAATAATATTTAGTGTTTTTAGGCCAAATTATGCATTTCAATGGAAATTAGTCAAAAAATTGATTGGAGGTCATTGGTGGTCATATTTAGGTGTATATAGCTTTCCCCTATTTGTGAAGATGTTGAAAACCATAGGAAAAGCAATATCTTCTCAAATAATGAGAAAGATCACATATGCCAAAAAGAAGATGATGATTGACAAACGAAGATTTAAATGGTGTTTGGAAAGCCTATGATGATGCCCCCTCAAGGGAGTGGCTGTCACATTTGTTAATGGATGGTCCTTCAAAAATAAACAAAAATAAAGATGGAATTACCCTGTGGTTGAGAATAATCTAAATGAGAAAATGCTTATATGCATTGAGTTAAAAAAGATACTAATTTTCCCAAAGGTGGTTATAATCAGGGATAAAAGTCAAAATAATGATTTTCTCATAAGCAGTTACAATCAATAAGAGGACCTAGATTGGCTAAAGATGATAGTATCCCAATTAAGGCTAATTAAAAAGCATAACTCAAGGATATAACCTAGAATATAGATTAAAGATGAGTGGGTACAAAGTGATGAAATAGATGAATAGAAGAATAAGATTGATTAGTGTGAATGATTCAGTTATACTTGCCAATGAGGAGATGCTCATCTTGATTAGAAATGATACAACTAGAATGGTTAATTAGTTGATTTGATCAAGAATGGGATAGAAAGAATTTCCAAGGTGCCAAGGATAAACTTCTATGGCTCCATTGATTTTGGACCTTCTTGAAGCTGATTTTTACTATAGCATGTGATGGTAGGCTTCATGATAGAACACCATGAAGACTATCCCAAAATATGCATAAGAGCTAAATCTTGATCCAATAAACACTCTAAAACAATACACCAATGATAAAAACCATGATGACAATGTTGACATATGAATATGGATGGACTCAATAATAATGTACGTAATAAATCACCTAATGAACACATATAGACTAAGTCAAGGCAATAGTGTTGAAATCAAACAAATAAGCAAGAAGAGAAACAAATAAATAAACACAAAAATAAAAAAATAAACAAAAAACAAATAAACAAATTGAAACAAACAAACAAATAGAAATCTTGAAAACAAAAGCAAACGAAAGCATCATAACAATGACCATGCCCTAGTAAGGTAGATCGAGGATAACTAACTAAGCTTAATCATGAAAAATAGTTTTAAATTTTCAACTATTATGAATGTTATTAGAATTTTGAGGTATTTTAACTCATTAGATAATGATAAGATACCTACTCACAAAATAACAAGAGCATTTAGCTTAAGTTGCTCATAAAATGGTGAGAGTGTGGCTTAGGTTGATCATAAAATGGTGAGAGTGTAGCTTAGGTTACTCATAAAATGGTGAGAGTGTGGCTTAGGTTGCTCATAAAATAGTGAGAGCATTTAAATTTAGGTTTCTCACAAAATTGTGAGAGCATATAGAAAGAGTGACTGAGGTGACCTCAACATAAATTGAGCATGACCTACATAGACTTGAAATGACTTTAAGTTATAGTAATTCCATCCACACAAAATATAGGGAAAAACTAACTAGGTCCCAATAAATTTTCAAATCTAGAAAATGATCAGTCAAATGAAAACAATAATGGTAAGGTGATGTGGCAATGCATGGCAAACAAGTGTTTCCCTTAATTTGCCCATAGGTGGTTATAACTAGGATACGACGTAATACATCAATAATACTAATTTTCCCATAGGTGGTTATAATTAGTAATAAGATTGGTGAGACATTGATTTGCCTATAGGCAGTTATAATTAGGCTCACATAAATAAACTTGATAAGAGGAAAGATATCTTGTCAAATCAACTGTCATACTACTTTCATAGACTGTCATTATATATATGAATTTGATCATTATAAATATGAATTTGATAAGAGTTGAAACCTGATTGAAATCCCCTTGCAAAAAGTATAGGAAGAACCAAAGTAGCCAAGATCAAAATAAGTTTGGGTAGGATGAGTAAAAATAGGCTTTGGTCTAGATAGGAATGGAATGGTTAGATGGTATGGTTTTGCTAAGAATAATGATGGTTTGATAAATTGGATAAAATGGTAAGAGGGTTGGCAAAAAGTTAGATATAACGCTAAGAGGGTTTCCCTGAAGTGAGAAGGTAAATGGTAGAATACGTGATAATGGAAAAAGGATATGTAATAATAGTAATGGCATGGTATGGTACATGAAATGGTATGGTTCATGTTTTTAGCTTGGGTGTGGTTTTTTATTCTATTGTTCCTGCTAATAGGGAGATGCATGTCCTAATACACAAATGATATAAACAAAATACTTGATCATGTTAATTGTTATCCCACACCTCATCTGAATAATTGCTCTATCAATAACTACCTATAGATTATGATTTTAATAATATTATTGTGATCTTCATTGATCATTAATTTTGATTCCTTCAAACATTGAGAGAAGGTATCCTTGTAGCCTTTATAAAGGAAAGTGCAGCCATGGATGGTAAATAAAGACAAATAATAGATGGTAAGTTTGATTATGAAATCAATTGGCAGATGATAATGGAATGTGGAATAATTAGGAAATAAATAAAGATTAAGACTTTCAGTCATATGTAATGTTGTTGATACCAGATGTGACATAACTTTAGATGTGGTAGGGCTGAAGACTTGATCTCTCGATAGGACTATCAAATTTTGTTGTTATTTGATCTTGAGAGTATATACCATCTAATTAGGCTATAGATAGGAAGCTATTTTTGTTTGATCTTTGAGTTTGTCTTCATCAAGTAGTGAATAACTTTTGTGCTCAGCTATTGGTACCTCAATGACATTTTCACCAATGAAGATATCTTGATTGTCCCATAGCACCTCTGAGAAGGTTTCACTAATGAATATTGGGTTTCAACTTTGTTTGTATTCTAGTTCTTTCAAAAAAAAATCACTAAAATATTTTAAATTATGACTTTGATTATCTTCTAGTGCTTCCAAAAATGTTTTACTACAAGATGTTGAGTTCTGACTTTGATTGTCCCCTAGCACCTCTAAAAAGGTTTCACTAGGAGAGTGTTCTTCTACTATATGAATATGGTCTTGGCCTCCTTGCTCTTCTTCAACTAATATGCCACCATTGATACAGTTCAACAAAGTGTGATTCTATTGATCCTAATCAACACTTATGGAAGAGAGAATGTCAATAATATTGTTATTTTGGTTGATGGTAATGTCCTATAGAATGGTAATATAATGGGGAGAGGTTGTATAATCTTTGTAGAAGATATTAGGATACTTTATGTCAAATATAAAGTAATAATCTTCAAAAACTATAGAAGAATCACAAATATATTCAAATTGATCTACAAGGCATGAGTAACCAATGTTTTAATAGTGACAAACATATTCTTTTTTTGAATCTGATTCGAACTGAAGGGACTCTGAATTTGATGTTGAGACTGATGTTGATTTAGATTTTGATGGTAAATCCAATTTTAGTTCAAGAATAAAATCTAACTATAACTCTAATTCTTCATCTGATGGTTACGTTGAATATTTAGTTTTGAACAAGTAATAGTTTGTGATGGAATAATGGGCTCCACAAAAACTAGTTTGTCAGAGTAAAAATCCTCTAAGATGGAAAAAAGGCTAAGAGACAAATCTTCAGAGACTAGCTTGACAATAGAAGGCTCTTGAAAAATAGGCACATGGTCAAGGTAATGATTTTCTAGAAGGTGATTATAATCATTAAGAAGTGATTTGACAAAGACTAGCTCATCAGTGTGAGACTCGTCGATAACTAGTATAGGATCAATAGGTGATTTGTCACAGGTTGACTTATCATAAGTGATTGGTTCAACCAAAACATCTTAGATTGGTTGGTTGTCTTGACTTTGATTTCCAATGAGTTGGAAAATATCAATTTTGAATATAGCTTGGTCTTTGAAGGATTGGATCGATTGAGGTTTGGATGGGATTGATTCTAGATGAGGAATGGCTTGTGGTTGGATAATGGTAGGGCATTGGAGAGCATGATTGTTCACATGATTCAAAGGATGAATTCCTAAAATGGTAATGATAGGGCATTATGGGGCTTGATTTCCTACGCAAGCCAAAGGACTAGGTCCTGTAATGATGAAGGGGTATTATGGAGCTTGATTGCTTAAACAAGCCAAAGGATAAGGTCCTGGTGTAGAAATTTAGCATTAAGTAACTTGATTGCTTGCACAAACTAAAAGATGAGGTCTTTGTATGGGAATGGTGTGACATTATGGTCTTGGAATAGAAATGGTATGATGTGGTGGTGCCTGATTACTCGTATAAGCCAAAGCATCCAAGTCATTCTCATAAATTATATCATCCCAATAGTGAGTTGGCTCATAAGCTAGTTATTGATTGTGTTCTACATACTGATTATTGTAAAGAGGGTACGGATCTGTATCCCAAATAATATTATCTATAGTTGGGTCTTCAAAGTCCTCACAAGCCTCTTCATGCAAATCAAGGTCTCAATTTGGATTTTGTGGATTTTTACTCTGTTCCTCGTAAGGAGTATTCTAGGGAGAATAATAAAAATCCTTAGAAAATCTCTCTATAAGGGTTTCTAGTGGGATTTTATGAGACCATTGTATCATAAGTTAGATTGTATGTGACTCCACTATAAGTGTAGCTAGACATATCCACATAAATTATGAAAGCTCCCAAAAAAAAGGCTTAGAGTTTTAGAGTTTTATAAACTCTAAAAAATTGTCCAAAAGATAAATGATTCAAATTTGGTCTAACTTAGTCAAAGGGGTGGAGTTGTATCTCTAATATGGTCTAAAAGTGGAGTTGTATCTCCAAAATGATTTGTGTTGAGACTTGGCATAAAAAAATCTCACATCAAATGTCTAATGTCAAATGTCATATGCATAAAATGTCAAGCATCTGAATAAAAATTGGCATATCAAAGGTCTAGGTCAAAATGTTCAAATGAGGGTAGGCATCATGATAAAAACCATGAAGACTTAACCAAAATATGTGTAAGGACTGACTCTCGATCCGATAAGCACTCAAAAATAATGCACCAATGATAAAACCATGATGACAATGTTGGCGTATGAATATGGATGGACCTAAAAATAATTTGCTTGAGTAATCACCCAATGAATGCATATATACTAAGTCAAGGCAATAGTGCTAAAAGCAAACAAATAGGCAAGAGAATAAACAAGCAAACAAACAAATAAACAACTTTAAATAAATAAACAAATAGAAAGCCTAAAAATAAAAGCAAAAGAAAACATCCTAACAATGATAATGCCCCAATAAGGTAGATCAAAGATAACTGACTAGGCTTAGACAGGACAAATATTTTTGGATTTTGAAATATTATGAATGTTTTTGGCATTTTGAGGTATCTTAACATGATCGAGAATGACAAAATACTTGATCGTAAAATAGCGAGAGTGTTTGGCTTAGGTTGCTCACAAAATGGTGAGATAATATGGAAAGGGGGACTTAGGTGACCTCAACATGAATTGAGCATGACCTACATAGTCCTTAAATGACCTCAAGTTATAGTAATTCCATCCAGACAAAAGGTAGGAAAACACCAACTAGGTCCCAACAAGTTCTCAAATCTAGTAAATGGCTAGTCAAATAAAAATACAATGGCAAGGTGATGCGATAATGCATGGTAAATAAGTGCTGCCCCTAGTTTGCCCATAAGTAGTTATAACTAGGATACAATGGCATAGGTTAATGATACTAATTTGCCTATAGGTAGTTATAATTAGTAGCAAGACTAGTGAAACATTGATTTTCTCATAGGTGGTTATAGTTAGGCTCACATAAGTAGGGTTAATACAAGATGGAAAATGAAAGATATATTACTAGATTAATTGTCACACTAATTTCATAGATTATCATTTAAATATAGATTTGATGGTTTTTTGAAACTTGATTGAAATCCTCTCGTAAAAAGTGTGAGAAGAACCAAAGGAACCAAGATCAAAATAAGATTGGGTAAGACGACTAAAAATAGGCTTTGGTCTAGATAGGAATAGAATGATAGGATGTATGAAATGGTAAAAGGATTTGCCCCAAGTGATAGGATGAATAACATAAATATGTGATAATGGCAAATGGATATGTAACAATAGCAATGGCATGGTAATGTGAAATGATATGGTACATCTTTTTGGGTTAAGTGTGGTAAATGACATATGATTCTATTTTTCTTTTTGAGATGGAGATGCACGTCTTAATCAATAAATGATACAAATAGAATACTCAATCATGTTAAATGTTATCCCACACCTGTTTGAATAACTGATCCATCAATAATTGCCTACAAAATGTGATTTTAAAAATGTTTTTTTGATCTTCATTTGTCATTGATTTTGATTTCTTCAAACATCGAGACAAGGTATCTTTGTAGCATCTACAAAGGAAAGTGCGAACATGGATGGTAAATAAGGACAAATAATGAATGATAGGTTTGATTATGAAATGGAATGGTAGATGATAATATAATGTGGAATGGTTGGAAAATAAATGAATATTGAGATGTTTAGTCACACATAATATTGTTGATGCCAAATTCAACATAACTTTAGTTGTGGTAGGGTCAAAGACTTGTTCTCTCGATAGGACCATCAAATTTTTTTGTTGTTTGGGCCTGAGAATAGCTACAATATGATTAGGCTTTAGATTAAAATCTATTTTGATTTGATTTTTTATTTTGTCTTTATCAAGTAGTGAAGAAATTTTATGCTCATCTATTAGTGCCTCAAAGAGGTTTTCACCAATGAAGTTGTCTTGATTGTCCTGTAGTGGCTTCAAAAATGTTTCACTAACGAATATTGACTTTTGACTTTGATTATCTTCTAGCGATTCCAAAAAAGTTTTATTAGAAGATTTTGAGTTCTAAATTTGATTATCTTCTAGTGCTTTTTAAAAAAATTCACTAGAAGATGTTGAGTTCTGACTTTGATTGTCCCTTAGCACCTCTGAAAAAGTTTCACTATGAGAGTGTTCTTATTCTATATGAATGTGGTCTTAGCCTTCTTACTCTTTTTCAACTGATATGTCACCATGGATGTAGTTCAACGAAGTGTGATTCTGTCAATCCTAATCAATACTTGTGGGAGATAGAATGTCAATAATATGTCTATTTTGGTTGATGATAATGGCTTGTGAAATGGTAATAAAATGGGGATATGTTACACAATATTCATAGAAGATACTAAGATAACTTATGTCAAAGTTGAAGTACTCATCCTCAATGATCCAGGTGGATCCATGTACCATTCTAGTTTTTAAAAGTCTTCAAATTCTATTCAGATCATTTGCATGTCATAGAATTCATCGAGAGCTTTCTAGAACTTCTTTCGAAACAAAAAATAGAGTCTGGATGCTCAAGATATAGCTAGTTGAAGAAATCTTACGACAGGCAAAAAAAGGGGGTGTCAAAAGTGACATGGCATTGTTTAAATATGCCAAGTGGACCAATAACCATTTGACATGTGGAAAAATAATTTGGTGCAAAAAAAATTTGGTTTGGTGTTTTTATTCACATGTTATTTGAGAAATTTTCAAACGTTTATCACTTTGAAACAAGGTGCCAAAGGCCAATTTGCACAAGCTACCACGTCACCCACCAATCATGTAATGACCAAGTCTAAATGACAACCTAAGTTAGTGCCTAAGTCTTGGCATTTGAAAATGGGACTGACTTATCTATTTTAATTATATAAACTATTATTCCCAACAAATGTGGGACAAAGAAAAGTCAAAATGCACCTAAGGAGGAAGACTAACAGTTCCCAAGCACCTAGAAAGGAGGCTGGTGATTTTGAACCCTGCACCTTTGGTGCATGTTGATGTTTAAAATTGTGCTTTGTTTCAGACACCAACAATGGGAATTTTCAAGATGTGGGACATGCGACTTGAAACAACCACCAGATTTTTAAGATGCTGGTCTCTTCTTTATATCAAGTGTTGGGGGAAAAAGGGATGGGAATTTAAACAGAAACGTAAATGCAAAGAAAGAAAATCTAACTATGGTGATGCACCTAAATGTAATTCAACCTTAATCCTAAGCACAGTGAAACTATATGTAGGATTCATTTACATTTAAGAGCAAACAAGTGCATGATCCATGTAAAAGATTGAAATAATAAAAACAGAGGCTCACAGCATAGACTTCTTTTGTTGAAATATAAAAATGTCAATAAAGGCATAGGGTTCAATCTTCCTAATTGAATTTTCTAATCACATAAGAGGCACAAAAACACGTATAGTTATGTAAACCTTCTAACTCAAGAAAAAGAGACAAAAATAAATGACATTCCTAATCATAGTTCTAGAAAATCTATAATCTAGACAACTTTTGCAAATGACACAGATAATATCAACAAAGGCCTAGGGTTCAATTTCCTTATTTGAATCTTACAGTCATACAAAAGGCACAAAAACATGTACAGTCATATAAACCTTTCAACTCAAGAAAATGAGACAAAAGCAAATGATATTACTTAGCCACAACTCTAAAAAGTCTAAAACTTGTTACAATAATTCTATATTCAAAAATGCTCTCTCTCTGTATCTTATCCTCCATGGTGATCCCTACACTCCTCTTTATAGCCTCAAATCTCTCATTCCATCACCTACTTTCCTGTGCAACTGTCTATTATGCCTTTATCTCACAGGGGACAAATAGATGGTGCTTTCAATGTTTGCAGGCCCCAAAAATCTACCTGGTGAACTGCTCCACCTACTGGAAATAACTCCCACTGAGTTTTCCTCCAAATTTTCCATGTGTTCCAAAACTTATGGCCCAAATTGAACTCTAACTAAGCTGGAAGTGTCTATCAGAAGATAGTTCTTAGATTCTGAAACATTCTATTTCCCTGCAATTTACTTGCTGAAACAGATACACAAGATGCTTTGTTTTATTAAATAGAAGAGGACACTTAGTCAATTCCTTGAAAATCTTCTTATTACTTAGGAGATAATAGAGGATGACACATGTCATGTTTTACAGCAACTATCGAAGACATGCGGCATATTTGCATAACTTATACTCTTTTGTGTCTTGGCTCAGGATCATTTCACCTTTGACACATGTCACAATCTACTTCTTTAATACTTAACAACTTAACAGAAATAAGACTCACCATATTTCTTGCTCGAACAACCTTTAAAAGGGGCATGGAGACATGTGACAATCTCTGCTTCTCTTTTGCTACGCTGTGGAAGTGTTCAAGATGCATGCTAAGCTCCTACAAATGGTGACACTTGGCAGCTTCCGTAGCTTTAGAAAGAGAACTCAAGACCCACCATAGTCTTTATTCTGCAATGAAACTTTGAAAAAGATCTTTTATATGTCGACACATGGCAGCTTTCGTTACTTCTGAGAATGGAGTAGAAAGGGGCTTAGTTGATGACACTTGGAGGCCTCCGCTTGAACGATTTAGTTGCGCCTTACTTGCCCTCTGAAAGGGCACTTGTCCTTTGGTCTTTGGGATGCTCCTTTGAACTCCCTGATTATACTAAGCTGTTGAACTACTGATTAAACTAAAAATGGTTCAATGGTTCAACGTTGCGCGTCGTTTACACATGAACTAAGGCATTGAACCAAGGATATTGAATCAAGGCTTTGAACCAAGGCATTAAACTGAACATCTTTCAGATGTCAACATGTGGTGAATTCTACTCTCTTCAGTTGGGATACATGGTAGCTTCCATCGTATTTATAAAAAAAACATTGAGACCTTCTGCTATTGCCACTTGGCACTTTTTGCCTAATCTCGATACTTAGCCTTTTGAAATCCTTCCGCTGTAAAGAGATAAAATGCAGGTGCCAATATGTAACCACGAATGCTAACACTTGGCACGTTTTGCTGAGTCACTGTGAGATACGTGTCACATTCTGACCAACTCATAAAAAATATGAAAGGTGCCTCAGATGACAACACTTGGTAGCTTCCGCTCGACTTCAACACTTAGGCAAAAATGAATCAAAAGGAAATAGAGCCCGTGCTCTATTTCATGACTTTGCCATCTTGGACCAAAGAATGCGAAAGCAAAATTTTGTAGCGTGTGACTAAAAAATAGAATGCAACGTAGAGTAAATTTTTACTCTACAGTTACTGGCGACCCCGAGGACTTTTGAGCTTGCTCAAAAAGAAACCACGACTCTCACTAGATCAAAATTTCAAAATCACAACTTCAATAATGTTGTCTGGTAAGTGGACCACTCTTCATCAGATAACCCTTGCTTATTTTGTAATTCATTGAAGGCTAAATCAAGGTCAATGATATCTTTGTGTGAAAATTTTTACAAAATTTGAATAGTAGCCTTCAATTTGAATTTGAGCTGGGAAACAGGAACCAAGACAGCTTCTACTTCAGGGACTGATGAATCATCCCTTAGATCTTGGAAAACTATTTGATCATTTTGTCTGGCCAACAACAATGGTTCAATTTCTTCTACCATCAGCATGATATCAGCATCAAGAAATGGAGAAGGAAGACCTAATTGTACTAGATCTTCAACATGCTGCTTCATCTCGTTGATTCCTTCCTTCATGACATCTAGAAGCTCCTTGCAACTGTTAGCTATAGAATTGCAACTGAGAACCTCATTTACTCGCTTAGCAGCGACCATTCTATCATTGATTCCTACTATTGACAATGTTGTGTCTGTTGCATTTTAAAGCTTTTGCAGCAACGTTTGTGAGTCCATTACTCTCTCAGAGACTGTAGCCAGAGTATTTACAACTGAACTCTCCACCTTTTTGCACAATTTTTATGTATTTAGTAGGAAGGTGAGAGATGGCCTGAGCTGAATAATCTCTGAAGAGATTCTCTTCCATATGGATTTGTATAGCTCCCTTACCAGACTTAATACTCTAACACTCTTTGGCCTATTGGTCAGCTCTAGTGTCAATTGTGTTGCTCTCTATTGCTCTGAGTGAAATTGGGCTATTATGACCATGGTGTTATTCTATTTGGCCAGCAGCTTTTGTTGCAATTGGGTAACCTACAACAGGTATTCCTCGCACTTTCCTTGTAGTGCTACCTTTTCATGCCTGAGGGTTGTTATTGCATTCTTTACTTGTGTGAGCTCTGCTTTTAAAGAATCATTTTGGGCCTGAACTGATCAGTGAGTCTGAAGAGAAATAATGTAAAAGGATAAGGCTTTGACCACTTGAGCTATGGAGGTCGAAGTGTTATAAAAGGGATGAAATTCTACTTGAAGAAGGATAAGAAGCTGACTATGTAAAAAGATTTAAGAAGGTTAGAGTCTTATTATTGCTTTGTGCAGCCTTGGGCCATTATTTTCAAGTCTAAGAGATAAAATTATAGGTAAGCAGAGATCAGAGAAGGTGAATTGAGGACTTGTGTTGATTTTGGAAGCCATTTGTTACACAAAATTAATGAGAATGGTCCTCACTTTGAACGGACCCAGAGACGTAGGCTATTGAAGCCGAACTCCATTATCAATTTGCTAGTGAATTCTTTTAATTTTCTCTGATTATTATCTAATTATGATCTTCATTTTAATTCTGGTTTTAATGTATTTATACAAAATTGAACAAAAAAGTGAGAAATTGAAGGATCTCTTAAACATGAAAAAGTGTTTTTCAGATGTACTACACTTGTATTTTTAGTTTATAGATCAAATTTTTGGTATCAGAGCGGTTGTTATTTAATAGTGATTTCTAGTGTATGTTGACAAGGTCTAATCCCAAAAGGGTGAAGTAAAACTCATTGAGTATAATCCATAGATTGGTTCAAGGTGTGCTTTAAGGATGGCCAAAGAAGAGATGGAATCCGAACAAGCTTTCCACCGAGCTTTCATGGACATGAGAAGCATGGTTGAGGAACTATACCATGACAAACAAAGGAAATCTGAGAATGAAAAAGAACGTGATTCATGAGAATCAAAAGGTAAAGAAACCAAAAAACCTTCTTCATCAGATGATGGTAAAAAAACTATGGAATCTCTCCCTTCACTAAAATTGGATATTAAGTTTCAATTACCAATGTTTATTGGTGAAGTTAATGCCAAAAAGTTGGATAATTGGGTCAAGTAGATTGAAGTTTATTGCAGGGTCCAAAAGATTGCAGGGGATAAGTCAAAAATTCATTTGGCTACTCTTCGTATGGGAGGCACATCTCTCATCTGGTGGGAGAGTAAGTTGAAGGAAGATGAGCTTCAAAAAGGTAACTCGATTTTTACTTGGAATGAATTTATTGAAGAACTCAGAAATCAATTCTATCCTTTAGGCTATATGCAACAAGCCATGATGGATTGGCAAAGTTTCAAATAAGGAAAAGGCCAAAATGTTTAAGATTATACACAAAAATTTAGGAATTAAGCTTTACTTTTGAATGTTCATCTATACACACAAGAAACACTGCTATAATATATAGGTGGGCTACATAGTTACTTAATACATATGATTCGTATGTTCAACCCCAATAATTTAGATGCAGTATGTGTTTAAGCCACTCATTTAGAGGCTAGAGGAAAACAATCAAAAGAATCTTTTCCTAAAGTAAAAAGTAAGCAATCTAATGTTAAGCAATCCAAAGGGGAAAGTTCATCAAGAAAGTGTAAACAAAAATCCACTTTTACTGTTAAAAAAGAAGAAGGAAAACTATTTTGTAATCACTGCAAGAAAAATCATGATGAGTCTAAGTGTTGGAAACTACATCCTGAGTTAAGGCCTAAGAGGTTTCAAAAGAAAGAAAAGAAGGCTAATGATATGGTTCAGGACTTAGGTTCAGATTTAGGTGATGAAACTAAGATCACAGCTATGGGATTACATAATGATTTTTCTCTTTTGATTTCTAGCACTAAGTCATCAAATGATGCACTTCCTTCTAAACAAAATTTTGTGCATGTTGATAAGAAAAGAAATGAATTATTCCACATTAGAGTTGTTTCAAAACATACTAAGATTAACACTCTATTTGATAGTGGTTCACAAGCAAATTTAATTTCTAAAGAGTTTGTTAAGAAGCTAGGCTTACAAACCAATCCCCATCCGAAGCCTTATCCACTAGGTTGGGTGTGTGACAATGCAAAGCTACAAGTCTCACAAACTTGTAGACTAAGGTTTCCCATCACATCCAGGTTCATAAATGAAGTCGAGTTGGATGTTGTTCCATTGGACATATGGCAAGTTGGTTGTACCTTTGGAGCCTATTTCATATCCTTAGGCTTGAGCCTAATCATCTTTACACCCCTATTGGTGCCCATTTTACCTTGGGTCAACTTTTTGTACAAGTCAAGGCACTCTTAGAACATATGTGGTCCTTGATAATACCCATAAATTGGATGCATCAGGTAGTCACAATGATAGTGTTCAGTCAACCTATACTTGTAACATGATCATGGTGGGAATCTTCCTCTATCACATCCTCCACCCCACCCTCTAGTGCCTCTATGGTTTCCATAGCCAGCATTCTACTAACCATAAGCCTCATTTCCTTGGTTCACCTACCCTCTAGCTATTATGGTTGCCTATCATGCACCTCTCTATGTTTTGGCACATTTCATCAATCATTCAGTAGTCAGTTATTTTGTGAGTGTAGGTGTCACACAACTTACAATAGATGGTTATGTTGACTTGACTAGCATGTTGCAACAAGGGGCAGTTATGAACATCATGCATGTCATGACAAACTTCACAGTTGAGAATCAATGTACACACATTCCTTTGAGGGAAGTTGTTTCAATTATGACCCACCATTTCTTAGTCTATGTACCACAACCCACTTTAAATATCTTGTGATGAACTAGCGGGCAACTTCTATAATTGGGAAACCATAAATGCAATTTGTACCTTTATGAATGGGTTGATTCTTGTATCAATGTTCCTAACCACCTTGGCTCTAAGTGTAGGTTCAAGTGTTTCCCAAGGGTCTGTGAATGTCTTCATGGATAACAGCCTTCTAAATGGCACTAACAGTCCTATAATGAACCATTACGCATGTTAGGAGGGGTGTGTGTCATAAGGGAGCTTGGAGAGGAGTGTCTTGAACCTAGCATCATACTAGCACAGGATTTTTGATAATCCTTGGTTTATATCCTTGAGCATGGTGATGTTCTAATGTTCAAACTCAAGTTTATCAAAATACTTTAGGAATACTCCCTTCAGGGTGTCATAATCAACCATAGCTTGGTTAGGATCAAACTTACTATACCAATTATGGGAGCGATCAATAAAGGTTGTCATGAACTAAGTTTCCTTTCACTCAGATTGAGTTATTCCCTGAGCAGGCCATTATAACTCACACTTGAGCACATCCTCTATGACATTCTTTATGGCTTAATACTCTGGCAAACACATGGCCATCTCATAATAGATTTGGGGTTGGGGGAAGTTAGTGCCTGAGGCACTTGTCCTCCTAATGCTTATCCTATCATTGGTCCTCTAATGCCTTCGACCACTATGTCAATCATTAGTCCAATGGTTACTACTAGTGCCCTAGAAGATGATAGCACCATACTACCAACTAGTGGCATAGGACCACTTCTTACAAGTTGTTGCCTGAGCTGCACCACTTATATTGGTTGAATTGAAGTGCTTCCAATCAAGTTTCATCTAGTTGGGCTAGTGCTTTGCAATCTAGAGGTATCTTCACTTAACTCTTTGTACAGGATGACTTATTCAATCACAAAGTTCTAGTCCAATTTTAAAAAGCAATCAAAGTCTATGTTGCTAATAAGGTTAGTTATCAATCTTTTATTTTCCTTTAGGTAATTTAGTATATGAGCTCACAACATAAATTTAAAGGGGGTAGGTACGTCTAGCGTATCTTCAATGGTCAAGTTCTGAAGGGACCTTGAGCATTTACTAACCAACTGTGGAGTTTATTTTAAGGTTTTGAGGGCTCCTTCCTCTTGGTGTGGCTACCATTTAAGAGATCCTTCCCCATTTCCTCCTTGCTTACTATGGGTCCTCTCAACACTTCTAGGTTCTAGGTCTTCTATTAGTCTGTGCCTCCTTTTATTATAAGCTTATTGCCTATGTTCTTGGTTATCAATCTACTCATCTCCTTTCATCATACCTCACTTACACATCTCCTTCTTCCCTATTGCATTGCTTATATATGAGAGGACTTTAGCCTTCCATCCTCATTATTTTTAATCTATAACCTACCATTAGCTTTTTGAGTTTGATGTTGAGTTCTTTCACAAATGCACCTCTAGGATCACATAATAACTGGTACTCTACTTCACTACTCTCTAGTTTGCCTCCTCCCTTCAGCTAAAATCAACCTCTCTTTTATAAGCTTTAGAGTGTCCTAGGTTCATGAGGAATAAACATGTTAACTATTGAGCTAGTACTAGAGGTACACCTCCCATCACCTCCACTACATTTCACCTTTAATGTGCATTCATTATCCCATGCACCCACTTCCTAATTCTACATGATTTAAAAAGGAGCCACTTGTCTTAAATGGTCGGTCATTATCCCATGCACTTGATTCTCAATGCTTTTTAGAGTCATTAGATGCCAACCAACTAGTGCTGCTAGAAGACAAAAATAGCAACCATCTAAATAGTTGCCTCGTGCCTAGGTATTTATCGATTTGGCATGGATCCATTACTTAGCACAAAATGGGGCCCAATAGGGATTGAGCTTGAGATACATGCTTGTTAATTTATTTTGATTTTATATCTCAAGAATGAGCAGTCCTCTCTCAAATTCTTAATCTACACTTAACGTCACCCTTAAGTTTAAAAAAATCTCATTGCTTCTAGGCTTGAAATTTGTCTTATTTCTAAACTTAGAACCATTATAAGTTGGAACATTTGACCCATAATTAAGCACATTTTCCTCTAAAAGCTTGACCTTAATGTCTTTAATGACATGACAAAGTTCATCAAAAGAATGGTAAGTGTTGAAGACCATTTTATCCTTGATAACTAGAAGCAATCTATGATCAAATATACTTTAAAGTTCACTCTCTAGTAATTAATGAGTCATCTTTGTAACCATAGTCTTAAACCTAAACATATACTTACTATTAGGCTCATGTGATCCTAGTTTCATTTAAGTTATTTATGTAAATGTAAATTTTATGCTAATATTGATTATAAAATGAGCCAAGAATTCATCAACTAATGTCATAAAATAAAGTACAAATACATGTGGTAAAGAATAATGTAGAGAGATTTTGAACACACTATATGAATTTAACAAGCTAATTCAAACTCAAAATGTAAACTACTTATTAAGAAGGATTTATAAAATAAATCAGAAAACTTACAAAATTCCTTGTTTCATGTGACCTCCTTCTAGGATTTGTAAATGATCAAGTTATTGTATGTAAACTTAGATATTTGACTTGGATACTTGATCAAAGGATTTTGATGATGGATTCAATGAATGCTTGATTATAGATTTGACATGGATTGGATATGCAATTTGGATATTTGGTTAGCTAAATGGGTATGAAGGCCTTAAGAATTTGCTAGATAGTTAAAATATGGATTTTTTATGAGAATGCTAAATTGATTTTGACATGGCTTTGATATGAGATTGGAGATTGCCTTCCATGGAGGAGGATTTTTGTTTATATAGAGGAAGGGAGGGAAGATCAAGGGTTAAGATTCAAACTTGGATGAGGAGATCCACTAGATAGAAATTATCCAACGAATATTAAATTCCTTGGAAGTCTCTAGTTTAAATACTTATAGAGACATGGAGGAGGTTCTCCAATTATAAAGACTTCATAATTAGTTTAGTAATAATGGAGGATTAGGTGGGAGTTAGATGAAGATTAGGATAGGAATAGGGATGTAGGGATGTAGGAAAGGCTAGGGTGTAGGTTAGTAGGTGGTTAGGTATGGGAATTTTGAATTCCCATATAATGGATAGCTAGGATTAGATTAGGATAGTGGGAGATTTAGAAGAATTAATGAGGGAATAGGATAAATAAGGTTAGTGAATGTAGGATAATGGATGGGCATATTATATATATATATATATATATATATATGGTTAAGATTAGGATAAATTAGAAGGATAAAATAGGTTAAGCAAAATTAGTGTTGCCTAATAGAAATATTAGACAATAATAATGAAGTGAGTGATTTTAGGTGTATACATTTTGCCCCTTTTTGAAAGGGCATTGTAAGTGGAGTGAAGTGGAAGGAGTAATGGTCTTTTAAAGAAAAAACAAGTCATGGATGAATGCTATTAGATGATGTTAGTGGATATGATACCCCCTTGAGGGGACATGCAGGGAAGAATGAGTTGGATGGTCACTCGAAAGAAAAAATAATGGGTGGGATGAGATGGATAGATGAGGGGATGGGATGTCAAATATGGGATAGATGATGAATAAGAAAGATTCAAATTGAGCAATGAGCTAAAAATTAATGATGTCCCTATCAAAGACACATGAATAGGGAGGAAATATGATGGGTGTCACAGTTGTAAACACATCCCAAGGGGGAATCAACTATAACAAAATGATGATAGGATTAAAGGTCGCTAACTTTAGAAATATCCTAAGTAAAGATGCATGCAAAGGAGAGATATAGGCCAGGATAGGATGATGATTTGATAAGATTAGTGATAGATGTAGCTCAAATATAAATCAATTGATATGATTTTACTAATGATAGAGAATAAATGAGATTATTGAGTGACCAAAAGGATTAGGATGATTCCCCTAGAAAAGAGACATGCAAAGGAGTGAGAGAGGAGATAGTGGTCGATCTATCCTTGGGTGTTGAAAAGTGGCCAAGTTTTACCTACATAGTCTTAAAAGACCTTAAGATAATGTAGTTCTCACTAGAGGATGGAGGATGATGATGAGGGAGAAGAAGAAGAAGAAGAAGAAGAAGAAGAAGAAGAAGAAGAAGAAGAAGAAGAAGAAGAAGAAGAAGAAGAAGAAGAAGAAGAGGAAGAAGAAGAAGAAGAAGAGGAAGAAGAAGAAGAAGATGATGACGATGATGATGATGATGATGATGATGATGATGATGATGATGATTAGTGATTAGAAGATGATGAGACTTGTTAGTGAGTTGAAGGATATGATTCAGATGATGAAATGAAGATGATAAGGATAAAAAGATGGGATGTTAGTTGGATGAGTCAAGAGGATTAGATTAGTGATGGGAATGAGGATGATTAGATGATGAGAGTAGAGATGATCAAGCCATCATAATTTCATAAAACTCATCATAGTCTAAGTAATCCAATAGATATAACACTTGAAAAGATGCCCCATGATATAAGCATGACCAAGAGGATATTGTGCCAAAGTGCATGGGCAAGTAGCAAACTCTACATCCTCAAGGGCACTTTTGGTGTCCTCATAACACCCTCATTTATTGCCTAATAGATAAAAAAGAGACACAACAAACAAAACATAAGATAAATAAGATATATACATGACATGCAAACAAGACAAACAGAGCAAACAAGTAACACACACACACACACACACTCACACACACACACAAGTATCTACATGCAGTATCATAATGTCTTGCTTAATGATAGGATGAGTGATTGGATGATGGGTTGGATGATCAAAAGTGATTTTGGATTGGGGATGGACTTGGATTTGGAGAGGGTGATCATGATTAGTATTAAGCTAAGATGTTGCCCCTAGTTGCAAATAAAAGGATGGATAATGTGGGAAGGTCTTTGAATATTGACTTGGTCTTGAAATTAGATCAAAGAGTGGCCAAGGATGGGGATGGAACAAAGTGATGACCAAGGATTACCAACAAACAAGGCCCTATAAGAATCCAAACTATAAAAGAGATTAGGAGGTGATGGGATCAAAGATTGTTCATACTAGAAAAGAGTGATTGGATGGGTGTTAGATATGAAGAGGTAATGATAAGGATAGTGATGAGATCAAGTAAATTTCACACTAGCAAAGTGATGAGTGATGGGTGCTAGGTATGAAAATGCATTGATAGATAAGTGATCAGTGCTAGATTTAATTCTTGACAAAGTGATGTGTGCCAATAATACCCAGGTCAAGGATGATAAAGAGATGGAGAGATGGGTGAGCACTTCGATTTGGGTTTCAAGACTAAACATAATGCATAATGATGATGATTGGGGTGATATAGATGGATAGAGATGGATGTGACTAGGGGATCTAGGATAAGATAAGACATCATGGACTATTTTTGGATTTTTCAAATTTTTATGATTTTTAGGGTTTTTGACATTTTATGATTTTTTAAGGATGTTTGGAATATGTATATATAATATAAAAATAGGATCACTAGCAAAGGGAATGCCCAACCTAGCAACCAGGAGAAGGATGGAGGGATGATGGATGGTATGACAAAGGATGATGATGGTGGGGGACTGAGGATGAATAGATAAGGGATAACAAATGACCACATCATGAAGGAACCAAATGTTTATTGACCCAAGTGTTAATTAGAGGATATGCCAAGAGGAGTTTGGGACAATTATCAAGACATCTTTCACTTCATTATGAAGGTCAAGATGAGAAGGAAGAAGAGATAAGATGCATGATATGATGGAGGATGATGGATAAGAATAATATATCAAGGGATAACATGATGGGTTAGGTGAATAAGGTGAACAAGGGATGTGACAAGTGGGTTGAATGGATGAGGATAAGAAATGGATGGATTTACCCCCAAGTGTTAAGGAATAATGTAGATAATAGTTTATTCTACCATACTATTGGAAACTAGTTTTTATCATGGTACTTTCCCAAGGCACCAGAAGATTAGTTTTCACCATTGGACTAATGATTTTTTTTACTTTATTAGGCATCTCGATTTATTAGGCATGGGTACAAGATGTAAGGATGTTGAAAACTGATGGATGATTTAACTAACACCTATTTAGGAGATTCATGATGTTAGGACCATGTAATTATTAATAGATGTATTGGGGTGCTCATGACCTTTGGTGATTCTTAATTGTGATCCCTATAGATATCTAGACCAGGTATCATTGTTGCCCCTATGAGATACAATATTGCTTGAGAGGATGATAAAGATTATATCTTGATGGGGATGCATGGGACTTGAATGGATGATAAGATTGAGATATGATGGTGTGATGGATGATGGAGGATAATTAATGATAGGATCATGATAAGATGGGGTGATGGAGGATGGAAGATTAGGACTAGCAGTGCCATACATCATTGGAGGAACTAGACATTCTTCATTTGATAAGTGTTAAGTGATAAAAGACTTCAAGAGATCCAATACACTTTAACATTTTGGCTCATCTTTGATCTGATTATTTGATGGATGATTATCCATTTAAGTTGGATCATTTGTCTGGATTTGAGTTTGAGTGCCCCCTGAAGCCTAATTTTGGGCTTCACCAAGGGATATTGATTTTTGACTTGAAAGATTATTTTGACTTTGATAGTCTCCTAGTGCCAAATATTGGGCTTCACTAGGGGAAGACATATTCAGATTCATCCAATGATTTAAATCTTCTTGATTTTGACTTGTCGGATCAAAGATAATTTGATTATTGTGATTGAATTTTTTACTATGGTATTGGACCTTTGAATTTGTGACACATATTATATTGCTCAAAGAAGGGTCCAATGATACATGTTCTTATTTGTCCTTATGGAAGAGGGTGATTAAATGATTGTTGATAGTAAGAAATATATCTATGATGGATGAAGGTGATGAAGATGGTATAATGAGGTCAATGAGTGGTGATGGGGAAACATAGTCTTCATAGGGGTTCTTAGGAGATCTAGATTCTACATCAAAGAAAATCTTCTTAAGATCAACAAAAGGATCATGAAGATTAGCTATAGTAGACGCATCTGGAATAGAACCAAATTCATTCTAATAATTTAAAGTGGATAAAGCTTGTAATAACTTGACTATGACTTCATCATATTGATTGGGATCCAAATGTATCCCTGGTGATAGATTGGAGGTATTCGAATTAGATGTGTTTTCAAGAGGACATGTATAATCAACATTAATGAGGGATGATGTTTTTGATAAAGAATTTGATTTAGATCTTGGTGTTGAACATGATATTACTAAAGAGAATACTTTTGATGTTGACTTTGATGCAGGATTTGATGTACAAATTACAATGTTTCTAATAAGAGATTCATTATCCATAATTAATCTCTCAACATGGGGTGTTTGATGTGATGGGTGAGAGGGTTCATGAGAGATAGGAGGACTAGGATCATGTAGAATAAGCATGGTTATGATGGAGGATTCATTGAGGATGGGGGGGATCATGTAGGATAGGTGTCATGTCTTGACCTTGGCTTGTAAGGGAAAAGGCTTGATCGTGATTGGGAATGGAATCTTGCCATTCCTATATTTGTTCACCTAGGGATAGAGACACATCTAGTTCATCTTCTATTACTATATCACCATGGTTAATGAAGTCTTGGACATAATATTTGAAAGGTTGACATCAATTTATGGTATTCCTCTAAGTTAGGTGATATGCACAACATTGGTCATCTTTATACCAAGAGGGCATTGGCTTAGTGGGATCAAGATGTTAGATGGGTGGATAGGCCATCATGTTTGCAATGACTAGTTGTTTGAATAGGGATTCCAATGACATGGGAAGGGGAGTATACGGACATGCTTATTTTGACAAAGATGTGGAAGCATTGGACTTATGATCAGGTGATTATTGACATGACTGGGTGGATGGACTATTAGTGGCCAAGATTGGATTCTTTTTGCTAGTAAGGGGAGGGGTAGATGAAGGCTTTTGATGAGTAGATGGAGGATTGGTATGGGACTCATATAAAGGGGCTTGAGAAAGAGGTGTAATGAGTTAAAGGGGATCAACACCTTTGAGAAGTGGTACACCCATCATAATAAGTCACCAAAGGATCACATCCTTGTTGGCATGTATGTATTGGTCAATGAAGGTGGGATCTAATTCCAAGGTGATGGCTGATAGATGACAGATGATAGAGGTACACTAAGGATTAGGGATGAGTTATTAAACCAAAATAGATTGAAAGGATTGAGGTAGGATAATAGAGAATGATGGGGATAAGGGAGACTAATGGATTATAGTCTATGATCAAATTTTAGACCAATAGTGCAATAGGTGATAACGACCTATCAACAATGCCTAGTTGTCAACCTAGTAAAATGATTGGGAATGTCATGGATGCCTAATATTCAAAACTATCAAGAAGATGATGTGATGGGTTCTAGTAATTAATAAGGAAAGATGATTAGACTAGATTAGATTAATGGGTTTGTTATATTGAGACTAACAAGGTGATGAGATACAAACAAGATATTGATCAGGTATGAGTATCTGACCAAAGGATAAGTGGTAGTGGAGTAGCATGATAGGAGTAGCTCAAAACATTAGGCTAATTTGCTTGAGATGGGATGGGGTAAGATTAGGTGATGAAAGTGATTAGGTTAATGGAATAAGGATAAGTGTGATGATGAAATGATAAAGGGGTAATGAAAGGTGGATGGTTTAGACCCATATGTGACCTAGAAGCCAACTAGGATAAGATGAGGTGATTAATAGATGGGTAATGAAGGCAAGGTTAAGACAAGTGATCGAATATGGATTTCAGATGAGATGTGGATGATGAGGTATGATTAGGATGTGATTAGGGGATGACTAATGTCATATGGGTCTAGTGATAAGATGTGATTAAAAATATGTACAAGAGAATACAATTATGTACAAAGGGGTGAGACAAGGATATACAAAATGTGATTGAAATATGTGATGGGGTGTACAAGATGACATGTATAAGGTAAGATGGGGGTATGACTTATGATAAGTAGATATGACTAGACAAGATAAGATGGGAGAAAGATAATATGTATAATGATAAGATGACAAAGATGATGACTAAGATATATACAAAAGATGATGGGATAGAGATGTGGTAATGATATACAAGATGATACATGCAAAGGACCTAAATAGGTTTGGATAGGCAAAAGTTGACTCAGCTCACAAATAATATGGGTTTAGCATAATACACACCCAAACAAGCAAGTAACCTATGATTAGTAAACTCAAATGTGTATAACCTAATGTCCACACCATACAACAGCTTCACAGGTGAGGCTATAGGCTGGTGACCCATTAAAGTATTGATCGAACCCTCTCAATCCTGCTTACACATGATGGCTACTTTGGAGTTGATATTGAATCCTATAATAGTACACCTATTATGGTTGGAATGTTCTATGCTAGTTTGAACATGCTCTTTAGGGGCATCCCCTATATACATAAAGGTATGTTGGGGCCCAAGTATGTATAGGGTATTTCCTAATGCCTAGTTCAGAGAGTTAACTCTTCCCCTTCACAAATGACCTGTATGGGGCCAACCGCTTAGCCTTATGATAATTGTCCCTTATTGTTATACTCCACTAAAACATGGAGTTTGGTCAACACGTGGTGATGAAATCCATAACACTAACTCCTATAAACTAAGACTGTGCATGGGTGTCAATTCCACATCATGTGTTATCTTAGAGGGGAAGGGGTTAACAAATGGGCAAAACACACGATATGATTAATTAACTAATTTAATTTCCTATGTGTGAGTAGCACAATACAATAATCATTTACAAGTTAACACAAGCAATTATATACAAGAAATGATTTTTCAAAAGAAATATATACATAAAAAAATGATTAAAAATGATATATGCAATACAAAAATGATGTGAAACACTGCCAAAATGGGTCTTTGACTAACAACCTACAAGCACACAGGTTAGTAGTTTGATATGGTACACAAGAGTGGGTTCCTGGAACAAAAGGATTAGTAGTTTCAATAAATCTCTTTTGAAGGGTAACCTGCAAAACCAAACATTATACCAACAAAATAACCCCTACAAGAAATAAAATGTTAGTCAAATATGCCTTAACAAAACACCCTAAAAAAATTACGGTTTGGCTCTATAATTTCTTTGGGGTGAGCGAGACGCAATGCGGGGTTTGAGGGTAGTACCCCTATGTGCTCCTTGTTGTGGTATAGGGTGGGGTTGAGGGGCATATTCCCTCACCGCTAAGGCAATTTGGGCTTTGCAAGAGGCTTGAAGTAACTCAAAATTCATAAAAATTGACTCAAAAAGGACCAAATTTAATGCAAAATCACCACTGCATAGTGCAAAATCACTATTGATGGGATCAAAACCATAACTTGTGAGTGGCAATTTTATAGAAGCTAGATAACCATGATGGTTAACTATAAAACCATGACTGTTTAGATAAACCCGCTACTAAGATCGATAATATTATGATTCACTATATAATAAAAATTGTGGTTTTGTGATAAACTACAAAATCATGACTTATAATGACAAACCTGCTATTACAAGTAAAATGATAGTCACGGTATTGTGCAGAATGGTAAAATTTCCATATTCATATATTTGGTAGAGATAAAGATCTGTACAAGCTATGAAAGGTTATTTAAATGTCCAAAATGCTTATTTATAGAAGATTAATGTCAGAACATAAATTTATTATGATATATCAAAATTTAATTCAAGATGAGATGATTAGCAAAAATGGGATTAAATTCAAAATAAACTTAAAAAATATAGAGATCTCCTCAATTATCTATTGTTATAAATTTTTTCTATGTGATCTCAAAATGAGCAGCAAACAAAATAGGAGTCAAATGACAAAATTTGCAAAGTCGTGATTAGGATTGTAATATTGTGATTGACCAGGACAATACTGCTACTATGAGAAAGTTGAGACTCATGGATTTATTGAATATTAGAAAATGGGTAAGGTTTGATGTGCTTATGTTTTGGTCTTCAAATGATCCATTTTGCCTTTGACCTCCTTCCCTATTGACCCTGCATATCACACAAACTAGACAAAAACTAGGTAGAAACAAGATTTTGACACAAAATTTGAGGTTCGTTAACCAATATAGATGTTAAAGTTAAAACCCATAAATTCTAATCAGTAGACTATTTTAATGATAAAATTTATGCAAAAACATAAGATGTCAGAAATGAACCTTTCAGTAATATATAGTTAATAGTTTTGGGGTAAATTACAATACCATTATTTATGGCCCCAATCCCACTATTACTAGGATAATACCGTTAATGAGGTAGTCACAATATTTTGGCATGGGTTTTGCCTGATGCAGTCCTCCCTAACACCCTTCTTGACCTCAGTTCCTACACAGGAAAGGGGTCAAAATTTCTTAAGAGAACACACATATATATACAAGGGTTATAGATGATATGATGATTAACCGATAAACTAGACAACCCTACGCCTGCATGTAAAACTTATAATAACACAACTATTGTAGATAATATCATGACTTGTAGGGAAAAAATATGACTGAGAGAGTTATAGGATTGTCAAAAGTGTCTCTACAACACAAACCGTTAGTGATTTACAAAATCATGACTTGGTTAAGCAATATAATGATTGGGCTTTGTAATATCGCTAATTGTAAATCATGGGGTTGTTGAAGGGTCAAAAACCTAAAAAATAGCTAGCAGTTAGTGCAAAAAACTAATCATCAAGGCAATGTCATGAATGGCTCATACAATATCATGACTACTAATGCAAACCCGTGACTGCAACCTATGCATGTAAAATTTCAAATTCTAAGATTTTATTCGCCCAATCAAACCTATAAGCTAGCAAAAACAACACTAACAAGAAAAAATGATTAAATGAGAGCAAGGTCCCACCATGGTCACCAACATGTAGAGATATTTTGAGCACACTATATGAGTTTAACAAGATAATTCAAACTCAAAATGCAAACTACCTATTAGGAAGGATTTATAAAATAAATCAGAAAACTTACTGAATTCCTTGTTTCAAATTACCTCCTTCTAGGATTTGCAAATGATCAACTGATTGCATGTAGACTCAAATCTTTGAATTGGATGCTTAATCAAAGTATTTTGATGATGGATTCAATGGATGTTTGATTATATATTTGGCAAGGATTGGCTATGGAATTTGGAGATTTGGTTAGCTAAATGGGCATGAAGGCTTTATGAATTTGCTAGATAGTTCAAGGATGGATTATTTATGAGAATGCTAGACTGATTTTGACATGGCTTTGATATGAGATTAATGATTTCCTTTCATGGAGGAGGAGTGTTGTTTATATAGAGGAAGGGAGGGAAGATCAAGGGCTAAGATTCAAACTTGGATAAAGAGATCCAATGGATAGAAATTATCCAAGGAATATTAAATTCATTATAAGTCTCTAGTTTAGAGACTTCTAGAGACATGGAGGAGCTTCTCCAATTCTAGAGGCTTCTCAATTATCTTAGGGATAATTGAGGATTAGGTGGGAGTTAGATGAAGATTAGGGACATAGGGATGTAGGAAAGGTTAGGGTGTAGGTTAGTAGGTGGTTAGATAAGGTTATTGGAATTTCAATTCCCATATAATGGATAACTAGGATTAGATAAGGATAATGGGAGACTTAGAATAATTAATGAGGGAATGGGATAAATAAGGTTAGTGAATGTAGGATAATGGATGGGCATATTATATATATGGCTAGGATTAGGATAAATTAGCAGGATAAAATAGGTTAAGCAAAATTAGTGTCACCTAATAAAAATATTAGTCAAAAATAATGAAGTGAGTGATTTTAGGTGTATATATTTTACCCCTCTTTGAAAGTTCATTGAAAGTAGAGTGAAGTGGAAGGAGTAATGGTCTTTTAAAGAAAAACCAGGTCATGGATGAATGTTAATAGATGATGTTAGTGGATATGACGCCCCCTTGAGGGGACATGCATGGAAGAATGAACTAGATGATCACTTAAAAGAAGAAAAAATGGGTGGGATGAGATGGATAGATGAGGGGATGGGATGTTAGATGTGGGATAGATGATGAAGAAGAAAGATTCAAATAGAGCAATGACCTAAAAATTGATGATGTCCCTAGCAAGGACACATACACATGGAGGAAATATGATGGGTGTCATGGTTGTAGACACATCCCAAGGGGGAGTCAACCATAACAAAATGATGATAGGATTAAAGGCCACCAACTTTAGACATATCCCAAGCAAGGATGCATGCAAAGGAGAGATATAGGCCAGAATAAGATGATGATTTGATAAGATTACTGATAGGTGTAGCTCAAAGCTAAATCGATTGATATGATTTTGCTGATGATAGAGAAGAAATGAGATGATTGAGTGACCAAAAGGATTAGGATGATTCCACTAAAAAAGAGACATACAAGGGAGCGAGAGAGGATATAGTGGACAAGCTATCCTTGGGTGTTGAAAAATGGCCAAGTGCTACCTACATAGTCTAAAAAGACCTCGAGCTGATGTAGTTTTGACTAGAGGATAGAGGATGACGATAAGGGAATAGAAGTTGTTGTTGATGATGATGATGATGTTGATGATGATGATTATTATTATTATTATTATTATTATTATTCTTATTATTATTATTATTATTATTAGTGATTAGAGGATGATGAGACTTGTTAGTGAATTGAAGGATATGATTCAGATGATGAAATGAAGATGATAAGGATAAAAAGATGGGATGTTAGTTGGATGAGTCAAGAGGATTAGATTAGTGATGGGAATGAGGATGATTAGATGATGAGAGTGGAGATGATCAAGCCATCATAATGTCATAAAACTCATCATAGTCTAAGTAATCCAGTAAATATAGCACTTGAAAAGATGCCCCGTGATATAAGCATGACTAAGAGGACATTGTGCCAAAGTGCATGGGCAAGTAACAAACTTTACATCCTTGTGGTGTCCTCATAACATCTTCGTTCATTTCCCAATATGCAAAAAGAGACATGACAAATGAAACATAAGACAAATAAGATATATATATATGACATGTAGTATCATAATGTCTTGCCTAATGATAGGATGAGTGATTAGTATATATATATATATATATATATATATATATATATATATATATATATATATATATGACATGTAGTATCATAATGTCTTGCCTAATGATAGGATGAGTGATTAGATGATGGGTTGGATGATCATGATGTGATTATGGACCGAGGATGGAGTTGGATTTGGATAGGGTGATCATGATTAGTAATAAGCTAAGATGTTGCCCCTAGTTTAAGATAGAAGGATGGATGATGTGAGAATGTAATTGAATATTGATTTAGTCTTGAAATCAGATTGAAAAGTGGCCAAGGATGGGGATGGAACAAAGTGATGACCAAGGATTACCAACAAACAAGGCCCTATAAGAATCCAATTTAGCAAAGAGACTAGGAGGTGATGGGATCAAAGACCATTCATACTAGCAAAGAGTGATTGGATGGGTGCTAGATATGAAGAGGTAATGATAAGGATAGTGATGAGATCAAGTACCTTTCACACTATCTAATTGATGAGTGATAGGTGCTAGGTATGAAAAGGCATTGATAGATAAGTGATGGGTGCTAGATTAAATTCTTGACAAAGTGATGTGTGCTAATAATACCTAGGTCAAGGATGATAAAGCGATGGAAAGATGGGTGATCACTCTGATTTGGGTTTCAAGACCAAACATAATTCCCAATGATGATGATTGGGGTGATATGAGATGGACAGAGATGGATACGACTAGGGGATCCAAGATAAGACAAGACATCATGGACTATTTTGGATTTTTCAAAATTTTATGATTTTTAGGGTTTTTGACATTTTTCAAAATTTTAAGGATGTTTAGGATATGTATATACACTATACAAATAGGATCACTAACAAAGGGAATGCCAAGCCTAACAACTAGGAGAAGGATGGAGCATTGATGGATGGGATGACAAAGGATGATGATGGTGGGGGATCGAGGATGAATGGACAAGGGATAAAAAATGACCACATCTTGAAAGAACCATATGTTTATTGACCCAAGTGTTAATTAAAGGATATGCTAAGATGAGTTTGGGATGGTTATCAAGACATCTTTCACTTCCTTACGAAGGTTAAGATGAGAAGGAAGAAGAGATAAGATGCATGATATGATGGAGGATAATGGATAGGAATAATGGATTAGGGGATAACATGATGGGTGAGGTGAATAAGGTGGACAAGGGATGTGACAAGTGGGATGGATGGACAAGGATATGAAATGGATGGGTTTGCCCCCAAGTGTTAACGAACAATGCAAATAATAGTTTATTCTACCATGATGTTGGAAAATAGTTTTCATCATGGTACTTTCCCAAGGTGCCAAAAGATTAGTTTTCACCATTGGATGAATGATTTTTTTTGACTTTATTGGGCATCTCGATTTATTAGGCATGGGTAAAAGATGCAAGGATGTTGAAAATTAATGGATGATTTAACAAACACCTATTTAGGAAGTGCATGATGTTAGGACCTTGTAATTACTACTACATTATTGGGGTCCTCGTGACCTTTGGTGATTCTTGATTGTGATCCCTATAGATATCTAGACTAGGTATCGTCATTACCCCTATGAGAGACAATGCTACTCGGGAGGGTGATATGGATTATATCTTGATGGGTATGTATGGGAATTGAATGGATGATAGGATCGAGATATGATGGTGTGATGGATGATGGAGGATAATGAATAATAAGATCATGATAGGATGGGGTGATGGGAGATGGAGGATTAGGACTATTAGTGGCATATATCACAGGAGGAACAAGACATTATTCATTTGATAGGTACTAAGTGATAAAATACTTCAAGAAATCCAATAAACTTTGATGTTGTGGCTCATCTTTGATCTAATTATTTGATAGATGATTAGCCATTTGAGTTGGAGCATTTTTTTGGATTTGAGTTTGACTGCCCCCTGGTCCCTGATTTTGGGCTTCATAGGGGATATTGATTTTTGACTTGAAAGATTATTTTGACTTTGATAGTCTCTTAGTGCCAAATATTGGGCTTCATTAGGGGAAGACATTTTTAAATTCAACCAATGATGTGAATCTTCTTGATTTTAACTTATGGGATCAAAGATAATTTGATTATTCTGATTGAATTTTTTACTATGGTCTTGGACCTTTGAATTTGTGACACATATTATATTGCTCAAAGAAGGGTCCAATGATGCATCTTCATGTTTGTCCTTATGGAAGAGGGTGATTAAATGATCATTTGATGGGAAGAAAGGTATTTATGATGGATGAAGGTGATGGAGATGGTATAATGAGGTCGATGAGTGGTGAGGGGTAGTATAGTCTTCATAAGGGTTCTTAGGAGACCCAATTTTGACGTCGAAGAAAATCTCCTCAAGATCAACAAAAGGATCATAAAGACTAGCTATAGTAGATGAATCTAGAATAGAACCAAATTCATTCTAATAATTTGTAATGGATATTACTTATAAGAACTTTGCTATGACTTCATCATCTTGATTGGGATCCAAAGGTATGCTTGGTGATGGATTAGAGGTATAAGAATTAGAGGTGTTCTCAAGAAGACAACCAATCAACATCGATGAGGGATGATGTTTTTGATAAAGAATCTGATTTGAATCTTGGTGTTGAACATGATCCTACTAAAGATAATACTTTTGATGTTGACCTTGATGCAGACTTCGATATATAAATTACAATGTTACTAATATGAGAATCATTATCCGTAATTAACCTCTCAAAATGGGGTGTTTGATGTGATGGGTGAGAGGGTTCATGAGAGATAGGAGGACTAGGATCATGCAGAATAAGCTCAGTTATGATGGAGGATTTATTAAGGATGGGAGGATCATGTAATATAGGTGTCATGTCTTGATCTTGTCTTGGAAGGGAAAGGACTTGATCATGATTGGGAATGGAATCTTGGCATTCCTCTTTTTGTTCACCCAGGGATAGAGATGCATCTGGTTCATCCTCTATTACTATATCACCACAGTTGATGAGGTCTTGGACATAATCTTGGAAATTTTGACATCAATTAATGGTATGCCCTTAAGTTTGGTGATATGCATAATATTGGTCATCTTTATATCCAGAGAGCATTGGCTTAGTGGGATCAATATGTCAGATGGGTGGATAGGCCATCATGTTCGCAATGACTAGTTGTTTGAATAAGGCTTCCAATGACATGGGAAGGGGAGTATAAGGACCCACTTCTTTTGATTTAGATATGGAAGCATTGGACTTATGATCAGATGATTTTTGACATGACTGGGTGGATGAACTATTAGTGTCCAAGATTGGATTCCCTTTGCTAGTAGGGGAAGGGGTAGATGAAGGCTTATGATGAGCGAATGAAGGATTGGTATGGGACTCACATAAAGAGGTTTGAGGAAGAGGTGCAATGAGTTGAAGGGGATCAACACCCTCAAGAAGTGGTACACCCATCATAATGATTCACAAAAGGATCTCATCCTTGTTGGTATATATGAACTAGTTAGTGAAGGTGAGGTCTAATTCCATGGTGATGGTTGATAAATGATGGATGATGGAGGTATGCTAAAGATTAGGGATGATTTCTTAAACCAAAATAGGTTAAAAGGACTAAGGTAGGATAATAGATGATGATGGGGATGAGGGAGACTAATGGATTATAGACTATAATCAAATTTTAGACCAATAGTACAATAGGTGATAATGACCTATCAACGATGCCTAACTATCAACCTAACAAAAGGATTGGGAATGTGATGGGTGTATAATATTCAAAGCTATCAAGAGGATGATATTATGGGTTCTAGTAATGAGTAAGGCAAGATGATTGGACTAGATTAGATTATGGGGTTTGCTATGTTGAGACTAACAAGGCGACGAGATATTGACTAGGTATGAGCATCTGACCAAAGGATAAGTGATAGTGGAGTAGGATGATAGGATGATGTGGATGATAGGACTAGCTCAAAACCTTAGACCAATTTTCTCAAGATGGGATGGGGTAAGATTAGGTCATGATGGTGATTAAGTCAATGGAATAAGGATAAGTGTGATGATGAAATGATAAAGGGGTAATGAAAGGTGGATGGTTTAGACCCGTATGTGTCCTAGAAGCCAACTAGGATAAGATGAGGTGATGACTAGATGTGTGATGAAGGCAAGGTTAAGACAAGTGATCAGGTATGGATTTAAGATGAGATGTGGACGATGAGGTATGATTAGGATGTAATTAGGGGATGACTAATGTCATATGGATCTAGTGATAAGATGTGACTAAAAAGATGTACAAGAGAATAAAATTATATACAAAGGGGTGAGATAAGGATATACAAAATGTGATTGAAATATGTGATGGGGTGTACAAGATGATGTGTATAAGGTAAGATGTGGATATGACTTATGATAAATAGATATGACTAAAAAAGATAAGATGGGATAAAGACAATATGTAAAATGATAGGATGACAAGGATGATGACTAGTATATATACAAAAGATGATGGGATAGAGATGTGGTAAGGATATACAACATGAAACGTGCAAAGGACCTAAATAGGTTTGGATAGGCAAAGGCTGACTCAACTCACCAACAATATGGGTTTAGCATAATGCACACCCAAGCAAGCAAGCCACAACCTATGATTAGTAAACTTAAGGGTGTGTAACCCAATGTCTGCACCATCCAACTGCTTCACATGTGAGGCTATAGGCCGGTGACCCATTACAATATCAACTGAATCCTTTCAACCTTGCTCACACACGATGGCTACTTCAAAGCTGATATTGACTCCTGTAATGATACACCTGTTATGGTTGGAAGGTCCTATGCTAGGCTGAACATGCTCTCTAGGGGTATCCCTTATATACACAAAGGTATGTTGGGGCCCAAGTCTGTATAGGGTACTATCTAATACCTGGTTCAGAGAGTTGACTTTTCCCCTTCATAAATGAGCTGTATGGGATTAACTGCTTAGCCTAACGACAATTATCTCTAATTGTTATACTCCACTAGAACATAGAGTTTGGTCAACGTGCAATGATGAAATCCATAACACTAACTCCTATAAACTAAGCCTGTGCATGGGTGTCAATTCTACATCACGTGCTATCCTAGAGGGGAAGGGGTTAACAAATAGGCAAAATACACGATATGATTAATTAACCAATTTAATTTCCTATGTGTGAATAGCACAATACGACAATTATTTACAAGTTAATACATAAGCAATTATATACAAGAAATGATTTTTCACAAGAAAGATATACACAACAAAATGATTAAAAATGATATATACAATACAAAAATGATGTGAAAAAGTGTCAAAATAGGTCTTTGACTAGTAGTTTGCAAGAATTTGGGTTAGTAGTTTGGTATGGTACTCAAGAGTCGGGTATTGCAACAAAAAGATTAGTAGTTTCAATAAATCACTTTTAAAGGGTAACCTCTAAAACCAAACATTAGACTAGAAAAATAACCTCTACAAGAAATAAAATGTTAGTCAAATATACCTCAATAAAACACCCTAAAAAAATTGTGGTTTGGATCTATAATTTCTTAGGGGTGAGTAGGACATGATGCGGGATCTTATGGAAACACCCCTAGTGTGCTCCCTATCGTGGTACAGGGTGGGATCAAAAGGTAGAGCCCTTCACCACTAAAGGCAATTTGGGATTTATGGAGTAACTCAAAATTCACAAAAATTGACTCAAGAAGGACCAAATTTAATGCAAAATCGCTACTACACAGTACAAAATTGCTATTGATAGGGTCAAAACCATGATTTGTGAGTGGCAGTTTTGTAGAAGCTAACTAATCGTGATAGTTAACTACAAAACTGTGACTGTTTAGACAAACCCACTATTGGGATCGACAATATCGAGATTCACTATATAATAAAAATTGTGGTTTTGTGATAAACTACAGAACCATGACTTAGAATGACAAACCCACTATTACAAGTAAAACGATAGTCACAACATTATGCAAAATGGTAAAAATTCTAGATTCATATATTTGGCAAAGACAAATATCTATACACGCTATGATAGGTTATTTAAATGTCCAAAATTCTTATTTATAGAAGATTAATGTTAGATCAAAAATTTATTATGATATATCAAAATTTAATTCAAGATGAAATGATTAGCAAAAATGGGCCTAAATTCAAAATTAATTTAAAAAATATAGAGATCTCCTCAATTAGCTACTATTCTAAATTTGTTTCATGTGATTTGGAAATGACCAACAGACAAAATAAGAGTCAAATGACAAAATTTACAAAGTCTTGATTAGGATTGCAATATTGTGATTGACCAGGACAATACCACTACTGTGAGAAAGTTGAGACTCATGGGTTTGTTGAAGATCAAAAAAGGGGTAAAGCTTGATGTGCTTATGTTTTGGTCTTCAAATGATCCCTTTTGCCTTTGACCTCCTTCCTTGCCGACCCTGCATATCACACAGACTAGACAAAAACTAGGTAGAAACAAGATTTTGACACAAAAATTGGGGTTGGTTAACCAATATGGATGTCAAAGCTAAAACCCCTAAATTTTGATCAACAAACTATTTTAATGACAAAATATTTGTAGAAACATAGGATGTTAGAAATGAACCTTTAAATAATACACAATTAATAGTTTTGGGGTAAATTGCAATACTGTTATTTACGGCCCCAATCCCACTATTACTAGGATAATACCACTAAAGAGGTAGTCACAATATTATAGCTTGGGTTTTGCTTGATGCAATCCTCCTTGACACCCTTCTCGACCTTAGTTCCTACACATGAAATGGGTAAAAAATCCTCAAGAGAACACACAACACACACACATAGGGGTTAGATGATATGATGATTAATTGACAAACTGGACAACCCTACACCTGCATGTAAAACTTATAATATCATGACTTGCAGGGTAAAACTATGATTGAGAGAGTTGCAGGATTGTCAAAAGTGTCTCTGCAACACAAACCATTAGCGATTTACAAAATCGTGACTTAGGCAATATCACCACTGGGCTTTGCAATATCGCTAATTATGAATCGTGGGGTTATCAAAAGATTAAAAACCTATAAAATAGATAGCAGTTAGTGCAAAACCACTACTCACAAAGGCAATGTCACAACTGGCTCATTTAATATCATGACTACCAGTGTAAACCCGTGATTGCAACCTACGCATGCAAAATTTCAAAATTTTGAGATTTTCTTTGCCCAATCAGAATTGCAAGCTAGCAAAAATAACACTAACAAACAAAATTGATTAAATAAGAGTAAGGCCCCATTGTGGTCACCAAAATGTAGAGAGATTTTAAGCACACTATATGAATTTAACAAGCTAATTCAAACTCAAAATGCAAACTACCTATTAAGAAGGATTTATAAAATAAATCAGAAAACTTACCAAATTCCTTGTTTCATATTACCTCCTTCTAGGATTTGCAAATGATCAAATGATTGCATGTAGACTCAGATATTTGACTTGGATGCTTGATCAAAGGATTTTGATGATCGATTCAATGGATGCTTGATTATAGATTTGCCATGGATTGGCTATGGAATTTAGAGAATTGGTTAGCTAAATGGGCATGCAAGCTTTATGAATTTGCTAGATAGTTTGAGGATGGATTGTTTATGAGAATGCTAGATTGATTTTGACATAGATTTGATATGAGCTTGGAGATTGCTTTCCATGGAGGAGGAGTGTTAATTATATAGAGGGATGAAAGATCAAGGGCTAAAATTCAAACTTGGATGAGGAGATCCAATGGATAGAAATTATCCAAGGAATATTAAATTCCTTGGAAGTCTCTAGTTTAGAGAGTTCTAGAGACTTGGAGGAGCTTCTCTAATTTTAGAGGCTTCTTAATTAGCTTGGGGATAATGGAGGATTTGGTGGGAGTTAGATGAAGATAAGATAGTATTAGGGACATAGGGATGTAGGAAAGGCTAGGGTGTGGGTCAGTAGGTGGTTAGGTAAGGTTATGAGAATTTTAAATTCCCATATAATGGATAATTAGGATTATATTAGGATAATGAGAGAGTTAGAAGAATTAATGAGGGAATGAGATAAATAAGATTAGTAAATGTAGGATAATGGATGGGGATATTAGATATATGGTTAGGACTAAGTTAAATTAGCGAGATAAAATGCTTAGTGTCGACTAATAGAAATATTAGTCGACAATAATGAAGCGAGTGATTTTATGTGTATACAAATAAAATCAATAATGTGCATAATCTTCCAAACTCTTTGGAAATAACTTAGTAATTTATCATTATAGACAAATACAATTAAGGGGAGTAGAAAGCTCTAATATGATGAGAAGGGTCTAATTTTCTATTAAACAATTCAAAATTTAGAGCAATAAATCCTATTAGAAATGGATATATGAAAGCCAAGGGATTAAGAATAATATCATTAGAAGCGACCATGGTCTTTGGCTTTTGAAACCTACTGAGAAAGAACCTTAATCTAATTTTGTAAGTCGTACCATGTATGCATCATAATAGTCATTTTGGGATTTCGAGTAGAAGTGGAAGTAGAATACATTGGAATAAAATAATTTTACAAAGTAGAAAGATTAGCCAAATGTGAAACAATTTGAGAAATATTAGGGTTTTGTAGCAAGACAACGAGAACCCTGAAAACTCAGGATGAAAGAGGAGCTTATCCAAGCTGTTAAGCTCTATTTTTTATTGCCATAACTGTAGACATTATGGTTCTGGAAAGTGTTAGCAAGGGTACATTTTTTTGATGACTGTGTTCAATAGATCCATGGCTCTAAAAAATGCTTAGTTTTCTAAAACTTCATGTCAATCACTAGGATATTCCAATTTTTCTCCAAACCCTAATTAGAAAGTTAAACTTGGAAGTGATAAGGAAACTGTTGTGTTTCGGGGTGAGTGCTAAGGGTTAGCAGGGGTTTAAGCACCACGTGTTTATGAAGCCCCTTAATGATGTACAATATAAAAAATAATATACCAATAAATACAACAATTCTTCAACCATACAAACTAGTGTGATGTAATATGTTTCTAATATTAATTATAGTACTATAATGAATGTTCTCTAATTATTTGCTTGATTTCTTTGTAAGGCTTGTAAATGCTTAATTAATTCTTGTGTCAAAATGTTCTCTCAGAGTTTCTCTACATACTTAAATGCACTAAGAAATATATGTATTTATACATGATTTAAATTCAAATTTGCACCCTATTGACTTGCAAACAAACATCAAACGATTGAAAAAGTGAATAAAACGAAACCACAAGATAAAATTACACCCTAGCAGAACTAAAACACAAACACCCTATAAACATACACGTTACATTTATAGGTCCCAAAAATATTTTTAAGGGACCAATAACAAAACAACTAAAACATGAAAAAAGAGAAAAAGAAAACGAAACCATAAGATAAATGTATACCCTAACAAACCTAAAACATAGACCGAGGAAATATATACATTACATTTATAGGCCCCAAAAATATTACCAAAAAATAATAACAAAACCACTAAAACATAAAAATGAAAAAAGAAAAAAAATGAAGAAAAAAATAAATACCTATTTAGACAAATGATCCATGAATACACGTGTACCCGAGAATAATGCAATTTAACGGCTAATAAATGTCGAGGCCCTCTTTTTTTAAGAATCTTGACTTGTCGGCTTCCTGTAACATTAACTCATTAAACTTTTTTTTAATCATTTGTTAAAAAAAAAATAAAGACGGATTTTATCTTGGTTCGAATTTCTTTTTAAGAAAAAACAAATACGGATTCCCCATAAAAGATAGGGTTGTGCCTCCACACATTATCACGATTGTTATGTCAATAGTCACTCCTGTTCAATTATTTTCCTTCTGAGGAATCAACGCAGAGGCTTCAATGAATCCATCCAACAAAAATGCAGTCACACCCACGTCAAATTTCGATCTTAAACCCCATTTTGAAGCGATTCAAAGAATGTGGAAAGACAAGAAGGAGGACCAGGAGAAGGAAGGGTTTCTGAAAACCCTTCAAGATCTATGGAAGGAGGAGGAGGACCAAGGGGGTTATGAAATTCTTTTTGCGAGGAAGAGTAAAAAAGATAAATCATTGATTCAGAAAATTAAAAAGATGGATTTTGGGCCTGGAGGTGCGGTTGGTGTGGGGTGTGGTGCGGGGATCGGAGTGGGCTTAATAGGAGGAGTAGGGGTTTCAGAAACCCCATGGAATCATCTCAAATTTGTCATTGGAATTGGGGCTGGCTGTGGAATTGGCATTGGTTATGGTTTTGGATATGGACTTGGATCTTTCTGGGATCGCACGCCACCTAACAGCAAGCGGAAGATCATCCAAATTTGATCTGTGCGATAAGTTGTAATCTTTACTTAAGTAATACAAGCCAGTTTTTCAATTAAAAAAATTGCACGGGGACTTGAGTTGGCGAGATTTGAACCGTGGATCACTCGTTGGTATTTTTAATATGATGTTAATGTAAGAAACCCTTCTGTTTTACAGACATTCTCCATTTTAAACTTTAAAAGTTTTGATTAGAGGCAGCTGCTTTTTTGCCTAGGGTTGGTTTTTATTTATTTATTTTTTTGAAAAGTAGATTTGTCAACTGCCCAAATGTTTATATTTGCCTGCTGTTGGCGCTTTGGCTCTCGCTGTTTAATTTCATGTTGTTATTAGTGCCAGAGGGGTACTATAGGCTTCCACATTCATTATCTGTTTTTGAATAGACCAATCAAAATGACCCAAATTTTTAAAATTAGCCTTCCGCTCGAGGTCTTATTCTGTGTGATTCTCGCTGTCATTTTGAGAAGCGTGAATTAAAAACAAATGTTTAATGAATATCACCCTCCATTTATGCCCTTGAGTATGCTTCTGCATTTCGCATACATGTCTATCAGCGCGCTTGCAACAACATTAGGTAAAAGAAATAAAATTTACAGCCGAAAGGAGCAAAATTCAGTTAACATCAATTTTACAATGCCCAAATGGAACCGTGTTATTTATTGTCAATTACAGCATGAGTTAATTTTCTTTGATTCTATTAGGGCTAGCATATAACGTTAGTATGGTGTATTTCTGCTGATTCTGTGCTTCATTTACAAACTCAAGCCAACATCCATAAAAGGGAATTAGGGCATCCCTCTTCAAAAACCCAACGCTTGGCTGGCCTATTGCAATTTCATTTATCTTTTCACGTCTTTTTAAGATTCCCTATAACTTGGACCTGTTTTACCATGGTTGCAAAATGCAAATGGGGTTGTAAGTAGAAGCCACAGGGCTACTAGCAATGGCATACAAAGAAAATGATTCAAAATGCAGCAGTCTCTGTACAAACAAGGTAAGATGTTCAATATTTAGCATTAGTGCAAACAGAGGTTGGCACCAGCCCTGGAGGAAGAAAAAGCCCTTAGCTCTGTCTTATATTTTTTCTGAGATAGGGTTTAAATTTATATTTTCAGTAGTCAGTAGGTAACATAATCTCTTTCTTCCTTTTCATTGTCTAGAGTTTGAAATTTGAATCACTGTACAATATGGCTGGGGTATGTAGAGCCGAGGTTAAATAACTTTCTGCAACAAAATCCCAAGCAAACTTTGTAATACATATTTTCCACGGGATTGTAAAAAACCAATAAAATTCTCTGAGCCATCTATTACCACACTTGAGACAAATGGTTTATGAAAATCATTCTCCTACTTGCTAGAGGGCATGACCTTTGGTTTCCTTTGAAACATGTCTCTGTTTCAGTCTTATAACAACTGGGTGACTCTAATGGTCACACTCAGTTTGCTTATCTTTCTTATGGTCACAGACCTTTTGCTTATCTTATCTTGCTCCTGCTACTTCTAAATTCCTTCCTTCATCAACAGGTACCTCACGTCTCCATTGATGCACCCTATGATGAGAGGAAAAGGCAAATACACTGAAACTATTCTCTTCCACAATGACCTTCAAATACTTTATTAGGATGTTAATAATCATTAAAAATAATTCCATAATCCTTCAATTACTCAGAATCCAGAAAATTAAATATATACTTACCCAACATCTATAATCTGAAACCAGATGTAGATAGAAGTAACAAGTTGGCCCCAAAATGGAAATTAAGATTAAAAAATATTCAAATAAAATACTGCTGATGCCCAGAGAAATAATTGAACCATATGATGGCTAAGCTAATGAAAAGTGGTAAAATACAAGCTTATTTTTCCCTGTATACCTGACATCAAGTTCAGGTCATGCTGCATGATGGACATATTCGAAACAAGGATAAATTCTGTACTGGTATTGCCAAGAACCATATTGGCATATTGGCAAATTGATAATGCAGACCCAACTAAAGTTTGTTCAATGGTGAAACTAGAAAGTGACTTCTACAACATGTTTCAATTTAATTATTTATTATTTAACCTATATAGGGTGTGGAAGGAGGCATTCATGGTGATTGGACTAAATGCCATAGTTACTAGGAAACGGATAGTAGTTCTGGTGCCAGTACCGGTATGACATTTTTTGGAAAAATAGGAGACGGATACTCTGAGATGACAAATATATGTAAAATTTACAGAAAAAATCTTTATATATATATATATATTTTAAACTGAAATTGCATCATATATTACTCTAAGGAACAAATGGCTACATCACTTGAGCAAAAAGAAAGACAACAACTGAACATAATGCTAACAGGAAGCATCTCTCCCTACATAGGCAAGGAAAGAAAGCATCTGAGCCTGCAGCCCAATGGGCAAAGAGTTCACATCTGTTTGAAACCACCCAAACTTAGCTTGTACAATCCAAGCCAATTCTTTTCTGAAAAGCCACAACATCCCCATACAAAGAAGGGAGGTGTCGTTCTGAAAGACGGCTTGGCATCTTGTCCTTCAAAGAAAGCTGATTGCTGCCATCCGTGTTGTATGCCATAAACACTTGCAGCTGTCCCTAACTATCTGAGAATCCCCAAAAAGAGGCCCTTTCTAGGAGAGAGGAGCCGTAAAAAGGAAATTAGATTCAGCTTGCAGCCACCCCCAAAGGCCTTTTGCTGTTGAACATTTCGGGAAGATATGATCAACTGTTTCTTCTTCCCCACACATTGTGCCAAATGCATCTGTAAAACCAGTCTTGCTCAACCTTGCTTTGACGACTAGCCCCTGATGTATTACTAGACAACCTATCACCTTATGCTTGAAGGATGTTCTTGTTTTCCAAATTGCTTGACGACGTCTTTGCCATCTCCCTTCAGGGTCTTGAACCCACCATTTTGTTCTGTTGTCCCCGAAAAATGTCATTCATTTTTGGGACGACCTATGGACTATTTTGGCCCTGCATAGACCAAAATCCTCTCTTCCCCTTTCAAAAATTGTTCTGAGCATTCATGGTCTTCATTTTTCAAAGCTTTTTCAGAAATCTACATACTCTACAAGCTTAAATCTACGGACTCTACAGGTTTAAAACTACGAACTCTGCATATCTGTTTCTACGGACTCATCATGCTTGAAATTCGCAGGGTCAGTAGGTTCGGTTCAATGGCTTTAAGATGTAAATTCCTTCAAAAGATCAAGTTTTCAACACTTAGGCATTTTCAGGATTGGTTCAACGCCTTGGTTCAACCAAAAGAGTTCAATCGGCAAGCTCCTAAGCAAGGGTTGAACCATTGAACTGATGAACCTTGAACCAAAAAAGGTTCAAGGGTTCAATGGGTTCAAGGTTCAACGTCATCAGCAAGAGTTAAGCGCTTTGTCTAAAGTTCATCAAGTTCAACCGCTTCACGGTTCAACAGCTTTAAAACCCTTAGAGAAAAACAAAGGCTTGAACCGTTGAACCGTTGAACCTTGAACCATTTTGGTTCATCGGTTCAACGGGTTCAATGACCAAATGGTTCAACGCGTTTGGTTCAAAAGATCAAAAGGACTTAGCCAAATAAAGAGAAAGAACCATTGAAGCATTGAACCGTTGAACCAAGGTTGGTTCAATCGGTCGGTTCAATCAGCAGGTTCAAGGGGTTGCCCCAAAACCAAAGAGGCAAGTGCCCTTGCAGAGGGCAGGCAACATTGGTTGAAAGGTCAAAGAGAAGACAGAATTCCTTCGGATTTGTTTAAAGGCCCAAAAGGAACAATTCCTTCGGACTTTTTGTCCGATGGAAATGACTAAGTAAGAGAGTTCGAAAGAATTCTTTCGGAAGTATTTTCCGCGGGAAAATGACTAAGGCAAAAATCCTTCGGATATTTTGTTTGAAGGAATTCACCTGGGAAGAAAGCCTGAAGAAATTGAAGGGAATGAGCGGCTAAGGAAAGGAATGCCCAAAAGGAAAAAACTCGAGAGCGGAAGCTGCCAAGTGTCGTCTGTCGAGACACTTTATAGTTTATTTCCAAGAAGCAGCGGAACATGCCACGTGTCCCATTGTAACTTAGTGGAGCACGACAAGTGTCGGCGTTCGCGTTTCAGTTTTCTTATAAGTTTCAAAGCTTCTCACAGAATCACGCGGAAAGCACCAAGTGGCAACAACGGAAGGTTGTAATATGTTTCTCTACTAAGTAGCGGAATATGCCACATGTCTCTTGAAAAGCTTGGCGGAGCACGACAAGTGTCAACATCTGCGGTTTCTCCCTTTTGTGTCGTAAGGACTGTGGTGGGCCTCGAGTGAGTTGCTAAGGTCAAGCGGAACACGACAAGTGGCATTGTCCATGTGAATCCGAATGAGTCCCGGATGTTTCTACAGTGTTTCTAGGAGCTCGGTGGAAACTGCCACGTGTCATCTTCCGCAGGACTCTCAAAAGGTATTCAAAGCCTTGCGGATCATGCCACGTGTCTTGTTAAAACTCAGCGGAGCACGACAAGTGTTTGTGTCCGCATTTCAAGTTTCTTATAAAACTTTTTTCACTAAGCTTCTCTCATATTTCCGTTGAGGCCGCCACGTGTCACTTGCTGAGATCAACGAAAAGTGGCCAAAGCAAGCGGGAAAGACATGAAGGAATTGGTTTGAGCACGGGCTTGAATGCATTCAAAGGCCAAAATGCCAAAGAGAAGAACGTAAAGAGCCAGCAAAGTCGAGGATATAGCCCTGAGAGCTCAAATGCCAAGAAAAGACAAAACCCAAAAGGAAAAAGATAGCCAGAGGGCTCAAATCATAGCAGAAAGAGGGAAAGGCCAAAATATCTTCAAGGGAGTTATTTCCAGTAGGTGAAACAATAGATCAAATAGACTTCTGAGCACGCCAAATCAAGGACGCGGCCTGTTTTTCTTTTTGAAAGTAATGGTCAATTGGACAGCTGCGTAGACACTAGGGAAAGGACTGGACAATCCATACCAAAGAAGAGACATATTAGATGAATGGACACGCCATAGTTAAGGCAGCCGTCTTGTTCCAGCATGGCCCTTGACAAAACTAAAAATGCATTCAAGGCATTGAATGCAGCACGGGCCTTTTTTATGAAAACAAGTGTCCAAGTCTTTCTGGGAGTGCTATATATTCACCCGGGAAGAAAGCCCGAAGAAATTGAAGGGAATGAGCGGCTAAGGAAAGGAATACCTGAAAGGAAAAAGCCCGAGAGCGGAAGCTGCCAAGTGTCATCTATCGAGACACTTTATAGTTTATTTTCAAGAAGCAGCGGAACATGCCACGTGTCCCATTGTAACTCAGTGGAGCGGGACAAGTGTTGGCGTCTGCGTTTCAGGTTTCTTATAAGTTTCAAAGCTTCTCACAGACTCACGCGAAAAGCACCAAGTGGCAACAGGGGAAGGTTGTAATATGTTTCTCTACAAAGCATCGAAACATGCCACGTGTCCCTTGAAAAGCTCGGAGGAGCACGACAAGTGTCAACATCCACGGTCTCTCACTTTTGTGTCGTAAGGACTGTGGTGGGCCCCGAGTGAGTTGCTAAGGTCAAGCAGAACACGACAAGTGGCATCGTCCGTGTGAATCCGAATGAGTCCCGGATGTTTCTACAGTGTTTCTAGGAGCTCGACGGAAACCGCCACGTGTCATCTTCCGCAGGACTTTCAAAAGGTATTCAAAGCCTCGCGGAGCATGCCACATGTCCCGTTAAAACTCAGCGGAGCACGACAAGTGTCTGCGTCCGCATTTCAAGTTTCTTAGAAAGCCTTTCACTAAGCTTCTCTCAAATTTTCGCTAAGGCCGCCACGTGTCACTTGCTGAGATCAGCAGAAAGCAACCAAAGTAAGTGGGAAAGGCACGGAGAAATTGATTTGAGCGCAGGCTTGAATGCATTTAAAGGCCAAAACGCCAAAGGGAAGAACTTAAAGAGCCAGCAAAGCCGAGGATATAGACCTGAGAGGTCAAATGCCAGGAAAAGACAAAACCCGAAAGGGAAAAGATAGCCCGAGGGCTCAAATCATAGCAAAAAGAGAGAAAGGCCAAAATATCTTCAAGGGAGTTATTTTTAGTAGGTGAAACAGTAGATCAAGTAGATTTCTGAGCACGCCAAATCAGGGACGTGGCCTGTTTTTTTTCCTAAAAGTAATGGCCAATTGGACAGCGGCGCAAACACCAAGGAAAGGACCAGACAATCCATACCAAGGAAGAGACATATTAGATGAATGGACACGCCATAGTTAAGGCAGTCGTCCTGTTCCAGCATGGCCCTCCTTGACAAAACTGAAAATGCATTCAAGGCATTGAATGTAGCATGGGCTTTTTATTTAAAACAAGCGCGCAAGTCTTCTTGGGAGTGCTATATATTGTAATATCTCATTTGATAAAAAGGGGATCTTCCCTTTACCAGAAGCAAAACTCTGCCCAAATTGAAAGGCATCATTGAGAATTTGAGCTCAGATTGTTTATCATATTTCTTTGTTTGAATCAAAAAGCAAGTTACTTTCAGACTTTGTGCTGTTATAGCTTGTAGTCCAGTCTTCCCCCTTAGGATGAACCGAGTGAATTGCTAGATGGCTTCTTAGGATATAATCAGGTTGAAGTTGGTGAGGCAGACCAGCATAAGACTGCTTTCACCACACCTTGGGGCATGTTTGCATATAGAAGGATGCCTTTTGGCTTGATAAATGTTGGCGCCACCTTCCAAAGAGCAATGGACCTTGCCTTCAAGGATGAGATGGGTAAGTTCATCGTAGTTTATCTTGATGACTTGACCGTCTTTTCTAAGCATCGTCCAGATCATGTGCGCCATTTGCAACAAGTGCTGGAATGCTGCCGCCAAAATGGCATTTCTTTAAACCCCAAGAAGTCAGTTTTTGGAGTAATAGAGGGGAAACTTCTCGGACACATTGTGTCTAAAGGAGGCATAAAGATTGAATCGGACAGAGTCAAGTCTATCCAAGAGCCTACCTTGCCCACAAGTAAGACTGTTGTTCACTCTTTCTTTGGGAAGGTGAATTTCTTACGAAGGTTCATTCTCGAGTTTGCTGAGAAGACTAGGCACATTGTAAACATGATGAAGGGAAATGCCACCTTCAGCTGGACTGAAGAAGACAAATCAACATTTGAGGATATCAAGACTGCCATTGCCTACGCCCTAATTCTGTTTTGTCCAGACTATAACAAAGAGTTCACCATATACAGTTATGTTTCAAAACATACGCTTTCAGCAATTCTGGTTCAACAGAATAAATAAGGTATGGAATCTCCCATTTCCTTCATGAACTGTGCTCTCGAAGCTCATGAGCTGAAATACTCGAACATGGAGAAGCATGCTTATGCAGTGGTGAAGACAATAAAGCATTTCCGCTTCTACATCTTGAATTCACACACTACTGCCTTGGTTCCTGACACCACGGTCAAATTCATATTGACTCAGTAGGAGTTTGGGACGAAAAGAGGCAATTGGGTTGCAAAGATCCAGGAATTTGATCTGGTCATCAATCCAACAAAGCTGGTACGGAGAAAGGGGCTATGCCAATTAATTGCTGATAACAAGCAAGAAGGAACAAAGCATGAAGAGCCAGAAGAAAAAGACGCGCCAACAGTCCTCTTCGTCTCCACCACGAATGAGTGGTACTCAGGGATTGCCCATTTTCTTACTTATGGTGAGTGTCTTGCTCACCTATCTTATAAAGAAAGGACTATCAAGTTGAAAGCTGCCAATTTCGTCCTTTGGGACAACGGCCTGTACAAGAGGAGCCTTGATGGAGTGTTCCTCCATTGCGTAGACAAGGAGCAGCAAAGCCAACTTCTGAAGTCCTTTCACGATTTGGCCTTTGGAGGACATTTCTTTGCTCCTGTAATTGGCCATAAAAGTCTGCGAGCCAAGTATTACTAGCCAACTCTCTTTCAAGATGCATATAAGTGGGTAAGGAAATGTGAACTCTGCCAGCAGTTTGTTGGAAGACCCAAGTTGGCTGCCCTGCCTCTCAAACTAGTAATCATAGAAGAGCCATTCCAGCAATAGGGCATCGATTTCATTGGTGCTGTAAACCCATCTTCAAGTGTTGGACATGACTATGTCCTTATAGCGACAGATTACTTCACCAAGTGGGTGGAGGCTATCCCAACCAAACATGCTACTTCAGAAGTAGTGTGCAATTTTCTCAAAGAGAACATCATTGCCAGGTTTGGGGTCCCAGTCAAAATTGTCATAGACAACGTAGCTTGTTTCACTTCCGAGGAGATTACTCAGTTCTATTTTTACTATGGGATCACCCTCTCTCACTCTTCTGATTACTTTCCACAAGGAGATGGACAAGCTGAATCAAGCAACAAGAACTTGGTGACTATCATCAAGAAGCTGGTAGATGACAACCAAAGGACATGGCATAAAGCATTGGTTGATGCTCTATGGGCAGACATAATTACACCAAAAAGGGCAATTGGTATGTCTTCTTTCCAACTTCTTTATGGACCCAATGCTAAAATACCAGTCACCCTGGAATTGCCAGCATTGAAATTGGCTAAGGCAATTGAAGATCAAACGTATGAAAGCACCCTTGATAAGAGGATCATGTGCCTGAGTGAGCTGGAAGAGCAGAGAACTGCAGTGGTGGACCGAATTGATGCCCATCAAGGTCTGGTGAAGAAGCTCTTTGACCAGAAAGCAAAGAACCGTGATTTCTAGATTGGAGATCAAGTCCTCCTGTGGGATAAGAGGAGAGAACCAAAGGGAATGCATGAAAAGTTTAACTCCCTGTGGAGGGGCCCTTTTACTATTCATCAACTCAATGGTGAAAACAGTTTCCTATTGAGGTATCAAGATGGCACACCCTTTTCTCTGCCTCACAATGGGCAACATCTGAAGCACTTCAACTCTTGGAGCATCAGATGGGTTCACTTGTACATATGTATATTTGTAGTCTTTTGTTTCTGTTTTGTGCTTTTCGTTTTCGTTTTTTGGAGCCTTTCTTTTTGGGTAGCATGACTCCACAGCCCAATGGCATACTTCAAAGGCACTAGAGATTTTGGTTTCTACTCTCCTCAGCAGTTTCAAGTTTTCAATTGAAGGAAGTTCCCCAACTGGAGCCAGCTATTGTCTCCGAAAAATGTCATTCATTTTTGGGACGACCTATGGACTATTTTGGCCTTGCACAGACCAAAATCCTCTCTTCCCCTTTCAAAAATTGTTCTGAGCATTCAGGGTCTTCATTTTTCAAAACTTTCTTAGAAATCTACGGACTCTGCAGGCTTAAATCTACGGACTCTGCAGGGTTAAAACTACGAACTCTGCAGATTTATTTCTACGGACTCATCATGCTTGAAATTAGCAGGTTCAGTAGGTTCGGTTCAATGGCTTTAACAGGTAAATTCCTTCAAAAGATCAAGTTTCCAACACTTAGGCATTTTCAAGATTGGTTCAACGCCTTGGTTCAACCAAAAGAGTTCAATCGGCAAGCTCCTAAGCAAGGGTTGAACCATTGAACTGATGAACCTTGAACCAAAAAAGGTTCAAGGGTTCAATGGGTTCAAGGTTCAACATCATCGGCAAGAGTTAAGCGTTTTGTCTAAAGTTCATCAAGTTCAATCGCTTCACAGTTCAACGGCTTTAAAACACTTAGAGAAAAACAAAGGCTTGAATCGTTGAACTGTTGAACTTTGAACCATTTTGGTTCATCGGTTCAATGGGTTCAACGACCAAATGGTTCAACGCGTTTGGTTCAAAAGATCAAAAAGACTTAGCCAAATAAAGAGAAAGAACCATTGAACCATTGAACTGTTGAACCAAGGTTGGTTCAATCGGTCGGTTCAATCAGCAGGTTCAAGGGGCTGCTCCAAAGCCAAAGAGGCAAGTGCCCTTGCGGAGGGCAGGCAACATTGGTTGAAAGGTCAAAGAGAAGACAGAATTCCTTCGGATTTGTTTAAAGGCCCAAAAGGAACAATTCCTTCGGACTTTTTGTTCGATGGAAATGACTAAGTAAGAGAGTCCAAAAGAATTATTTCGGAAGTATTTTCCATAGGAAAATGACTAAGGCAAAAATCCTTCGGACATTTTGTCTGAAGGAATTCACCCGGGAAGAAAGCCCGAAGAAATTGAAGGGAATGAGCGGCTAAGGAAAGGAATGCCCGAAAGGAAAAAGCCCGAGAGCGGAAACTGCCAAGTGTCATCTGCCAAGACACTTTATAGTTTTTTTTCAAGAAGCAGTGGAACATGCCACGTGTCCCATTTTAACTCAGTGGAGCGCGACAAGTGTCGGCGTCTGCGTTTCAGGTTTCTTATAAGTTTCAAAGCTTCTCACAGAATCACGCGGAAAGCACCAAGTGGCAACAGGGGAAGGTTGTAATATGTTTCTCTACAAAGCAGCGGAACATGCCACGTGTCCCTTGAAAAGCTCGGAGGAGCACGACAAGTGTCAACATCTGCGGTCTCTCCTTTTTGTGTCGTAAGGACTGTGGTGGGCCCCGAGTGAGTTGCTAAGGTCAAGCGGAACATGACAAGTGGCATCGTCCCTCTGAATCCGAATGAGTCCCGGATGTTTCTACAGTGTTTCTAGGAGCTCGGCGGAAACCGCCACGTGTCATCTTCGGCAGGACTCTCAAAAGGTATTCAAAGCCTTGCAGAGCATGCCACATGTCCCGTTAAAACTCAGCGGAGCACGACAAGTGTCTGTGCTCGCGTTTCAAGTTTCTTATAAAGCTTCTTTCACTAAGCTTCTCTCAGATTTTCACTGAGGCTGCCACGTGTCACTTGCTGAGATCAGCAGAAAGAGACCAAAGTAAGCGGGAAAGGCACGAAGGTATTGGTTTGAGCAGGGGCTTGAATGCATTTAAAGGTCAAAATGCCAAAGGGAAGAACGTAAAGAGCCAACAAAGCCGAGGATATAGCCCTGAGAGCTCAAATGCCAAGAAAAGACAAAACCCGAAAGGGAAAAGATAGCCTGAGGGCTCAAATCATAGCAGAAAGAGAGAAAGGCCAAAATATTTTAAAGGGAATTATTTCTAGTAGGTGAAACAGTAGATCAAGCAGATTTCTGAGCACGCCAAATCAGGGACGCGGCCTTTTTTTCCTGAAAGTAATGGCCAATTGGATAGCTGCGCAGACACCAGAGAAAGGACCAGACAGTCCATACCAAGGAAAAGACATATTAGATGATTGGACACGCCATAGTTAAGGCAGCCGTCCTGTTCCAGCATGGCCCTCCTTGACAAAACTGAAAAGGCATTCAAGGCATTGAATGTAGCATGGGCTTTTTTATGAAAACAAGCGCCCAAGTCTTCCTGGGAGTGCTATATATTGTAATCTCTCATTTGATGAAAAGGGGATCTTCCCGTTACCAGAAGCAAAACTCTGCCCAAATTGAAAGGCATCACTGAGACTTTGAGCTCAGAGTGTTTATCATATTTCTTTGTTTGAATCAGAAAGCAAGTTACTTTCAGACTTTGTGCTGTTATAGCTTGTATCATTCTAGGAGATTGTTCTTATGTCTATTTCCTAAATGTATTCTTATTTATGCAGTTTAACAAGCAGAGCTTGTGGAAGTGATAAGGAAGATGTTTTGAAACCAGTTACTTTCAGACTTTGTGCTGACACAATTGTTTTCAGTGTGTTTTTTTAGTTTTTTTTGTGTAAAGGACTTTGGAACGACTTTGTGCCTCCATTGTTTTTTGTATATCACTCTTGGACAGTCAAGGTGGAGACTTTGTGCTACATTTTAGATTGCTGGTTACTCTGTACTCTGTTATTAGTTACTTATCCTATCTGAAAGAATTCTTGCTGTCCTCTACAAGAACACTTCTGAAAGAAGAGAAGTGCCTTTATTGTTTTCACCGGGATTTTCTCCTTTGTTTGTGAACATTATCTCTGAAAGAAGAGATGGATGGTATATCCTACCCCTGAGTGTTATTTTCAGCTTATATATATAGTATATAGCGCCTTTATACCTATAGGGAACCTCCCCTTGATGAGAGGAGAGATTTGTCCCCTTTGGATGTGGTAAACCTGCAACTTTGGACGACCAATCTCCCTACGCTGTGGTTGAAGAGACCTATTTTGCTCACCTGTTAGCTGGTTGACAAAATATTCACCCAACATGTTCAATTGGGGAGCAATGAAATTGGAATGGTGAACTTGTTTATACAAGTCCTTTGATTTATAGTTGAGGAGGGCTTTCCCTGAATTCCACTTCCAATCCCTCCAATAAGGGCCTACACTTTGTAATTGCATTTTGAAAAGACATTGGTCAGAAATCACATTACAGAGCTCTTGAAAAGCAGTTTTCTCTGCGGGTGTCAAAACTTGAGCCCTGTTTAAGTCCCTCCAAGATTTCCATTGCTGCCTTCCATTGTTCCAAAGGTCTCCCCAACAGAACAAACTCTTCCTTGCCAATCTTTTGCCTGCAAAGAAAGGCTGAAGTCCAACCTGACCACGTTGTGAGTTGAAGATCCAAATAGGATGCACAGCTAGATCCCAAGCATCATGTGGTCCCTCAAACTGCCAATGGAGAAAACATGCGAGCATTTGCTACACAACCCGTAACAAAATTAGATCGCATGGTGTTCCAAAGACCATTACTTCAAACAGGAATACAAAATTTCTAAGTCATTTGTGAGAACTCTCTGGAAGGAGTTGGGAACTAAATTGCAATTTAGTAGTGCATACCATCCTCAAACAAATAGGCATATAGGGGTGGTAAATAGGAGTTTGGAAAACTTTTTAAGATGCATTATTCGAGAGAAGCCCAAATAATGGGACTTGGTATTATACAATCTAAGTTTGCATGTAATAGTTCAATGAACAGGTCAAAAGGAATGCCACCAATCCAAATTGTTAATGGCATAAATCTTAAGTGTGTTATAGACTTGATGCAGTTACCAATTGCAGAGCAGTAAGTGATGATGCAAAGGCATTTGCAGCCGTTGCAGAGCACATACAACAGTTGCAAGGTGAAGTAAGGAGAAAGCTACATGAAAGTAATGACAGCCCATCAGGGTGCTTGCAACATCATTAGTTAAAAGAAATAAAGTTTACAGCCCAAAGGAGCAAACTTCAGTTAACATCAGTTTTACAATGCCTACATGGAATCATGTTTTTTATTGTCAATTACAACATGAGTTAATTTTCTTTTATTCTATTAGGGCTAGCGTATAATGTTGCTATGGTGTATTTCTCCTGATTCCGTGCTTCATTGACAAACTCAAGCCAATAACCATAAAAGGGAATTAGGGCATTCCTCTTTAAAAACTCAACACTTGGCTAACCTATTGTAATTTCATTTATCTTTTCACGTCTTTCTAAGATTCCCTATAACTTGGACCTGTTTTACCATGGTTGCAAAATGCAATGGGGTTGTGAGTAGAAGCCACTAGGCTACTAGCAATGGCATACAAATAAAATGACTCAAAATGCAGCAGTCTCTGTACAAACAAGCTAAGATGTTCAATATTTAGCATTAGTGCAAACAGAGGCTGGCACCGGCCCTGGCTCAGCTGTTATGTATTGTTTCTTCTGCATCTTCCCTCATTTTGTTTCCATATTTTTCCTATGTTTTCTTCTCTATCATCTTGTTTCCATGTCCTCGTGTTTTCATTCTGACATTTATTTCTTTCCTTTAATTATATCTGTCGGAAATAAACTACATCCTTTGCATATCTCTGTAGTCTTATATCTTAATATTTTTCGCATCACACTTTTGAGCTACATTTGATAGGAAGTAGCTCTCATGACAATCCAAACCAAAATTTGCAGCTGTCCTTGAGAAGAAATTATTTGAGACCTCACATGTGAATTCTCTCTCTGATGTTTTGGATCTGCCTGTTGTACAACTCTTCTTCCCTCCAGCTTCATGTCATTTATTTTCCCGGGAGACATTAGGAGAGCTATTTGGAAGTTATATGCTAGCACAAGAACTGGTTGTGAAGGGCATCTGACAATGTTTTTCACAACAGGCATTGAATCACTTGTTTTTTCCATTGCATGTTTATTCAATTAGATTGTTTGCTCTGGTTTTCAAGGAATCATTCATCTGGAGACATGTCAGACCTAAATAACCAAAGAGAATCATTATAGGGTACATATTTGCCAAACATTATGACACAGTGTTGGACACATGACGCTTTTTCAGCAATTGGAGCATTATGATTTTAGAGGGAGAGGGAAGGCAGGCTTCAGGAAAGAGTTCCAGCCCTTTGCTTCTTTGTAAATCTTAGAAAGGCCTTCAAAATGGCTCCCAAACACTTGTTGTTCCAGAGGTTATGTGATACTAGCATTTTAGAGATCTTTATTATAGTTATAAAGAGGCTGTATGAAATAGTTGTTGGCTGTTTTTGGGCTGCCCACAAAACTATCTGATTGTGTTGGGAGTGCTCTTGGAGTTAAACCATGGTTCCCCCTCTGATCGATGCTCTTTAGAATCCACATAGACAAGCTTGAAGAAGTTATTGGGTAGCACACTAATATGGAGAATGGTCGCACAGTAAAATTTTGTAGGAAATTCTCAGGAGTTTAGTAGAATGCCAACCACCTACCCACTTCCTAGCTAAGCCCTTTGAAACGAGTTTGATGAGTCCTGCATTGGATAACTCGCCTGCAACTCCCTTCCAACACATTTTTGAGTCAGACAGCATCGTGGCCTAGAGACTTGTCATTCTTCATATTTTTATAGCTGTCTCCAACTCCTCTAGCTCTAGCGCCCTAGATAGAAAACACCTCTCATCGCTATCCATCTTTTGATGAAACACTTGCTTGAGTAGTTCCATGGAGGTGCTGGTTAAAGAATCAATGCCAACAGATGCATTTTTTTTTTTTGAAAGTGGCTTTGCGAAATCTCTCAAATTTGAAGTTCATCCTCTGAGAGATTGTCATTAGAATCTTGTACCACAAATAATTTTTCTTCCTCATGCTTTTGGTTTAGCAATGGAGATAATATTTTCTATTGTACATCACCTTCTGAAATCTAACTGAGTTACCCCTTATTCTAGCTTCTGTCTCACTGTTCTCAAATTTCCAATTTGAGATTCTAACTATTATCTGCTCCCTGCTTTTCTGCATTGAAAGGATCCAATTCCCATTTGGCTTTTGCTGCCTTGAGGGCAGCTACAATTGTTGCTCAAAACACAGTTAAGGTCTTGTTATAGGAATCAAACATACATGCCATTTTCTCCCTTAAAAAGTTATTTAAACATAGATTAGATGCACGGGTGCCAGGAAATCATTACACCTGCTTGTATTGCTACAATTTCACAGCCAAACATGTTTTCTTTAAGGTCCTTCTCATGTCAAATTAATAGGCTGTCTGATTAGGGTAGCAGTCTTGACTCTTGAGATCTTTGCTAAAAAATGAACTACGAAATACTTGTATTATAGTTTGTCTCTTCCAACAGCGTCTCTGTTTTTCCTGTTTAGTTTTGGATATCATACAATACAATTGTTCTGAAGGTTGTACCTCTGCTTTGAAGATTATATGCTACAGATAGAAGGACAAGTTGGCTCCTCCACCATATAGGCAGGCAAATGCAATTCCAATAGTACATCTTCTGCAGGAAAACAAGCCCATTACAATACTGAACTGTGTATCGCTGACCAGAAAGGACTGAAACCTCTCTACTAACCCAGATACAACTATTTTATGAAAATCCTTAATATGGTTTCTAATATTGTAAATTTTTGAAATTTGAAACACTTTTTAGTTTCTCGTTAAATGGGATGATTTAGTATTAGCTTCTTGTTTCATGAGATGAACTAGTGGTACTTATAAGCTTTGGTTGTTCAAAATTTATTTTGCATTTTGTTTCCTATCTGTTAATTGATGCCGCACTTACCTGTCTGAAAGCTGGCAAATGGCCATCCATTATCTGTGCTTCTTCAAAACCAAGGTACTGCCCAAGGTCAGGCTCAGACACAAACATTGACTCAGTCTCCTGCCCAAGGCCAAGCAGGAAATCAACAAGCTTTGGTCAATCAGCAGGCAGCTTATCAAACTATACGCCTGCAGTCTGGGTCACATCAATCACCACTTCATTCAAACCAAAAGGCAGCTTTTCATCTTGGCCAACCTCTGACAAACCAAATGCTCCAGCATGGTGGTAATTCTGCACCACGTTTCGAAGGAATACAAAATCTCAGTCAATTTCAGGCAAGAGCACAAAATCCAGCATTCCAGTGCCTTAAGGTAGGGGGAAAGCAATTATTGCAAGGATCACCCATTGCAGCTCTAAGTTATGTGGGCAATAGCACTGAGTGCAAATGCTAATAGAAGTTTCTTCAGAGTGTATTTGTGTGCTTATCGAATATATTCAATGACAGAAAAAATGAAATAGGTAACCTTTCCAATCACAACACCCTTTTTTACCAGAATTCTGAGTCGACACACTTGTTTTCAAAGAAAAACATGAAATATTTTTGTGAAGTGTATGAAATACTTTGAGAAGGAAAGGATTTCCTCTCTGAATCCTAGATGTATTTATTTCCTTATTATTTGGTTTCCAAAACTTTCAATTACTGGTTTTTTTTCCTTCTTGTTTTCTTTTCAATTACTTTGCAAACACAGGCCATTCATGAAATCATTCATCAAATTCAGTAAATAAAAGAAAATGCCTCTTTATGCTGAAAACAGAAAAATGAGATAGGATTTCAGAGGAGGCTTGTTCATTATTTTTTGGCACCTGGAGCAACAGAACGCTGGTGCCAAGCTGGTGCCAATCAAGCCACAGCTCTTCCCAATTATCAACAATGCACAAGGCCTGTTTCCAATGATTAGTTCACAACTCCAGAAAACTAAACAAAAAATTGTAGCATTTAATGTTAGTTTTCTATGGTTCTTTAAGTTTATATGTTTGCCAAATGGCCGATATTCATAGGTTCTTAACTATACAAAACTAAACAATACAATTGTAGCATTTAATGCATTTTCTATGGTTCTTCAAGGATGTATGTTTGTTAAATAGGCAATATTCATCACTTCATAACTCCACAAAACTAAACAATAAAATTGTAACTTTTAATGTAATTTTCTGTGGTTCTTCAAGGATGCATATTTGCTTAATAGACGATATTCATAAATAGCTTAGTTTTTTTGAATGATGTGATCCAAACATGCTGATGGATTCATCGAAGATTTTGTTTCTGACATGTAACAGTAGTAATTTACAATTAGTGATTTTTGAAACTTTTTGGTGGTTAACTGATTATCACCAGAATTGTATTGCAATTTCACTTTTGATAGCTAGTATAATGATAACTTGTTTAGTCATATTTTGAGGATCTACTATTTTTGCTTTCAGAACTACATGAGCTTCTTCAAACTTTTGTCAAGAGAGTCTTAGCCAAGACAGTCTTGAGAATCATTTTATTTCCTCTGAGAGCTAGTTCAAGAAGGTTAGCGTATTTCCAGTCATGATGGTGCTTTGCCAGTTCAGAAGCAGGTTTTTTTATTTAAAACAATGACACTTCATTTTCAAATTCTGAGTTGTTCAAATTGCAGTCCAACGTCTCTATAAGAGAGTTTGTAGGAACTAGCCTATAAACAAATCTAAAGTGTTAAGGCTCTTTTCTAAAAGTCTTTTAACTACCATTATGGCTATAAGGTCAAATGCAAAAACATTCACATATATGCTGCCTGTAAATGGAAATAAAGTCGTTTGGTATCCCTTGTTGGATTTTAATTTCTTTCTTTAACCAAGTGCTAGTTAGCGAACAGTTAATCATGGCACTCTTTCCTGTTTTTTCATACACTGGCCACTCTTAGCACGCACTTATATGAAACCCATGTTGTTGAGGCTCGCTTACACAATAGCAGTTGTGAAGGGTAATACACAGCCTTGTATTTGCGCTCAGTTTGAAGCCATCTTTTTTATGCTATGTTATTTAGGTGAAGTCTTTGGAAGATGATTCTAACGATGTAATACCTTACCTCTTTCTTCTATTAACTTTCCAATCTTTATTAGGTCATTGACAATTACATCTAACAAGAGTCAACTTTTGCTTATCTTTCTTCAATTACCTTGCCAAATATTTTATCAGGCCATTGACAACTACATCCAAAAATCCCACTTTTCATTATTTTTTGATGGATCTCTAACCCAGTTCCAAAGCTCCCATTTTAGCATCAATCATGTCGTTTCTAATGCTGTTGGTAAGTGTGACTTTGTTGCTGCTAAGGTCATACTTATTTCCCATCTCCCTGTTACTTGTGGTTACGCTTCCAATAAGGTGAACACACAGTGAAGAATTCATTGTTTTTTAGGACTTGCAATTTCTTTTCCCATATATTATAGATTTTATTTAATTGGATATTGTATGCTTGGCATTTTTTTCCTATTTACCTTAAATATTACCTAATAATTTAATTCTCTGGTTTTTACTTTGTGACAAGTTTGGTGATAAATCCAACCTCTGTTTTAGAATCTGCGGGTACCCAGCAGAATTTTGTGGATACCTGGCTGAAAGTTTGCAAATGGAAAACCACCTAACTTAGCGCGGTATGGGTCGATCCCTGTTAACTGCAGGTTTTGGTGAGTAACTAACACGGTTACTTGCCAAAACCTGTGGTTAATGGGGATTGGCGAATATAGCTATTGAAGTTAGAAAAATATGTCATTCTGCTATTTTATGTCGTGATTTTCTGCTTTGAACTTTCTGTCTGAGATTTTATTATTGCAATCTGATAACGTGAAGAATCACAGCCTATAAGGAGTTTTCATCATTTTGGCCACTACTTACATTTGCGGCTTTGACTTCCAGTGCCAACTGTGCCCATGGATTCTAAAATAAAGCTTCAACAGCCTTACAAGTTACACTAACTGCATGGTGGTCGACAGTTTTTCTTTCCTGCTGCATGATGATAGTGATATGAACTGGATCATATGAGTTTTAGAAAAGACCTCTCAGACTTGATTGTGAATCACAATTTCATTTGTGCTTGCTGCGTGAGTCGTGACTGCCCTGGTACATGCAGTTTTGAAAACAAAGTTTAGGGCAGATTTATAGGTTGCATTAAGTTTACTTTTCAGGGAATATTACAAAATTATGAATTGTGGATGGGGTGATCTTGAAGCGCTGCATGTACAGATATGCAAGTTTCAATAAGCAAAATAAGTTGGTCTTTTTTTTTATATAGTCGATTATATGTATAGTTGGCCTAAGATATTTATAGAGTTGGTGGAGGATTAATATTATATCATTATATTTGATATAATAGGCATTGATTATTAGAGTCGGTTCTATGCTTTATAGTTCAGTATAAGCCTTTTTTAATTTCCAGTCGATTATAATATTAAAGTCATCTTGACATATTTTCTTTAGTCAGTTTAATAAAGTCGGTTTCTTTATTATATAAGTTATAATCGGTCTATTACCTATAGTATTGTTGTTTTTAAATATTATAGTCTATGGCATTTCTTTCAAGGCTTAAGACTTAGGGTGGTCTTAAAGTACCAGACCTTAGGGTTTTGTTTGAGCTTTGTAGGGACTTTAGGGGTCTTGGGGACAGGGGGACGATTAAGAACCAATGTTATTGGTTCGTGACCCCAAGCATGCGTTTGGGAGCCAGGGGCGAACCTGGTGTTGGTGCGGGGTCCGGTGCATAGCCCCAATGCCTAGGGTTAGCCCTTGGGCACTCGTGTGCGTTGGGGGTTCTTCCTGGCTAGGTGCAAACTTGGTGCTGGTGCGGGGTCCGATGCATAGCCCCAACGCCCAGGGTTCGCCCTTCGGCATTCGAGTGGGTTGGGGGTTCTTCCCGGCTAGGTGCGAACTCGTTGTTGGTGCAGGGTCCGGTGCATAGCCCCAATGCCCAGGGTTCGCACCTAGGCACCTGGTTGGGGGTTCTTCCTGGCTAGGTGCGAACTCGTTGTTGGTGCAGGGTCCGGTGCATAGCCCCAACGCCTAGGGTTTGCCCCTAGGCACCTGGGTGCCTAGGTGCGAACCCTGGGCGTTAGGGCTACGCACCCACAGTTGCCGGTGCCCAAAAGCTGGGAAAAACGCTTTTTTTTTCTTTTCACCAAACCCAATGCATTGAAATAATTAAAAACACCTTAACCCTAAAAGACAAAAACAAAAGCATATGTCAACACATGAGAAGAATAAAGTGACAAAAGGAAAAACACTTGCTTCTTATTTTTCTAAATTTCTCATTGCATACTTCAACTCCATTGTTGTTGCAGGTTTGAATCTTCATCAAACATCATTCTAGTCATTTGCCTATAGTGATTAAGGAGCCATTTGCTATCAAGGTAAGTTTCTTAGTTTTATATTGTTTTATTTTATTTATTTTGTCATTTTTTAAATTTTAAATTTTGTTTTTTTACTTATAGTTATATATGCTATTAGTCTATTACTCAATCAACAATGTCTTGTAGCTCTTCCTCCAGCAGCCAAAAGCAACACAAAATGGACTTGACACACTCACCATTGTGGAAATATACAACACTGGTAGACCAAGTTGGTGGGGCCTATATTTGGAAATGCAATATTTGTGATTCTTAGTTCACAAGCTCATATTTTAGGGTGAAAGCACATTTATGTCACATCCCTGAATGCGGATTCAAATTTTGCACAGGGAAGACTAACTCTCCATTGCTACATTCAAAAATCCTTGAATTCATCAAGGAACAAGAAGATGCAAATGCCGCACATGCCATGAGACTTAGTCACCCTCTAGCAAAGAAAGGCAAGGGATCAAGGAAGCCCCCTGCTTCCCCAAGTTCTACTGGTGGTTCTCCGGTTGTCCTTGTTGGAAGACATCCATTTTTGGGAGCAGCCCGTATGCAAGAAGAGGCTTCTCTTTTAGTTATAAACAAAAGAACAAGAGGACCATTGGATAGGTCTTTTCAAAATGAGAGTAGGGAGATTGCGGATCAAAAAATTGCACAATGCATATATGCAAATGGATTGTCTTTCAATGTAGTTTGATCACCATATTGGCAAGAAATGGTGAGAGCAATCAATGAGGCCCCAAAATATTACAAAGGCAAAGGGTTTGAAAAAGTCCGCACCACTTTATTGGCGAAAGAGAGACACTGTTGAAGATTCTTTGAAGCTAATAAGAGATTCATGGGCTAAAATAGGGGTCTGCATCGTTTCTGATGGATGGAAAGATGCAAGAAACATGCCTTTGATCAATGTGCTTGCAATATGCCCTAAAGGGGCAATGCTTTTGAAGGCCATTGATTGTGAGGGGTGTGTGAAGGATGAGGAGTTACATTGCCAACATCCTCATCGAATCCATTGAGGCAGTTGGACCTGAAAATGTTATCCAAGTTATAACAAACAATGCCAAAAAATTGCAAGGCTGCGGGGATGTTGGTGGAGGCGAGATATGGACACATTTTTTGGACACCTTGTGCTGTCCACTCAATCAACCTCATGTTGCAAAAGATGAGGAAGCAAATTGACTGGATCAAACATGTGTATGATGAAACCGAGCAAATTCAAATATTTGTCACCAACCATCAACACTCTCAAGCCATTTTCAGAGCCTTCTTGACATTGGACTTGTTGAAGGTATTTTTATTTTTGTTTTAAAATTATAACTTTTTTATTTTTTAAACTAGTACTTCATACTTGTATAACTATATTTATTATTTTTAATAATTTATTTTTGTAATAGGTTGCTCCGACTAGATTTGCTTCTCACACAATCGTCTTGAGGCGACTTTTACTAGTGCAACAAGCACTTAGCAATATGGTCATCAGCGACTTGTGGGTGTATGGAGGGAGGCGAGCAACGCGCTGGCCCAAAGAGTGAAAAACTTGATCCTAGATGATGATTGGTGGGCCTTTGTAGATTATTTATTTTCACTGAGCCCATCATGAGTATGATCCGTTTTGCTGACATGGATCAACCATGTTTGGGAGAAATATATGATGGCATAAACTCGATGATTGAGAAAATAAAATTCATCATTAATGAAAAATAGCAAGACCCCAAGGATTTTTTTTTCAAACAAGTGCATTTTATCCTTGTTGAGTGGTGGAACAAAATGACCACCCCGCTACATCTCCTTGCCTTTGCATTGACTCCTCGTTTCTATAGCACATAGATCCTTTCTTTGCCGAGGAGGGTGCCACCATATAGGGATGTCGAAGTTGCTGAAGGGTACAAATTGGCAATGTCTATGGTATTCCCTAACCCTGAAATAGAAGACTTGGTTACAAGCGAGTTTGGGGCTTTCATTACCTCCCGAGGTCATAGTCTTGGTGCTCTTCGGGACAAATACAAGAAGGATGGTCCTATGTGGTGGTACCTTCATGGCCAAGGATCATCGAACCTCCAACCTCTTGCAATCAAGATCTTGTCATAGGTAAGTTTTGTATTTTTAAAGTTTTTAAATTTATTATTTAAGTTTTTCTTTTTCTTTAAAAAAATTTAAATTTATATTTAAATTTGAATATAGGCTGCAAGTTTATCTTCTTGTGAGTGGAATTGGAGCACATATAACTTTATTCACTCACAAAAGCGCAACAAGCTCATAGCTAAAAAGGTCGAGGAGTTGGTCTACATACACTCTAATTTGCGTCTTCTATCACACAAGAACCCAGAGTACAAGGAGGGGATGTCAAAGCATTGGGATATAGATTCAGAGGTTGTTGACTTGGATGCTTGCATATCCCGCTTCTCATTAGATGACACAGGGAGTCCTTCAGGTTCGAGGACACAAAATGTAGCTAGTGGGAGTGGCAGTGTAGATAGTCCATGTGGTTCTACTTCAAATGAACCACAACATCATGATGATGTTGATGCTTTCGATGAAGAGCGATATCAATATGACTATGAAAATTGACTTTTATAGTTTGAACTTTGATGTATCTTGTAATTAATTACAACCACATGATAATTTTTGATATTTGAATCTGGATATATGATAATATATACTCATATTTTAATATATATGATTTTCATTTATCATTTTATCATTTTTGTTCAATTATTATTCATTAATGACTGTACTGATAGTTATCATTTATGATTTTAAAATTATCAACTTATCATGATTCATTTAAGATTTGACTCATTTATCTCTATCTGTTTTGTGGTTAATGACAATGACACTAATTTCCTATGTATCAAGGGTAGAATTTCTATATTTTTAATTTTTTTATATATTTTTTGTACGGACGAACCCAATAACGAACCTAGGGGGAAAAAAAATCACTGTACCAGTGAACAGGGTTCTTTGAACCCGCACCAGAACCAAAAACGAACCGGGAACCTTGTTAAGAACTAATAGAAATTATACTTGTGTTCTCTACATTCATTTCTCATGTTTTTTAAGTGTTCTACATGATAATTCAGTGTATTTTATGAATTTATATATAATTTAAATTATCTATAAAGTTACTGAGTAATTGCCGAGCAGAGTATGGGTCAAAAATTTGGTTTGCCGAATAATTTCTGAGTATGAGTTTTAAACTATGAATCCAACTTTATCATTCAACCTGTAGTCATACACTATGTCTAGGTCTTCATTTATGTTTATTATTTTTCACAATGTAAACTATTTTATGCACTATCTACAACAATCATATTCCATGACACCACATTTTTATGATGGATTTTGTACAATTGCATGCCTATAACAATTAATGCACTTTTGATACATCTTTGCAACTTCTGACTCTTTTTTGTTGGCATCTATCAATTGCATTTGCTAGAAAAAATATCCATGGCTTAATTAATTTCTTGAACTAAATCCTTTTATCATATCATTTATGTATCAAAAGTGTAACGTTGTATCTTTTTGCTGCCAATTATTAGCTTCTTGAATATCAACGATGGATTGAAACTGCAGCTTAGGCTACATCAAAACGGTCGGGGGAGGAGGGAGGGGGGATGCGAAGGGACAGGGGTAGAAGACCATAATTTTTTCTGTTAGCCGACATATATTAGTCCTGTGTATTTGCAAATGTCATTGAAAATCTGATATGCTTTTTTATCATATCAAATAGGGCAAGAATTTGTTAGTAATATCCTTCACTGTTGTGAATTTTCTTTATTAGCAACTGATGTTCAGCCCAAAAATGTCATAGCATCAGGGTATGATTTGTTTAGAAACTACTTGGTCAGAGATAGATTTTCTCCACTTGTTCATCAGTTCAAATCTCATGTAATACCATAAAATAGCATTGCGCTGGGAGGGTATCCCCATAAAATACATGATTTTTGGTAAACAATCATTGAGAGCTACAGGGAAAAGTTTAAGGTAGGATTCAAGGTTGTGTACTGAGAGGAGATAGATCTGGTATAATTGGTTTTTGTGTTTGTTCATGCAACAGATAAATATTTCTTTTAACACAAGTCTTTGTTTTGGGTTAAGTTATTTTAATATTTCTAGAATTACTAGCTTTTGGGCTCTCTGGTCGGCTTTGTCAGGAACCTGGAACAATAAATATGCTCTGATACCAATTGTTAGGTGACCCCTTATCCAATGGAAGCACAATTGATTACTTTCTTATAATCAATTAAACACGAAATTATACCAGAATGATAAAGTAACTAGAAACTTGAGACAACAAAGAATTTGAGAGACAATACACACTCTTGTATTAAATATTACTAGAAGAAAATACAATAAGGAAGATGCCACTTCTTTCACCTCAAAGGCTTGCCACACTTCAAGACCTTCTTCCTTCTCTCTTTCGCTCAACACAACAACTCTATAGCCCGAGTTATTATATCTCATTGAATGCTTCAGCTGATCTCCTTGACCTTACATCTGTAGATCTCCTTGACCTTGCTTGCTTCAATGCTTTTACTTGCCTTCTTGATAATTACAATACATGCCTTATGGGTCTTTAAATAGGATCCCATGCTTACAAAAATAGAACTCTAACTACAATAATTAGACACGCAGCTCGTGACTATAATTAGTCATTTGATATGCAAACACTCGCTTCACTTAACTGACTGTTTGTCAACAGCAGTTTTGGAACACACATGCCACTGACGTTGGTCTCTGCTTGCCTGGTGCTGTCGACGTCCGTCGACCTCCTGTCGTCGCCGGTTTTCTTCTGCACTGCACCTGATCGACGTCGGTCATGCTGCCGACGTCGGTGCTTCTGGTTCTTCAGCATCCTCTTCTTTGTGTCTGCAAACAGTGAAAGTTTTTAGCTCCAAACCCTAACAATCTCTCACTTGGAGATAAACAGTTGCTACTGTACCTGTACCTGTACACCATCTATTTTGTTCCCTTGGCTCTGTATCCCTCTTCAAAGTCACTCTTGAAGACCAACCACTACGCAAATTTGTGATGCAATATCTGTCACTTATGCCACAAGAATTTCGATGCTCTCAAATTTTCCATGACATACATCTGAACCAACTCTACCTTTAGCTTAGAAAACTCCCTGTATATGAAACCCTGCAACAAATAACACAATACAGTAATAGGATAATGTAGCTAATATTATCCAACCTGGTAAAGATAAAATACAATGGTCAAATCTCCATTGTTTTGCAGCCTAATCAAGACCATATACCATAGCGTTCAGTCTCATATGTCCATCCACTCTCTTCTCTAAAACGAAAATCCATCCCTCTATCCAGTGCTTTCTTTCAGCTGACAACTCTACCAATAAATACTTGTTTGGTTCTTCTCCAAGGACTCACACTCTTCATCTATGCCAAGCCCCACTGTTTCTGGATTCCACCTGCATTGCTTCTTCCATCTTTCTAGTTCATGACTATCAGTAAGCAATATAAAGAAGGTGAACAATGAATATGAGGTTCACATACATTTCTTGACCTCCATATGGGTGTTTGAGACTTATTGATCCACCCAACATCAGTTTCAGTGATCGATATCGGCCATCTCCCAGTCTGCTCTCGACTGATGTCGGTTCCCTGCACTGACCCTGACTGTCGACGTCGGTCCTTATGACCGACGTCGGTCTTCTCCTGCCTGACCTATCGACCCTGCTGGTCTGCACATGACCAATGTCGGTATCTGGGTGACCGACGTCGGTCCCAAGTGACCGACATCGACGTCTGTGTGTTCCTGTAAGTGATAAAATTTTCATTCGCGAGCTCTTCTTGGATCAAACCTCTGTCCATGCTGCCCTGCTCAGATTTATTCATCCCTTGTGACTGATCTCTGTCCTTCATCTCTTCCATAAACACCAAGGCTTCTTTGTTCTTGTTAAAAGCATCAAATTTTCTTTTTCTGCAATGAACTCTATCTATGCTTTTCGAATTTGAACACATACCTTTTGAATCAAGAACTTTCATTCCCTTCCTATTCATGTGACCAAGCTTATTAGGCCATATCTTCGAATCTACACCAGAAGTAGAATCAGTAATACAAGTAGATAGATAAAGAATATCTACTTTATTACCTCTCGCTAAAACAAGTGCTCCCTTGGTAACCTTCCAAAAATTCGCTGTGAGGGTTATTGTGCATCCCTCATCACCCAACCTTCCAACCAAAATCAAACTCTGCTTCAGAATTGGAACATGCACGACCTCTTTCAACACCCATGTGTTGTCAATATGCAATCTCAGCTGCACTTTTCTTTTGCCAACTATCTGACAAGGCGTACCATCTCTTAAATAGAGCATTCCAAAGTCTCCCTGTTCATACTCATAGAACAAATATCTGTTTGGGGATGCATGAAAAGATGAACCAGAATCTAAAATCCATGATCCTACCTGACTATCCAAAGAAAGTATGAGAGCGTCCTGTACCACAATATTTGCATCCTTTACTTCTTCAATACCTGCATGTTGATTCTCTTTATCTCTCAACCAACACTCCTTCTTTGTATGTCCTTTCTTTCCACAAAACCAACATGGAATACTTTTGGACTCGGATCTCCTTTCTGACCTTGATTTTCTTTGCTCAATCTTTTCCCTTTGCCTTCCCTTGCTTTCTGCACTTAGAGCATTCCCTGATGATTCACCTGTGCTTCTCCTGCGTATTTCTTCATTCAAGATCACACTCACAACATCAACTTTTAAGATTTTAGAAGCAGATGCAGAATTATTTACTGTCATAACCAAACCGTCTCAACTTTCAGGCAAAGAACATAAAATCAAGAGAGCCTTTACCTCATCATCAAAAACAATATTGACTGAAGCTAGTTGGTTTACCAAACCATGGAAATCACTGAGATGAGTATGTACCGATCCACCTTCCTACATTTGCAAAGTAAATAGCTGCTTTATAAGATATACCTTATTAGAAGCCGAGGGCTTTTCGTATAAATTCGCCAAGGACTTTATCAACTCTTCCGTTGTCTTGCACTGTGATAAGCTGGAAATCACAGACGATGCAAGGGTTAACCTTATGGAACCTAGAGCCTTCCGATCAAGAACGTTCCATTCTTCATCCTTCATATCTGTGGGCTTGCATGCAACCCCACCCAACGGTAAGTACAAATCTTTCTGATACAGATAGTCTTCAATCTGCATCCTCCAATGTTGATAATTTTTGCCGTTAAACTTCTCCATTCGTAGCTTACTTTTTTCTGCCATTGTTGAACTCCCACTCAATCAGAAAACCCTGTGAATGCCCTGTAATAAAAAACAATAACCGGCTTCCTGCAAATCGTAGCTCTGATATCACTTGTCAGGACCCTGAAACAATAAATATGCTCTGATACCAACTGTTAGGTGACCCCTTATCCAATGGAAACACAATTGATTACTTTCTTATAAGCAATTAAACACAAAATTATACCAGAATGATAAAGTAACTAGAAACTTGAGACAGCAAAGAATTTGAGAGAATACACTCTTGTATCAAATATTACTAGAAGAAAATACAATAAGGAAGATCCCACTTCTTCCTCCACCTCAAAGGCTTGCCACACCTCAAGACCTTCTTCCCTCTCTCTCTCTCGCTCAACACAACAACTCTATAGCCTGAGTTATTATCCCTCTTTGAATGCTTCAGCTGATCTCCTTGACCTTACCCCTGTAGATCTCCTTGACCTTACTTGCTTCAATGCTTTTACTTGTCTTCTTGATAATTACAATACATGCCTTATGGGTCTTTAAATAGGATCACATGCTTACAAAAATAGAACTCTAACTACAATAATTAGACACGCAACTCGTGACTATAATTAGTCATTTGACATGCAAACACTCGCTTCACTTAACTGACTGTTCGTCAATAGCAATTCTGGAACATACAGGCGATCGACGTTGGTCCCTGCTTTCCTGGTGCTGCCGACGTCCGCCGACCTCCTGCCGTCGCCGGTTTCCTTCTGCACTGCACCTGACCGACGTCGGTCATGCTACCGACGCCGGTGCTTCTGGTTCTTCAGCATCCTCTTCTTTGTGTCTGCAAATAGTTGAAGCTTTTAGCTCCACACCCTAACAGGGTTCCATGACTTCTTCCATTAGGGCATGAGCACACAACTCGTTATTCATTCATTTAAATCTCAATATTTATGTTGCAGCAAGTAGTGCTACTTTAATTTAATGACATTTATTCACTAATACTTACTTTGTGATAGATATTACTCTCCATACATTCGACTTATGTAAACATCTTTTGATTACTTGCTTTGTGGCTATATATTACTGTGATAGATATCACTCATCATTCACATTATACTTTTGTAAACATATTTTGATTTCTTGCTTTGTGGCTATATTCTACTGTGATAGATATTACTCACTATTCACATTCTACTTATGTAAAATGTCTTTTGATTTCTTGCTTCGTGGCTATATTTTAATGTTTGTTCGAGTCTTTTTCTGGATTCACCTTCTTGTTGTGATCATTTTGATGTGTTTGGATGGATATAGCTTCAGAGTGTGCCCCTCTAAAAAATATATAGACCGATGGACACGGTAATCGCAATAGAAACTCAAGTTAAATATCTAATCAGTTCGCCTTCGAATAATGCAGTGGCTACTCTCAAACAATGTATTTGTGTAGAAATTAAAAAACAGATATATTGCAGTCCATTTATTTAAGTCTTCAAGAGTCCACTCAGGAAAGAGGAAAAATTGAATCTATTTTCTAAAAAAAAAGATTGATATCACGAATGGCTATCTGTGCATGCAGTATCCCAAATTTATTCTGTTGGTTATCAGAACTTCTCTTAAAATTATCCCAAATTTATTCTGTTGGTTATCAGAACTTCTCTTAAAATTACCCTTTTTATATTCGGTTATCAGAGCTTCTCTTAAAATTACCCTTTTTAATATATATATATATATATATATATATATATATATATATATATATATATATTAAAAAGGGTAATTTTAAGAGAAGCTCTGATAACCAACAAAATAAATTTGGGATACTGCATGCACAGGGAACCATTCGTATATATAATATATATATTAAAAAGGGTAATTTTAAGAGAATTCTGATAACCAACAGAATAAATTTGGGATACTGCATGCATAGAGAGCCATTCGTATATATATATATATATTAAAAAGGGTAATTTTAAGAGATGTTCTGATAACCAACAGAATAAATTTGGGATACTGCATGCACAGAGAGCCATTCGTGATATCAATTTTTTTTTTTTAATTTAGAAAATAGATTCATGATATATATATAAATGCTTAAGATTTGTTGTATAATAACAATATTTTTGTGAGATTTGCTTTTGTTATTCTAGAACTAAAATAAAGTTTCTGCATTAAGTTATATGTTTCTAAGATTGTACAATATTTTTCGGTGCAATTGTGAATCCAGTTTTAACAATTATTTGGAGGGAGAGCAGGAGAACCCACATCATTTCAATAGACAAAAGGATATGTACCATCTATATTCATGGGATCTTTAGATTCAATTTAGTATATTCAAACTTAAAACTAAATGACTATAATGAATTCCACATGGAAACAAGTGTTGTGATGCAACTTTAGTACTTGCCCTTTAAAGAAATTTATGGTCAAGTCTATGAATGTATGCCCTTCTAGGTGGCTTTGGAATTGAATGATTTTTGGGCTCTTGTTTATAACAAAATACTTAACAAAGACTAAGTACAACGTATAATAAATAATATCGAATAAACAAAGGCATGTATGCCTTTTTTTGGTTTATTTGTTCAAGGCATAACTTTAAAGTCAAATTGTATGGGAAGAAGAAAACCTACAAGCATGTAAAAACATCAGAAGATAAATCATATAAATTATTCATTTCAACTTGAAAAGGCTCATCTAGGTCTAATAGAACATTCACCTTACAGATTGCATCTAATTCATAGAGGAAACCCTGATAAAACTATCAGTCACTAATACTTTCCAAGAAATGTTACCCTACTATGGCTGGTTGAAACAATAGCTAGCTGTTCCTAGCAAAAGTGACTTTTACACCACTTGTAACATATGATTCTAGTAGACTCTGCCCTATTGCCTTATGAAAAGAAAGTAAGAGCTCCTTGCCATCACCTATATTCAATAACATTTTTGTTACTCTATTTGACAAAGGGAAGAGATTGGGGGGCCTTTTGTATATGCAATTTTAATTGTGGGAAGAGTCTCCTCGGACTAGAGATCTTCCACCATTGGATGTGTTCCAACACAATGTTTGTAATTTCCTTGAAATGGAAAATGTTGTTTGCTCAGTAAATTATTATCTCCTTGAAATGCAATTAACTCAAATGCCCATTTAACTATCCTCTTCTTGATGGAAATAGCTAAATGCTCACTAAAATTAGCTTATCTCTCTCTTACATCATAAACACCTAAATTTTGTACAAGGCCTTTTTCCCCAATGTCTTATCCTTAATGTACCATATGTGACATACTTCTTATGTATATGTGCATGTTTTTTAGACTTAGTTGACTCTACATTGATATCCATTTAACATTTGAGACGTAAAAGAACATTCAAACACTTACCAAAATCTATTCATTGGTATCTTTGGACTAAAATTCATGTGTTGTCATGCTTCTCGTTGAGATTTGAGCATGTGTTTGGCCCAAGTAAGTTTTGTGCGAAGCATGATTTTGTCTTGATCAAATCTATGCCTTACATAGGTTTTGTCTCCCTTACCTTTGTGGGTCTTTTTGACTATTGTCATTGATCTTACATCATTGGTTTACTGTCGAGTTATAAAAGGCAAACTCCTTTTATTACATTCTATGACTGAAATACCTAACAATGAATCAAACAATGGTTCAATATATATACATGGATTTGTTGACTACCATTCTTCTATCACACATGGCATTATGATTGACAATGGCTTTAGTGACAATTTTATTTTGATGTCATTCTTATTTAGTCCAATGCTATTCTCACAGAGATTTATGTGGTGTAACCACAACATTGTGCAGTTGTGATGGACATGAGCTTATACTCTTATATAGTATTGTACATTCGCTTTCACCTAGGGCAACCCTAGTCTGGTTTTTTGTTATAACCGTTTTAGGATCATATAATTTATTGCTTGGACGCCCTTGGCTTAATCAAATAAAAACAATATTGTTGACAATGCATAATTGTGTCAAATTTATGCATAACAACAAAGTACACATTATTTGTGGCTCCATTATGAGAGCTATTCATTGACCACTTAGTGCACCTCAAAAGGTGAAGATCATTTACCTAAGTGTGATCCCCACTTCAACATCTATAGAATCATCGTATGCACTTGCTATACATGAACCCAAAACATCATATATTTTGCAAGCTCTCCAAGCCCATATTCTTATAGTTGCACCTCTAAGACACATAATATCATGACATATGTGTCCTAAAATTGATTCAACACTTAGACCAATCATTTTATCTCGATCCATTTCGACATTGTCTTCAAAAGCTCTTACACTGCATTAAATGCATGCTATCCTTACAAACAATGATAGTTATCACCACTTGAGAGCATTTTTCATATACATAAAGTGATTCATCTAACTCTTATAGTTTAGATCTTGGTATTATAGATTGAATTATCATGTAGCCTTGTTAACCCACCTCATGGACTTCAATGCATATATCTTATGATATTTTTTGCACTATTGTTTGCTTTGTTTTTATTTAATATAGTTTCAATACACCTAGTTATCCACTTGATAGTTTTACCATATTTAAAGTTACACTATGTTTGATATACTTAAACTTTCGACTCGTACTTTTTTGAATTAGATATCGACTTTATGCCTTATTATTCATGGTGATTCTCTTATACGTGATCTAGGGTTTTGTCACTTATTTAAAGTTGTTTTTTATGTCGAGTCTATCATATTTATATATTAATGACTACAATGTTTTACATAGAACATACATACATTACATTAGTCATACATATATCTAATGCATAATTGATACATCATTATGCATAGCTTCTTGTATGTGTGCAATATCTATATATAGATAAATACAATATCTAAAAACGCAAAATCATTCATAAGAGGTAAAAAAATGTTTTTTCTTTGTCTTAGTCATATTATGCCTATCATGTCTATGGTACCTATCTTAGAGTTATTTTACATTTATGTTTTTATATGTACTCCTCATAGCAATATTTATGTTTTTTATATGCACTTCTCACAATATACTCGGATTATGTGACATGAAAGATATTAAGGTTATATATGACTATTGACTCATTTCACGCCTCACATATGGGGATGCATTTTTATACACTATTAATTATTAAACGGTGACATATTTCTAGTTTTTCTCTAGTTAATATATTAAGCCACTTTAAATAGATCATGCATCTTGCACTTTTCTTTACATAAGAGTATAGATATCTTGATTATGTACGTAGATATCGACATGCATTTATTTAAATAATATTATTACATAGATGAGTACATTTATATCCTTTGCCTTGAGATCGATACTTATCTATATATTACACCTTAGTAATATATTGTAGATTGTAAATACTACATTGAAGAGTTTCACTTTGAGTTTTGTTTTTAAGTACTTTTCATATAATATAGGTGGTGAAATGAAAATGTACTCTTGTTGTTTGCTTCTAAGTTACATGTCACAAAGAACTTCTCCAAAACTCTTCCATGCAAATACAAATATTGTCATGTTGCTTCTTTCCAAGGGCATCTTCAAAAACAACTTGATAAACATAGATGCTTTCTATTGATTTTAGTATTAGTTTCTTGAAGAATTGCAGCTTTTATTTATTGCACTACTAAAATCATCACTATTGCTTTGTATTGATAGGATCTTCTATTTTCCTAACAACGTGGTAATTCTAGGGTTAATGCTTTACAATATAGCTCAATGCCTTAGTCATTTGGATGGAAACTATTAAAAACGCAACTCGGTAAAGGGAAACTCAGGGGGAAGGGGGGATTTCAAATCGTTGAATGGACGATAAGGGCTATTTTAAAAGTCTAGAGATGATTAATGTCGTACCATATCTTATTTGATTAATTTATAGGTGCTCTTTAATAAAATAAAAATAAAAGCGTACACACCATTGGAGTTGCTAAGATGCTCAACCAACCATTTAATCCATAATTTATATAATTTGCTTTGGTTATTTTTTCAAATCAACTAAATATAAAAGTATTTCAACGAGACCATCCAATCGTTCGATCAACTCAGGATCAACGACGCGAGCCATTTTGGAGAAAAGAGGAAGAAGTCAGCATTCAAAAGTGCTTCTCATGTGAATGATTGTTGGTTCAACTGGTAAAGTTGCATGGATCACAAAGAATCCACCAGGTATCAATTCTTGCTACTAGCAAACCCTAATATGTAAATAAAGATGAAACCAAAATTGTGTCTCAAAGAACTTTGACGAAATAAATATCCCTCAATCTTTAGCTCTTAGCTAAAAATCACTACGTAAAATGTGATTCAAAAAAAAAAAAAACCGCATACAATCTTCCTTTATTAAAAATTCAAACAAAAGCATAAAAGTTCGCATCATGGGTCCGCAAAAAATTTTGATAAGTGAAAAAAGACCACGTGGCAAGTGCGACGCATATTTGAAAGACTTGAAAGAGGAATCTCTAGCCATATGATAAAAGCCAGGATCAACATCATGAGCTATTATAAAACAAAAGGGATGACAACAAGCATTTGAAAAATAATTCAAGTCGTCAGATCGACTCTCCCAACGCTAATCTCTAACCATCCGATCAACAAAGCATGAAATTTGTAGAACAATGAAGAATAATTGACATACCACGAGGAAGTGTGCACCGGTATCTCTTCTACCCTTGTAATTGTGGCTGAGTGTGATAAATGCCTCTCTCTCTCTCCTTTTCTCTATAAATGTAATGAGTTATTCTAAGCAAATGTTGATTATTTAGATCAACGAAATCCTTGTTATATTGTAACTCAATTTTTAAATCTCAACTGCTCTCTATGTAAGAATTCTATCAAGTTTTTTAATGAAACGAAATGCTATTTATGTGATTACTTTTGTAATTGATAAAAATTTCTACGGTTCCCCTCTGTCTATCCTCTAGTTTTGTCTTGCTTCTTTAATTTTATTTTCATATTTAGATTAGATCTCACCTTTTGGTTTTGTTATTAGTTCTTAATTGTTGCCTTCATTCCACTTTAACTTGCTATTAAACTGGAGGCTATTGACCAATTATATGAGCTTGATCAACGCACTTTAAATTATGCAAAGTTTTTACACAAGAACATGCAAGTTTTATAACAAATTAAATAAAAAAATATATTTGCTGCATGTTGATTGGGTCAAGAAATCAGATGTTATGAACAATTTTGCAAGGATCAAGGCACTGACGACAGGCAAAATCAAGATGAACCTGCAATTTCGCTGTGGTTTGCACGATGCATGATGGTGGCAGGTTTCAGTTGGAAGAGAAAGGCGGTGCATCTACCGGCAGCAGATGAATGCAGGCCGCAATGATGTTATTCAATTCCATACGTTTAAATTTTAATAAAACAACTCTGCGAAAGCTTAAAGACAGTTTCTCTAAATTATTATTATTTTCAGGAGTGGACAGCTAAGCATGGCATAGAGAATTTATGGCTCTATAAACTTTGCTATGACAGGATAAACTGAGACCTATGAGGCCATTCACAGCTTAAAGATCTTATCAAACCAAAGCTCAGAAAACTTGTCCTTTGGCTACAAGGGGAACCTTCATGATACATCAAACTTAGCAAGAAGACTTGGTTGAAGGAATTGACCGAGGGAACTGATCCTTCATGCAAATAGTGTCAGTACTCTGAACAACTGCTTATTTTGAGATGGCTTCAGAAAATCGCTTAGACCAAAATCACCCATAAACCTTATATTGTGTTCGGAAAGGGGGATTAATATGCTTTCTCAACATGGGCTATCATTTATTATGGGTTTTATCCCGCTGGAAAGGTGCCACCATTGCTCTGTTTTGTAGCATTTTGACCTTGCCAGAATTCCAAAAAGAAAAGTATGGGATTTTTGAAGTTTTGAAGCCCTGTAAAGAGCAAAAAGAGGCTTGGAAAGAGGCTTAAATTAGCGAATTCCAAGTATGGATTTTCATGTTGAAGTGTTTTTTTTCTTATCATTTATCTTGCACTCTTATATGGAATAACTATCTGATGACATTCTAACGATATTATATTGGCAAATACTAAGAATCACTCCAAGACCTCATCAAAATATTAATCTAAGGCTTCATGTCTCTCTGAATTTCTCTTCAACCTAATGATGTGTTTACAAGAAAAATTATCTTGTGTAACGTTACTATGGTGGGTACCTAACATGTTCGTATTTGGTTGAACAATTATTACAGACACCATGATTAATATATTTAAAGTCAAACAGAAGTAGAGAGAGGCTACTGAAACTGGCAATGGAGGAGCACCTTTGAAGAAGCAAAGTTCTGGCGAATTACGATTGCATAAAGGTGCATAGTAACATACTGATCGTGAAACCTATGGTATCCTCTATCTTGCATTTCCTTTAGTTGGTACTTTCATATCTAAGTCAAACTCGTGTCTTTCTCATAATTTTCTTGTATTAACATTATCCAGTGAATGCTATGTTTTTTCCCCATTTGGCATTTCGCCACTATTGAATAGATAGACATATTTAGGCCTTATTTTTCCTAGTTGGTTCTGTTTCTTTTATCCTCCACTGTTTCAATTCAAGCGAAACCACATTCCATTTCAGTTAAGGATTTCAACGAACTTAGAAAGCCCCTCTGCACTTTCAACATACTACAACTATACATTTATCTCCATATCTGGACATGACATATATATATATATATATATATATATATATATATATATATATATATGTACTGTGGGCGTCATTCTTTCTGGGAGTGCGAGCTGCTTCGCAATGATGTGCGGAGAGGATGGTATTGTTCTTACTCAATATCAATCAAAACAATATGTTGCAGCCTTGTTCTTTTTTACACGTTTTCTGTCGCTTGTCATAGCACACACTTTGGGAATTCCTTGAAACAATCATCTTTGAGTTGTAGAAGCAACTGGAAAAAATCATTCTTGGCATGGTCTGGTAAGTTTTGATAAACTCTGTATTGTTTTTTAAGTTCTATGGCTTCTATGAAACATAAGGAATTGCTGTTCACCATGGCACCCAAGTGGGATTTTCTCATGTTTATTAGTTGAATTTGATGGTTTATTGTTATAAATAGAGATCATTCAATTTTTTTTTCAATTTCAATGGCTTTTCTTCCTAATTCTTTTGTCCTTCCAATGATCATTTTAATCTCAATTTTAGCATCTCCAATTCCGTTAGGGTGCTCGGTGTGCTTCTAATGTTTGGCTAAGCTGATTGTTTGACGTGTTATTCTCCCCTCCCCCAGTTTCCCCTCCTTTTCATTTTTCTTCAATTACGTGCACTTGATTATTTTTTATTTCAATTCACTATTTTTTTTTGAATTGCCTATAGGTTTGACGGTTAAGCATCATGCTGTCTTAACGGGATGGTTTATGAGATGGTGTATTTAAAATGTGTTGTTCTGTTTCTTGCCACTAAATGGCACACATTTGCCCCTTGTCATAGTTGGATCTTTCATTAACCCTCTTGAGCCTTGTTTGCATACATGGTATTAACTATTAACCCCGATTAAAATCCTGTTTATGTTAGTGAATAAATCATGTAGAAAATGTGTGTATAGACTGAAAATGGAAAACATGTATAACATATGTATTCTGTACCCAACCATGGGTAATGTAATCAATGAGTTACTGTTATACTAAGTAATGAGGCTTTATTATTGTCATGTGTGGTGAAAAATCATGAGCCATTAGACCCCTTAAGCCAAATGTACACACTTTGCAAACTGCAGCATCTAGGGGTCCCTTTAATCGGGAATTTCATCTCTTGTGTTTTTGAGACCCATTGTCCTTTGGTCATCAGTGGAGATTTATATAAATTGCTTCTTTATTTGTGCTATGTTTCTGCCCATTTCCTCACTTTTACCCTGACTTGCTCATCCAAATTGATTCCCAAACAAAATAACAAAATATTAGGATTTTGGGAATTTCGTTTCAATTTTTTTGAATTTCCATGTACTCCAAGTGGCTATTTCTGGTTTCTAATTGCCCCAATATCCTACTTTGATTTTAAACAAAAAGAGTTTCTTTACATCAATGTGTTGCCTTAATCATGGCCATACCTATCACATTCCAGCAAAAACAAAAACAACATACTAACAAAATACTGGTAGTCAGAAGAGTACCTTTGCCTGCTATGTTATGTTTTTTGAGCTTAGATTCTATTTTTTGTTTTTTCCTCTTCTGATGATGATTTTATTGAGTACCTATTTCATGGTAACCGGGGTTTAAACTAATAATTTGATGGTAGCCACAGTTCATCTTCCTATTCCATATTAGAGGACAATATGTGCTCAAAATTAAAATTATATAGCGTGGGTCTGGCGATGCTTAGAATTCATGGCCTAAACCCCCTCCAGGGCATGATTGAGTCATGTTCTTGAAATTTTTTAGCTAATATATGTGTTGAAATTGCTTCTGGGTTTGGTTCTGTAAAGAATATTATTCAAGTTGGACTTTTGGATAAGTCATTTCGCTTGAGTTCAGGTTGAAACTGTTACCATACAATTTTGTAAATGTTTGTTGTAGCGAGTAAAACGGTAAGCGGAGTTCATGATCATATTTTATTTTTTGTGAAAATGTTTCCACAAAATTGGAAATTGAGTCTAGTCATAGTAAGCCCCCTCTACTTGCTACTTAATCATATGGAACATGGTGTAAGGTATGTTAAAGTTGTAGTTTCATTATTTACGCTTTTAGGTGCCTTTCCATTCCTAGGTTGTTTCAGACTATGCCGGGCATTACTTATCGGAAAATTGCTTCTCAATTTTGACCTTTCTTGTTCTTTCGTTGGTTGTTTAAGAATAAGTAAAGATGTGTATACTAGAATAGACTAATGGTTCATTAAATTGCTATTGCGAAGATAATTGAATGGCTACTTCTTACCTGAAGCTTAAAATTATAAATGGTGCCTAGCATTAATTCACCCACTTCTTCTTTAATGCATAATAGAGTCATGTTCTCCATTGGCATCATTTTCTTAGCTGTGTTGGCAGTTCATTTTTTTAATATTATTATATGGTTGTTGTATATTATATAGTTCTATTGCTTCCAAGTTCCTAGCTTTAGTTTTAAATACTTTATTTGTTTTTGTTGTCAAAGTCTTGATGTTCATAACTTCATACTGATAAAACTTTATATGATCTCTGTGCTTTTTTTTTGAAGTACAACAGATTAGTCGTGCTGTAAATATAATTTGTTGTTTGTTGTACTTACTATCAGATTGCTAGTTGAACATCTTTCTTGCTATTCTTGTGCAAATTGACATTTTTATTTGTTAAGAGCTTGCTAATTCAAATTTGTTTTTTTAATTTTTTCATCACCTAATGAAATTTAGTAGTTTTTTGAGTTGTTTTACTTCAATATGTCACCTAAGGGATGCTTACTGAAGCATTAACAGTGAATATTCAAGCTTTAGAAAGGTAGCCATGTTGGCCCATAAGGTAGGGATGATTTTTTTTACCACTTTAACAAAGTAAACAATATTTTATTTAACCATGAGCTAGTTGAAGCCTCGTGTACATGCATTTTTCAACTCTGAATGCATTTTATATATCAATTCTTATGCCAACATGCCAAAAAATCAAATGAGCCAAATGGGCACGACATAGTTTGTAGAATTCATTTATCAACCTTTGCAAATACCACAATACAAATGCTATATTCTAAGCATCAAAATATGCAGACACACACTCAATAGATCTAGTGGATTTGCAAAAAGAACATGTTAGTGTATGGCTCATGAGTCATTTTCAATTGCTTCGTAATTTATTCTAAACACAATAAATGTGATTATCACAGCCAAAAAAAAAAAAAAAAGGTCAAGAAAAAAAATTGTCTTCTATCATTCATTAGAAATATAGTGAACATCACCACCAACCACAAGAAACTCTGGCAGTATAGCAACTACATGAATCAAGTGTACAAATTTGTCTCTGAATCTCCTACTTCATGTAGGAACTTGGTGCTTTGCACCCTTGTTTTATATTATGCTCAATTTCATTTTTTGCATATTTAAATAACTTTGCGTTTATCTATATAGGGAATCAATCTAATCTACTCCGGTGTATCACTTCTTTTATTTTCATTCCAGCTTCTATTTCCTTTGGTAAGCTTTCTTTTATGCATTAGAGTAGGAACACAACCAATTATTTTTGAAGGTTGCTCTACAAGATTAACCCTATGCTAGTAGAATTCCCCATGTTATGACTAAAATGTAGGGAACATTCATATTAGACATATCAAAATGTTAATATTTTTTTGCACACTCGGTGTGACATGATTTAAAGCTTCTTATAAATCTTCTTGATGTTGAAATTGTCTAGGGTTTTGGTGAGAATCCTAACTTTAATTTGCTTTTGAATAAGAATACTAACCCTTGGCGAATTTGCAATAAAATCCATCACTCTACTATCTAAAGTCCAGTTACGTAGCTTATGAGAATAATTGAGATAAACTTCAGTGAAAAAGAAAGGTTCTTTTGAGTTTTTTCAACTCTATGTAAGAAAAATGAGTAGATTAGGTTAGGGACATATATCTCCCATTTATCCTCCTAATATAACTCAATCTACTCCATCACCTAATAGACACTTAATTGCACCTTGTAGATATCTCCATCCTACAACTTTCATGGCCCAACAAAGGATCCATCCTTTTGTCTCTTTAAATAATGGAAGCCCACTTAATCTTCTAGCATATAATCTTATGCCTATGCCAACTTTGTAGACATTCTTATTTCACAATAGAAACTTCTCTTACTCCTACTGAACATATCCAAGATATAACCAACCTTTGTGCAATGCGCTATGATATAGAGGATGACATAGCAGTTAGAATACCATCTTCATCATTTATAGCAAGAACACTTGACTGATAGAGAAGTTTCCATGTGCATAGTATAAGGACTTGGGATGATTTAAGGATCATGTTGCATGGGAAACTTAAAGAGAAAGTTGATAACTTGTCTCTTTTGGAATAATTGACCACTAATGAAAGGGCTCCTTCTAAAAATACATTTCATTTCAACCTAAGATTTAGAAAAACATGGGATAGAATTCTAGGGAACTTTTGCCCCTCAAATGACATGGCTTTCCCATATTTTCTCAGGGCTTTAGATTCTAATATTTCTATGACATAAAATCCATATGTCTACCAAATGCTTATGAAATTGCTTTTAGGGCTGAAAATATCCTAGAGCCACCAATCCCTATGTTCGCAAAATTCACAATCCTACACAATTAGTTGTTGACTTACAAGGCCCTACAACAAAGCCAATAATTGCATAAATTCCAAGTACTTCCAAAACTCTTAGAGAATGAATGAGCTTAACAATATGCTAATAAATGTCTCTAATGAGTTAATAGACCTTAAAAGACAACAAGATCAAAATGCTCTAAGGCCCTATTCTCCTTACAACCCAAGTTTTAATCAAATAGGTCTCAAGCTAGTGGGTAAATAGTTCTTGTTCTAGCTAGACCTTGGCAACATTATCCACTATTACCAACCATATCTAAGCCATAGTTCCAATATAAAACAATATCACTGAACAAACAAGGCTCGGGGTTTTCCATGTAACTTGCCACATGATTCAAAGAGTTGTGCCTATGGAAGTCAAGGACAAGCTTTGATGGAACATAATGCTTTGGGTCAAACTCAAATAGAGGAACATGCTCAACATCCAAAAATTCATATTAGTAACATGGTTAACTATCCTAGGTGAGTTTGATAACCTAAGAATTGAGGTAGAAGCTCTAGTGAATGTTGAAGTAAAATTAGATTACATCACCTGATGAAAGAAAATAGTTATTAAAGAACCAAGTGCCAAGAAGGCCCTAGTTGCTGTTGAGGCCAACATTTGAAAGCTAACTTTGGTTGAAGCAATAAAGACTAAAGACGTACCAATGCCAAGCATGCTGCTCATAATTAAAGCAAATAAGATTCCTCAAAGAATTTGGTAACCAAAGGGGCCCTGCCTTATGATTGAGAAACCAAGAAAAAATGGATGACCTATAATTTTTAAAAGATAAAACCCTTAACTCCATTGAATGTTGTAGAGTAGTTTTAGAAAATTAATCCAAATGTTTCTATATGGGAAGCCTTGTCCATACTTGGACAAATGAACCTGCTTGAAGAAGCTCTCAAACAACGCTCCATCTCTTTTAAAGTAAAGGGAAAATAGACTAAACAGAGGAAGAAAATAAATGCAAATAATACAAGTTGCTACCAAGGAATAACTATAAAGGTTAGTAATAAAATAGGAACTCATTTTTTCCCCTCTAATTATTAGAAATAGTTCATAATTATATGATAAATTAAATAACCAGTGGCTTGGTAATGCCCAAAAAATTAGTTGATGCTTTAGGCATTAGCTATACTTCTAACATGAAGGGAGCAGTCTAATTGGATGACACTATTGTTAAGATTACTAGTACAATCAAAGATTTAGTGGTCATCATATAAGTATGTCCTAGCATTTTTGTCCTACAAGATATCTTAGTCATTGATCTACCCCCAATCTTTGCTTTATGTTTATCAATAGATTTTATAGCCAAGATAAGATCCTACTTGTCTTTAGATTGGTCATACATGGTTATTAGAATAAGATTTGATACAAATATTAGCTAAACCAATAACCGAGGATCATGTAAAGGAACTTGATTCATTATCCTATGAAAACAACCATGCTGTCTAAGGTGATCTAGAAGAAAGTGGATTGGAATAGATGACCTATATAGAAAGATCCCTGTTGAATCACTAGATCAATGCATTGAAGAAAATATAAAATTTGATCATTTTGAAAAAAATGAGGAGATATGAATGGGTACCTATTTCATTCATGAAGAAGGTACATCAATTCCTAGGATATTAGAATATAATAAGGATGTGGTAGTAATTTGGAAATTATATTTATTGGATCTAAATGTAAGAATGGTGCAGGGGTAGAAGTGATGTTGATATCACCAAAAGGAGACAAGGACATGATCTCTCATAAATTGCAATTTAGTTATACCAACAATTTAGTTGAATATGAACCCTTAGTGCATGCCTTGTAGATAGATAAAAATAAATGAATTAATAAACTTAGTATCTTCAGAGATTATGAGATAATGGTCAAATAAGTTTGATTTTTATGTATTGAAAAGAACCCATGACTCAAATCTTATAGACACAGGGTATTAGACTTACTAGAAGCATTTGATGCTATCAATATTCATGTTATCCCCAAAGAAAATTGTGAAGCAAATAAAATATCTGTGGTAGGATCTTAGTTCCAACATCCTATGAATTTTATGAAGAATAAAATTCCATGTTATACTTTTGGTGAGGCCTATAATCCCAAACAATCATCATTATTGGCAAGTCTTTGACATTGATCTCCAAATTACTAACTTTATGTAACATGAAACAATTTTTTTTGATGACTTGCAACCTCAAATTACAAATGCTTATGAGAATCAAGTAATTCCATTGAAAAAAAATAAGTTTCCTAAGGGACTAGTCACTCTAGAGAGCATGTTCAATTCAGTCGATCAGTTCAGGGAAGGTAAGAGAAATATAACCATAAAAGCTGAAGATTATGAAGAGATAATGTTATATGTTGACAAGAGTCTCAAGCTTGGTAAAATATGTGATTGTGATGAAGATAAATAATTTATTAGGATTTTATATAAATATGATTGAAATTATGAAGACCTTAAAGGGTATGATAAGAATGGTATTAAACACACCATTGAGCTTGAGTCAAATGTCAAACCAATCAGAAAAAAATAAGGGCCAATAAATCTAAAGATTGAGCTAACCAAGCTAGTAGAGGTTCATATAATATATACTATAAAACACTCAACTTGGATAGCTAACTTGGCACATGTTAGAAATAAGAATGGGGATATACGCACTTGTGTATATTTCAAATATCTTAACAAAGCTTCACTAAAATATCATTATTCTTTACCTTTGATGGATCAGATTTTGTAAATAGTATTTGGTTCAAAAATATTCTCAACTTGATGGATTTTTTGGTTTCGACTAAGTATGGGACAAGGAATAATACCAATATAAAACTTTATTTACTACTAAACGAGGAACATATGATTATTAGAAAACACCATTTGGATTAACAAACATAAGAGCTAGTTTCAAAGTAGCCATGTACATGGAATTCAAAGAATTGATTAATGACTTGGTGTTGGAATATTTAGATGATATTACAGTTGTTTCCAAGAAGAAAGAGGATCATATTGCACACTTAAAGAATATATTTGAAAAATATATAGATTTTAAAGTATCCTTGAACTCAAAAAAATCAATATTTATAATTGGTGAAGGTAGATTGCTAGGTTGTATTATTTCTAAAGATGGGTTAGCTTTGATTAAGAAAGAGTTTCAATAATTTTGGGCTTAAGCTTTCCATATCATAAGAAAGCTCTACAATGTTTTCTTGGAAAGACTAATTTTTTCAGATAATTTATAGTGGATTTTGTAAGTTTGGTCAAACCTATAATTCGTGTTAAAATAGGATAAAGAACTCATATGGAATGATGATGGAAGATAAATCTTTAAGAAGATTAAATAAGTAATTTCTATAACACATGTTATGATACATCCAAATTAAACTATCCCTTTATCTTTTATGCCTTTGGAAGGGAAAATAATATTAAAGTTGTGTTAACTCAGAAGAATGAACAAGATTTGGAACAACTTATAGATTTCAAGTCAAATATTAAAATATTTAAAAGCTGGGCATAGTTTCATTAAGAAACAATATTATGCATTGCTAAAGCTCTTAATAAGTTCAAGCACATCCTTTCCAATAATAAGATTCAAGCTAATGTGATGCATTTAATTTTCAATAAATATATCATGGGAGGATAAATCAGTGAGAAGAGAGCTAGATAGATCAATAAGATCATGGATTTTGATATTTAGATTAAGACAACCAAGATAATCAGAGGGAAATCCTTATGTCAACATGTAGTTGAAGACTTGGTAAGGAACCAAAAATAATTTTGCTTATGTGAGGAAGAAGTTGTTATTGAGAAGGATGAGGCTCTAATAGAGGAAGATAGTTGGATCAAGAAACTGATTAGGTATGTTGAAACATGACAATATCTAGTAGGTTTGAATAGAACCAAGATAAGACATTAAAGGGTCCAAGCCCTATCATATGTTTTGGTCAATGGGATATTGTTCAAAAGAATCTTTGATGGTGTGCTTATTATATACATTGAGCCTAAGAAAATTGAAAAGCTCTTAAACGAATTCCACCAAGGGTTTTATGGAGAACATTATTCTCCTCATACAACTATAGATATTATGAGAGCCAATTAATATTGGAAAAATATGTTTGATGATGCTTTCAAATGGGTAAGATGAATTAAAAATTGTTTAGTCTTTATAGTAATAAAGGAGGAGGCAACCATGCCATTGTATCTCTCTCAGTTGATCAACTATTTGTTGAATGGGTTATAAACTTCATTATAATTATCAATCCACCATTTAGTGATAGCTACACATGGATCCTTATAGATACATACTACATCACAAGATGGACATAAACAATTGCTATTAAAGAATATATTGAAAGAGTTATTTCTAAATTCTTAAAAGTCATCGTGATAAAATTTGGGGTTCTCATATTATTATAAGTGATAATGCTAAGGCATTTGTGGGAACTAAGGCTATTTAATTTACTCTTAAGAATGACATATTATTGAAAATGTCTTCAAACTATTATCCAAAGGAAATGTGATAGTTTAATCTATTAATAATACCCTGATTAGAATCATGATTAAAACTATTGAGCAGAATCAAAGACAATGGCATGAAAAGTTAAAAAGAGCTCCTTGGGTGGATATGATCAACACCCAAACAAGCTATTTTAAATTCTCCTTTCATGATGGTTTATGGAAAAGAATCAAGGTTACCTATTTTAACATATCTTCCTACTCCAGATTTTACACATCAATTAGAGATTGAACACAATTATGCAATGCTTGTTAGGATCACTGAGTTTAAGCTTTAAGAAGCTAGAGATACATTTAATAAGCACCAACAAATTGTTAAGAGGATGTTTGATAAGAAAGAAACACCTCAAGTATTTAAATAAGGTGACCTCATGTTAAAATGAGATGAAGATAGAGCTAAGGTAGGAAGACATGCAAAAAATGATGCTATATGTAGTGAATTTTATCAAATAATGAGCTATAGGGCTATAGGGAGAGCAACACTTTTCAGCTAGTAACATTGAATTAAGAACTATTGTATATCCAAATCAATGGGCTATATCTTGAATATTATCCATGAAGTGAATATAGATCCTTTGCAAATACATAAATATTTAAACTTTTCTTTATCTTTTTTTCTCAACCTATGTTCGTAAATAGATCGGTCTCATTGCTTGATTAAGAGCTTTTGTTTTTTTGTATTGTGATGCTCTATATAGCTATTTTTTTTTGCTAAAATCTATATATTCAGGGTTTTAATTATTAGAATTTCAACCTCTAAGTAGCGAGCAAATGACCTAACTTTATTAAGCTGCTAAATCCATTAAATCTTGTTCAAATCGATGGCATGAGCTATTTGGATAACTAAGAGATGAGGTTAGCAATAAAAAATGACTCTCACCATATGATCTTCTTCAAATCAATGACATGAGATGATTTATGATTAAAGAGATAAAAAGGAATAAAGGTTTTTATAAAATTTGAAGTAACATGTGAGCCTGATTATGAAGGTTTTCAAATTTTAAGAATCTAAATAAAATTCCGCTGATAGAAAGGTACAAAGGGAGCTCATCAAGAAACACAACTATTTAAGAGGTAACTAAGGAAAGACACAACATTAATGATTCAAAGATTTTGGGTTAGATTATATATAACCTTTATCCTATTTCAAATGAATCAATTTAATCAAGCTATAGTTAAGAAAAGGAGATCTCTTCAAGTCAATAACAAATCTTGTACAAAACCAAATTGTAAATCAACATTTAACAAGTATGAGCTAGAACCCTTCTAGGAGAGAAAATGTTATAAAATAAGAAAGAGATGAATTATTAGTGGAGGAGAAGCTATAGCAGCTATGATTAATATAAAATTACTCTTATAATATGTTGAAATCTAGGTACTATATATAGCATCATTCATTATTATCTCTTCAAATGAAAATATCACTCATCTTATAGCAGACATGGTTATCCCACAAGGAGATCACCAACCTGCCCTAGCTCAAGATTCATCCTCCAATGTTTCACATCAAAAGGAAACCAACCCAAAATAAATAATGCATTAGATAATATCTTTGATACCAATCTACAAAGGAGTAAGACCCATAAGACGCTAAGAGAAGCAATTTACTACCAATTCACTAATTTACTTTTTGATCAGTTTGGAACTGGGCTTGATAGTCTTAGATATATTTCCACATGAAAACTAATACTTTATATTGTTATGATCTAGTGTCAATTTGAGTTGATAATTAATTTGATATATGGGGAAGAGTAATAAATGTACTAGGAGAACCATTGTGGAAATTAACAGGAAACACATTATAGATTTGTTACTCTTCATAGTAGTAGCCAAAATATAAATTAGAGTTATAGATAACCAAGACACCTTTTGGGATAATACCCATGAAAAGATTTCATTTATAAACTCCATCTTGATAGATCCAAATAGTAGGGAGCCCCAATTACCTATAAAGCTAGGGAGATTTCACAAAAAATGTATAAGATGTTTTGAGCTTGATCACAACTATTTTTGGCTATGATAGAGATAAAGATGTAGATGCACCCATGCTAGATATGATATTTGAAGTTCAAAATTCACCATCACATGATCCAAGGACATTTGATTATGAAAAAATGATGGCCAACCATATCCATTATCAACTCGAGGCTTTCAGGACTACTCACAAATTTAGATATCTACTTGTGCTAGCTTTCATGATCTTCCATCATAATTTATTGAGATTGCCTAATATTTCCCTACCCATACATGATGCCCATAGAGATATGCAACCAATGAAATTATGGACTAATATTCTTGAGCTTTCACAAAATAACTCCTATAAAAAAATTGTCTAACTCTTTATGTTCCCAAGATAGGTGTTATAAATGGTGATAACCTAGTCAAATTTACCCATCCCTGTAAATATATCTTGAAAGCTAGATTCAAGGGAGATTGATATTCTTAAAGTAACATGAGCATCTTCAAACTGAGAGGCTTCAGGAACTAGGGGTTCAAATTTCCCATCTATGTGATAAATATGATATTTTCTTGATAATACCTAAGGCAACTAGATTACATTGATCAACATTATGGGAATGGAAAAGGTAAGATTAGGTTATACACACCTCCCTATAATTGTTTTGATATCAAGTTTATTAATAGAAAGGGTCCTCCTTCACTAGAAAGCAAGATAAAGGATATATGATTAGAGCAAGATGATAGTAAATGGATGTATGATCCCAAGGGAGAATTTTTTTATTAGTTAACAAAGGTAAATAACACTATGGATTTTAACCATAATTCTAGTTTGAAATTTGAATGATGCATGAATCCTTAGGAAAGACTTGACGAAGAAGTTGAGCTCTTTTTTCACAAAGGCCCAGAGCACTAAAACCTTGGGAAAAATGTTATGTGAAAATATGAGAACATGATCCATCTTTTTTGATTCACAATAAATTAAAAAATGACCTGAAGGATGAAAAAGAGTTGAAGGAAGATCAAATAGATGTTCAGTGGAGATTCAAAGTAGAATTTGGTGACATAAATATTCCATATGGTGAGCATGAAGAAGATGAAACATGGGAGAAGATGTATGATAATAACCACTTAGATTCTGATGAGAGCTCAGATGATTCATCTGAAAAACCTATTGATCCAAACTATAACTCATATGAGTCCCCAAATAAAGATTATGGATGAGGTAGAACTATGATTGAAAAACTAAGATTTTAAGGTGGAGGCCTAAGAGTAATTGAAGAAGGAATAAAAAATCCCATAGTTACAACCAAAATCCATCACTCTTTATCATATCAAATTCTAAAATATGGGAAAAAGGGATATGTATACACCTAAATCCACTCGCTTTATTTAACGTCACTAATACTATTATTAGTTGACATTAATTTTAACTATCTAATTTATCCCCTCTAATTACATCCTAATATCACCCCATTCTAATCATTTAGCTAACATCTTGTTTATTCCTTCTCATTTACAAACCTTATTCTCATCCCACTTCTCTATTAATTCCCCTAATCATCTCTTAATCCTATCCTAATCTATATTATTCATTATTTGGGAATTTTAAATTCCCAAAGCCCACCTACCTACCTATTCCTAGGCTTTCCTACAAGCCTACCCCGTAGATTCTCTAGAACCCCCTAATCACATATTCAATCTATCCCTAATCATTCTTAATCCTCCCAAAGATATTTTAGAGGTTTCTACCTCTAGAATCTTCTATTCTCTAGAATCCTCCAAGAAATTTTAAATTTCTTAGATAATCTTCCACCATATATCTCCAAAAACCAAATTTGAATTTTAACCATTGATTCTTCCCTCTACAATCTATATAAGCAAGCCACTCCTCCATGTCCAACCTATCTAGGAAATCCATAACATCTCTATGCCAATTTAATTCCTTGAATCCATCATCCACATCCATGATCAAGCAATCCTAATATCAAAATTTTGAGTTTAAGGTAATCTCAATCCAATATTCTTGTTTTTTATCCTTTTAATCATGGTTTGGAGCAATTAGTTTTAGGATTTGAGTGCAGGTTTGAATTGTATATTCATTTATTTGCATTTGGTTCTAAGGGCTCTAGATTTTACTTAGGTAGTTTGATGTTTTGAGTAGATTTAGATTAATTGCATGATCTCAAATCCATATTGCTTAAAATTAATATTACATTTTGGCAACCACAGTGGTAGTAAACATTCCCCATTTAACAATTTTGCATCCTAAAAGTGTTTTTGGTAGCTTGCAATTTTGATTGGACAAGAATAGGAGTCATATTTTGAAGAAAATTTCACACAGGTGACACTTGCGACATTGCTCTGTAACTTATGATATTACAGTCAGGATTTTGTCCTCATAAGTTGTGTTTTCATGTTAACTATCTAATTTGACCACTAACAATTTATTTGTTTGACAGATCATTATTCTTCTACAATACCGTAATTCACAAATTGTGGATTTGCATTGAAAATCATGGTTTTGCATGCAAATATATGGTTTTGCCTAACCCTTAACAACTAACAATTTTCTGACTATAACATGTTTTTGACTATCGAAAAAATCATGACTTCGTGGCTCATGATATCACCTTGTGAATCACAATATTACGATTATAGTCATAATATTATAATTTCATCCAAATCTACTAATAGTTACCTTTTGACACCTCACTTGCAGGTTTATATTTTGTTATTCTCTATCTTGTAGGAAATTAGTGATCATACAGGCCACTCTTGAAAGTTTATTTTTGATCTTGAAATGTTTTGTTAAACACATTTTGTGATTGGGAATATATCTGCTAACCACTATTTGTAAGGGGGTTTTGTCTAACCTGTTGTGTGAAAATTGACATGGTCAACAAGAGAGGTAAAAGGAGGATTATCTAAAATAAAAATAACAAATACTTGACCTTTTGCCATATTTTTTGTAATACTATTAATTTCATATTTGTGGTTTCATCCTAAAAGTTGTGGTATTGTCCCAATATTAGTGATATTGCCATTAGGTAGTTTTTTAATATTCTCTATTTATGATAATTGGATTCTAACTACCAAATACAGGATTTAAAATCATTTTTACAAGGAAAAATATCTTTCTTATTCTGTAATTGTTCATGATTCTATCCATTTTGAATAGTTTTTCTTGATATCCTTTATAAAATTTTGATACATCGTAATGAGATTTAAATCTATCATCTATGGATAGGCATTTTAAAGTCATCTAGATTAATCTATCATAATCAATGAAACATTTGTTTGGATCAACAAATCAAAAATTTCAAGTTTTTACACTTTATTATAAGATCACTAATCTCATAATCGTGATATCACCCTGGTAATCATGATATTGCACTAACAATCATGATTTTGTAGTTTGATCATCATGATTAATTACTTGTGGCAAAATCGTAATTAATAAATTGTGACATTGTAGTCTGAAGTTGTGATTTTGTTCTAATTTTTACCTTCAAAATTGTCCTTTTTGAGTCATTTTGGGCCTCTCATAAGGCCCAAATTTCACCCAAGGTATTGCCCCTAGACCCTACAAGGGGCATTGCCCATTGACCCCACTAGAGGCTACCACCTCAGACCCCTATGTCGTGGCCTGCTCACCCAAAAGAAGTTATAGAGCCAAATCATGATTGTTTTGGGTCTTTTTATTAAATCCAATTAATATAACATCTTATTTATTGGAGGGTTGAATCTAGAGGCTATTTTGTCTTGCTAACATCAACTTTTGTAGTTCATATTTTGAGCTAACATCTTGTCTTGTAGGTTACCCCTCAAGATTGTTAAATCAAAACTACTAATTATTATCTTGTAGGTTGTCTCTTTAAAAGTACCAATCAAACTATTAATGTTTTTTTTTATGCTACCCATCAAAGACATTTTAGCATCTTAAAACTCATTTTGGTCTAAAATCATTTTAATCACTTTGTTTAAATTATGTATATATCTTATATATTCTTTTTTACCTTTGATCTTGTAAAAATCTCACATTTTAAAATAATCAATTAATTAATCTCTTGTTTGTCACCTGAGGGTTATGTTGGTGTATGCTCTCCTCCTTGCATCTTTACAATGATTCTTGGAGGATAAAAAACCACCAATAAACCCTCATCTTTTTTCTTTCTAGGGGTCAGTGATGTGGATTTCATCACCACACAATAGACCAAACTCCATATTTCAATGGAGTATAAATATCAGGTGAGATGTCATTAAGTGCTAAAATAGAATTCCCCATAAAGGGTTTCATGGAGTGAGGGGAATTTTGGATCCAATACACAAAGTATTTATATATAATCCTATATGGACTTTGGCCTCGCCATACCTAGTGTATATCAGGGATGCCCTTAGAGATCTTGTTTAACCTAGCATAATACCTTTCGATTGTAATAGGCAATCCAATATGGAGTTAATATCAACATGTAAAGATGGGGCTGAGAGGGTTTAGGAGATTTTGTAATGGGTCATCAACTTATAACCTCACCCACAAAGCCATTAAATGGTGCTGTCATCGGGTTACACACCCTTAAGTTTACTAATCATAAGTTTGTGGTTTGCTTTATTTGGTGTGTGTTGTGCTGGATCCATGCTATTTATGAGCCAAGTTATCCTTTCACCCAAACCTATACACATATCTAAGTCTTGTACATATATCTTAATCTTGTATATCTTGGTCTTGTCCTCTTGTACATATTCTGTTTTCTTGTACATCCTTCTAGTCACATCCTATTCTAGTCTCATCACTTACATAATCAAACCTTATCATTCCCATCTAGCCTAACCTCATCCTATCTTATCCCACAATATACCTAGTTGGCTCTTTAGGTCACACAAATGTCCAAACCAACCCCATCTCATTTACATTACCCCTTATCATTTCATCATCACTTATATATACTTATATTTATTATCCCATTACCCCATCACCTAATCCTATCCCATCCCATCTTGAACAAATTATTCTAACTATTGAGCTACTCCTTTTGTTCTTTCAAATCATCCTATCATTCTAGTCCATTATAGCTTATTAGTTGGTTAGTTGTCATACCTAGTTGATATCTTTCTAATATCTTATCACTTTGTCATTTTTAATTTAGCATCCAATCATCATCAATCTAGTCTATATCATCTAGTTGTCTTGACTATTCATAACTAACACCCATCCAATCATCATCTTGCTAGTTTGAATCTAAACACCCATCAAATCCCTAATCCCTTTTGCTAGCTTGAAAACTATGCATTATTGATAGATCACTAGCACTTATTATACTATCGGTCTGAAATCTGATCATAGTCTTACATCATCTCCATCTTATCTACATCATCTCCATCTTATCTTCATCATCACCTATTATACTAGCTCGATCATTTATACATACTTTGTTCAAGAGACCATATCTAATCCTTAGTCTACTTTCGCATCGGCCCCTTTCATCATCTATCTTTTATCATCCATCTCCATGGATTTGGACTCGATTCTTGTAGACCAATACATCATAGATAATATGGATGAAGTCCTTTTATGATCTCTAGAAATAGGTAACCACCTACCTTCTGACCTTTATCCCATTCAACCCAAACTAACATCCCACATCCTTCCCCATCCTTAATACCTAGATCATCAAGGTCAACCCCATCATCCATTCATAATCATAGTAATATAATCACCCTATTCAATCAATACATTATGGATGATAAAGATAAATTCCTCTTATAGCTATTGGAGATGGGTGCCCACCTTCCCAATGATTTTGAGCCCAAAATCCTAAAGTTACCTCCCACACAAGTCCCTCATCAACCCTCATCCCTATCCCATTCCATTCCACCATCCACTAGTCCTAGTCCCAGTCATGAATTTGCTAGTCCAATAATTTCCCTATTCAATAAGTATATTAATGAAAACTTACAGATAATCCTCTTATGGCTCCTTGAGATGGGTGTCCAATTTCTCAAAGGCCTTAACCCCATTCAACTCACCTTACCCCTAGTCCATACCCATCCATAGTTAAATCCTCCATCTACTAGTCATATCCCATCATCTACCCCTTCTTATACTCATAAAGGGAATCTTATCCTGGACACCTCATCTACTACAAGTCCATCCACCCAATCATGTCAACAACCATCTAATCTATAGTACAATACTTCCACATCTAAGTCACAAAGTGAAGTGGGCCCTTATACTCCCCTTCTTATGTCTTTAGAAGCCCTTTCCAACAACTTATCACCACTAATATGATTGTGTATCTACCTATACAACATCTTGATCCCACCAAGCCTAAGCCATCTGGGTATAAAGCTAATCAATACTATGCATATCACCAAACCTGGGGGCATATCATTAATTCATGTCATAATTTCCAAGAATATGTCCAAAACCTCATCAATTATGGTGACATATAAAACTAAGGATGAACCAAGTGAGTCTATATCCCTGGGTGAACATGAAGAGGAGTGATTATATTCCATTCTTGATCATGATCAAGCCCTTCCCCTTCCAATCCAAGGTCAAGACATTATGTCCCTCTTCCATGGTCATCCCATATTTGATAAATAATCCATAAAAATGAGTCTATTTCCCATACACCAGATCCTCCTATATCTCATGAGACCTTCCATGGGCCTATCTTTATTTAATCCATTCCTTCCCCATCATCCCCCATGTTGAGAGGTCACTTGCAAATAATCACTCTTCTACTAGCATCATCATGTCATCATAATCAATATCAGAGTCAACACACATCTTATCTACATTAGGATCATGTTCAACACTAGTGTCTAAATTAGATTCCTCATCAAAAACACCATCCCTCATATATATTGTAGTAGAGGATGATAATGCAGGTGATCTTTTAAAGATACCCACAACATGGATGTTAATCAATCCCTAGACACATCTTGTGATCCCAATTAGGAGGATGAAATCATAATAGATTTCTCACAAGATTTATCTATTGAAGATAGTCAAAAGGGATATGATATTACCCTAGACACATGTCCTATAGAATGTTTTAGTGATCCTTTTGAGATTTCTAAGGATATTTTCTCTGACATTGGGGCTAAGGCTCCTAGTGACCTTTATGAGGAATATGTTTCCCATTATCCCCTTAATCCATCACACAAAATTAATCATCCACCTCACCTCCATAATCCTTATATCCCATTCCATGAAGAGCATGAATAGGAACATGCATCATTGGATACCCCTCTACATGCAATATCGTGTGCCAAATATACAAGGATACAAGCCCATAATTAGTTAATCTTGTCAAATAATCAAGATTGATCCAATCCAAATCTACTTAATCAAAGTCAAGATGAGTCTTATAATTGGCAAAGTCATAAAGAATCATCCCCTAATACAAATATCCTAAAAGTATAAAGGACCCATCTAAATCAAAATTATTTATCCAGTGAAAAATCAATCTCCTTTGGTGAAGCCCATAATCAGGCACCAAGGGGTCATCAAAGTCAAACCCCATCAACAATTCAAAATAATGTCAACATTAATAATCATATGGCTGACCATCCTCTTAATATTTGGATTAAATAATCAAAAAATCAAATGGTCTTGGATCCTTTAATCTCATGGCACTAATCTAAAGAGTCCCCTACACCATATACAATGGTGTATACAACTGTCAAATACCATTTCTGCTCCCCATCCCATCATAACTTCCATCATGATCACATCCCTCATTCACATCTTATATCCCATCATCACAATCATGACATAATACCATGCATCCCATATATCACATCCCTAAAAAACATTATCCCTTATAAGGGTTACAAAAAGATCTAGTTAAAACATTTAGAGGATGTTAAATGAAGAGTCAATAAAGGCCACCAAGACATTAATACATCCAATAATAGTGATAAGATCCTAGCATCACAAATCTCCAAAATAGGTGTCGATTGAAGATCCAAATAGTATAAAAAATCTTTCATCTCACCCTTTTCCAATAAAATTGAGATGCCCAAAGAATCAAAAAAACAAAAAATAAAAAAATCATTCATCTAATGGTGAAAACCAGTCTTTTGGCACCTTGGGCAAGTAACACGATGAAAAATGGTTTCTAGCATCATGGTAAAATAATTTATTGTCCACATTTTACCTCAAAACTTGGGGATAAAATCCATCCATTTCATATCCTTTTTCAATCCATACATACTTTTCTCATCCTGTGTCCACCTTGTCTATATCACCCATCCATGTCTATTTTATCCCTTAGTCCATTGTCCCTACCCATCGTTTGCCATCATATCATGCATCCTATCTCTTATTTATTCTAATATTGGCCTTCATAATAGAGTGGATGATGTCTTAATAATTTTTTTGGAATCATCTTGGCATATTCTTCAATGGACACTTAGGCAATTAAATATCTAGTTCTTTCATGATGTGGTCATTGGAAATCCCTTGGTCCTCATCCCCTTTTTTGCATTACGCTCATCCTTTGTCATCTCATTCATCATTCCATCCATCCTCATCTTGGTTGCTAGTCTTGGTATTATGTTTGATAGTAACCCTATTTGTATAGTGTACATACATATTCCACAAAGCCCTAAAAATTGAAATATTCCAAAAACCCTAAAAATCATAAAATTTAAAACAACAAAAAATAATACATGGTGTTTTATCTTAGACTTTTCCATAGTCGCATCCATATCCATGGATTTCATCTTCCACAATCATATCATCCATTCTCCTATTCTATTCCAGGGGTAAAATCTCATCTACATTGGCCTAGCATTGACCTAGTGTTACTTTCACTTGATCAGTGTTATGTCTCTCATCTAAACCTCCAAATCATTATCTTAATCCAAATCCAAGTCCACAAATAAAAATCCTCATCTAAATACCTCACCTAGTTCAAAATCCATATCCACATCCATATCCTTACCTATATCTTAATCATATTAATCTAGCCCATCACCTAATCACTCACCCCATCATTAGACAAGACAATGTGATATTGTATGTAGATACTTGTAAGCTCTGTGTTGTTTGACTTGTTTTCATCTTGTATATATGTTATTTTTCTTATGTTTGCATCATGTATTTTTGTCTATTGGGCAATGAATGAGGATGCTATGAGGTCACCCATGGCTATAATAATGCTTATAAGTGCCCTCGATGATGTAGAGTTCACTATTTGCGCACACATTTTTCACCATATCCTCTTGGTCATACTTGTATCATGGGGAATAGTTAAAAGTGATATATTATTGGATTGATTGGACTATGATAAGCCTTATGATAATTTTTATGGATTGATCATGTACACCTTCATCATTTATCTAATCATCTAATCATCCTTATTTCTCATCACTAATCTCATTCTCTTGACTCATCCAACTGACATCCAATCTTTTACCCTCTTATCACTAATCCTATTCATCATCACCATCATCTTTTACTCCATCAATTGTCATTTATTGTTGAGTCATAACTACATCATCTTGAGGTCTTTTTAGACTATGCAGGTAACACTTGGCCACTTGTTAGTGCCCAAGGATAACTCAACCACTATCTCCTCTTTCCCCATCATTCATCATCACATCTCTCATATCCATCATTATATTCAATTATTGCATCCATCAAATCCTTGATCCATAATATTAATCATTAATCAATCAATCCATTGATCAACCACCATTGCTGTAATCATATTCCTAATCTTTTCATCAATCACTTGCAACTGTCAATTGGGCCCAAAAAATCATAACATCCATCTTTTGTTCCATCAGTTGTGCATTATCTCTGATTGATCAATTCATAATTTAAAGTTTATGGTTTTATCCCTTGATTGGGGCATGACTAGGACTATGAATTTATCACCTCTTACTCCCTTGCATGTGTCCTTATTAGGGGCATCATCACTATTAATCATTATTGTTGATCACTCATTTGATGTTATCTAATTCTTCCCCTTCATCTTTTGGTCACTTGTTCATGCCATTTATTCTTGATCATATCCTTCATCATATCTCTTTACTTTATCTTTGACCTACAATCATCATTCATCTTACCAAATCCTTATCTTACCCTAGCCAACAACTATCCCTTGCATGCATCCTTGCTTAAGCTACATAAAAATCTTTCATCCTCTTGTCTTATCATCATCATGTTACGGTTGATTCCCCCTTGGGATGTGTTGGCAACCATAACATAATTATTATCACTCCCTATTCATATGTCTTTTCCAAGGGAATCATCAATCTATATCTCACTACTCAAATTGAATTCATCTTCTTCATCATCTATCTCACATATTCCATCCCATCCCCTTATCTATTCATCACATCTCACCCCTCACTTTCCTCTTTCAAGTGGCCATCCGTCTCATTCCTCCCCATAGGTCCCTCGAGGGGGTATCATATCCACTAACATAATCTACTAACATTCATCCATGAAATGATTTTTCTTTGAAAGACCATTACTCCTTCCACTTTGCTTCACTTATAATGCCCTTTCAAAGAGGATAAAAATGTATGCACCTTAATCCACTCACTTCATTTAATGTCACCAATACTACTATTATTCGATACGAATTCCACTTATCATATTTATCCCCTCTAATTCTATCCCAATATCACCCCTTTCTAACCCTTTATCTAACATCCCATTTATTCCTTCTCATTTACTAACCTTATTCCCATCCCACTTCTCTATTAATTCCCCTAATCATCTCTTAATCCTATCCTAATCTATATTATTTATTATTTGGGAATTTCAAATTCCCAAAGCCCACCTACCTACCTATTCCTACGATTTCTTACAAGCCTACCCCGTAGATTCTCTAGAACCCCCTAATCACCTATTTTATCTATCCCTAATCATTCTGAACCCTCCCAAAGATATTTTAGAGGTTTCTACCTATAGAACCTTCTCATCTCTAGAATCCTCCAAGGAATTTTAAATTTCTTAGATAATCTTCCACCATAGATCTCCAAAAACAAAATTTGAATTTTAACCATTGATTCTTTCCTCTACAATCTATATAAGCAAGCCACTCCTCCATGGCCAACCCATCTAGGAAATCCATAACATCTCTATGCTAATTTAATTCCTTGAATCCATCATCCACATCCATGATCAAACAATCCTAATGTCAAAATTTTGAGTCTAAGGTAATCTCAATCCAATATTCTTGTTTTTTAATCCTTTTAATCATGGTTTGGAGCAATTAGTTTTAGGATTTGAGTGCAGGTTTGAATTGTATATTCATTTATTTGCATTTGGTTCTAAAGGCTCTAGATCTTACTTAGGTAGTTTGATGTTTTGAGTAGATTTAGATTAATTTCATGATCTTAAATCCATATTGCTCAAAATTCATACCACAAGATAATTCAAGAGGTGGATTAAAAAGGACAAGTTCAAGAAGCTAATCCTATATAAAAACAACAAAAATAACAAGTACCACTTACAATAGTAAGCACACAAACTACCAACCAACAAACTAACTCAAGAGAGAAGTAACAAATGCTAGTAGCTTTATTTTCTACACTAAGAATTAAGATAAATGAAGAATAAGATATATAATCAAATGTGACTAAAAGGAATCGATATAATAAAAATGTCCAAGATAAAAAGATAAAGGATGATATAGCTATCACCAAGATGACTATAGCCAACACTCATGTGTTGTTACTAGTTGCTTCTACTCCCATAGATTCTATTGCACTAAATGTAGTTACCCTTGTTCCAAATACTCCTCTTATATTGATTTATATTATATATAATTTTGTAAATGTTCCAACCACTCTCTCAGATACAATTTTAATGTCAACTTCTTTAGCTATAGTAGCTTACCATGTCCATTTCCACCCCCACTCCCACTATATCTATTGTATCTTATACTATTCCACCTTTCACTAATCCTTCCAATTCATAGTCAATACTTATAGGGATTGACCTAACCAAAATATATCCCATATTAGAAGTCATTTATTCCACCCCTTCTTCTGCCAAGCTTATGTTGACTATCCCATTTTTTGGACCTCTAGTCCCACTCAATTTTGCTTTGCTTCAAGTAAAGCTTCTGTGTTTGCGTTTTCATTATATCCAGTGCTTGTTACTTAAAAAGATACATGGTTAGTGCTAGGCATAAAAAAATTCCTCTCTTTCCATTTGATTTTATAAAATCATGACAATAATTAATTTATAAGCTTGAAATTATTATGATAGAATGGAGATAAAAAGGCCAACTTAGGATGCTACCGTAAGGCTCAAGACTCAATATGTTCCTAAAGAGAAACATATGTACTATCATCAGATAATACCCAATGTAATCAATCCTAAGAAAGATAGGTTGAATTATGACTATTAGATATATACAATAATAGTTGACTATTCAAATGATCAAGGAATAAACAAGGCTAAAAAATTCCATGAGTACTCAAAGATGATAGTGAATGATTACTTAAGTGCTAATAAAAGGCTAAAGAAAGAGTAAAAAATCAAGGAGATTACTAAAAAATTGAAGCAATATAACATCAAAATCTCCTAGAGAAGGAAGTTAGATACCTAGATAGTGATCTTGATTATAAAGTGGATGCATCCCATCTTATAAAGGAACAAGAGAAGGATGTAGAAATAAAAAAAGAAAAGGATGAAATTCATAAAGAACTTGATTAGTTGAAGTAGGAGTTGAAAGATAAGGATAGAAAATTAGATGCCTTTAAGTTGATAAAGGAAGTCTATTGAGATTTATTAGATATCATAATCCAAGCTACATTAGGACTATTCCATGCTTTATAATTCATTAATTTTGTTGCACAAAGTCAAGAGGTGTAAAAGGATGTAGATAAAGCTCTATAAGCTATCAAACCATGGATTCTAGAGGCTAAAAAATTAAAGAAACCCTCAACATAATGTCAAAAGACCAACTTATAAAATAGGGTGTCCAAGATAGGGAAGATTCAACCAAGAATACAATTGATGTTTTGGGAATGAATGAAACAAAATATTGTTTCAAAATTCAGCTGCACATCATGAGTAGGAAATAATGTAGATGTGGGGGAACATTGATCTAATTTTCAAGTAAGGACTACCCTTTCCACTTGGAAATGAAAAATGAATGTTGTTAATTGATTAGTTAAATATTATACTAGAGGTGAAGAAGAATGATGATAAGCCTTTTGCAATCTAGTAAATAGAGACAACACATTAGGATGTTGCCAACATAATCAATCCACTGGCCAAACTAGAGACTCATATCAATCAAATAGTCAACAAATTTCATGGTTTATCCTATGAAGATGCTTTTAAGATGGAAATGTACCATACTATCAGAAACAAAAAATGTTCCTACTAAGATTGAATGGAAAGATATACAAGTTGCATTGAATACTCTATAGCCTAATGGATGTTGAGTATTATTTGATTCTTATTGAATCAAGCCTTGAAAACTACCAATAAAAGTAGATTGTAAATACTAAATTGGGGAGCTTCACTCTAAATTTTGTATTTCAAAACTTTTCATACATTATATAAGGTGAAATGAGAATGGATTCTTGTTATTTGCTTCTTATTTACATTTCACAAAGAGCTTATCCAACACTCTTCTATGTAAAGGAAGATATTATCATGCTTCTCCTTTCCAAGTGAATATTCATAGACAACTTGATAAAGCACAAATGCTTTCAATTGATTTTGATATCAATTTCTTGAAGAACTACAACTTATAATTATTGCACTACTAAAATCATTAGTCTTGCTTTGCATTGATGAGATATTATTTTATTTTTATAGAAGTGGGTTAATTTCAAGTTCAATGCTTCATAATATAACTCAATGTCTTAGTCATTTGGGTGGAAACCATTCATATGGTGACCAAGGGAAGCTCAACAGGTATCTCAAGCCATTCAATTGTCATTGCATGAATAATAAGAGATGTTTTAAAATTTCAAAGATGATGCCATCAAATAAAAGTAAATCACATAATTGGATTTGCTAAAATGCTTATCCAACCATTTGATCCAAAACATATATAAAATATTCATATTATAACTCAATTCCTTAGTCATTTGGGTGGAAAGCATTCAAAAAGTGACTAAGGGAAGCTCAATGGGGATCTTAAGTCATTTGTTATTATTGAATGAAAAATAAGAGATGTTTTAAAAGTTTATGAATGAGGTCATCAAATAAAATTAGTTGACATCATTGGATTTGATAAGATTCTTAGCCAACCATTTGATCCATAATGTATATAAAACATTTTTGCCTTAGTCAATTCTCTAAGTCAATTAAATACAAAAACATTTTATTAGGACTCTCCAGTTGTACGATCAAGCCTGGATCAGTGATGTGAGCCATTTTTGAGAAATGAGAATGAGTTTAGCATTCAAAAGTGCATCTCATATTAAAATATACATCAAGTTCCTCTAGCCATCTAATCTTAATTTATTAAAAATTCAAGCTACAACATAAAGGTTTGCATCATAGGGCATGCAAAAAATGTTAAAAAGTCTAAAAGAAATACATGACAACTAGGGGCATATTTGAAAGAATTGAAAGGGTAATATTTGGGCATTTGATCAAAATATGATCAATGAAATGATCTATTTTAAAACAAAAGGGATGATATTAACATTTAAAAAACAACTCAAGCTATCATATTGATTCCCTTAGTGCTAATATGTAGCCATTAGATCAATAAATGAGGAAGTTTGTAGAACAATGAATCTAAGGCAGTAATAAATAAAGCTAGTAGAAGGAATATAATTTTGTGATAGTATAATAAATCTTAGCTATACAACTAGATCACCATAAAATATCTACCTAGCTCCACCCCTTGTGCAAAAGTGGTGGTTGAAATAGTTCCTCAAGTACAATTAAGTGGTTATTTTTAGAGAGTAGTTGGAACTTGGATTCAAATATTGTAAGGATGATAAGGGTAATGCTACTCAATTAATTCATGTATGCAAGTGGATGGAATACAAGAAACTAAGCCATGTTGGTAAAATATGAAAAAGTAGGTATGCTAAGCTACGTAGGCTACAAAGTCATGATTGTAGTATTATAGGAGGAAGCATGCACTAATAATATTTTCTAACCTTGTACTTGGTAGTTGATAGTGTTAAATGCTTCTCTTGATCCTCTTATCTATAAATGTAATGATCTTTTTTGAGCAAATTTTGATTTTTTATATCAGATAAAACCTTGTTTTCTTGTAACTTAGTATTTAAACCTATACTCATTTATATATAAGAATTTTATTGAGCTTTATAATGAAATAAAATGGTATTTGTGTGATTACTCTATAAATTGATAAAATCACATGTGGTTATTGTTTGTCTAGACTTTGGTTTTTGCTTACTTATGTAATCTCATTCTCATTCATATTTGATCTGACCTCTTGGCTTTGTTACTTTACATTGTGCCCAATTTCATTTCTTGCATATTTAAACAGATTCATTTTTATCTAGATATGGAATCAATCCAATCTACTTTAGTGAAGCACTTTTTTAATTTTCACTTTTATTTCCTTTTTCTCTATAAAGATTTATTTTATGTATCAGAGTAGGAATAGAACCAACCATCTTTGGGGGTTTTTATACAAGATTAATCTCATGCTAGTATAATTTCCCATGTTGTGACTAACAAGTGGGAAGAATTCATATATGACATATCATAACATTAACACATGACATCCATATCTATTTGACTAATATTTGGTCTTTATAGATAAATATTTACTGTACCATAGTATTGTATATAACTTTATTCTTATATATGTTATGCCTTACATGTGGCTTTCTCTTAACAATTGATTGCATTCTTATAGCTTCTTGATTTTACATTAGTACTTAATTTCTATTTTCATCAACATTACTCTAGACACATATTTCATATTGCTTGCTATGGTTCATTGGCCATAACCCTCTAATTATTGAACCAATTCTTAGAACTTGCATTAGTTACCTAATAATGAGAATACATTTATCAAGATAATCAATGACAACATGCATTGATTTTTGAGGGAAGCAATAAGTTACTTGGAATTCTTCTCATCTTATTCTTCTATTTTGTTAGCCTCGATCCTTTCTTTTCATGCACATCTCCATGTTTTTTTTTAAATAGAAAAGATGGATTCATACATGATCATATCCATTTTCATATGGGGGCATCATACCCACACTTAATACTTAGCAATCACATTTATATACATACTTTTCCAATAGGGGCATGGTATCCAAGGTTTTTATTCTTTGAGTTTCATTGATCTTATATATTTTTCCTATGAGGACATCATACCCACACTTGTTCTTTGGTGATCACATCTATATAGATATTTTACCAATAGAGGCATGATACCCATGGTTTCTATTCTATGAGTTTCATTGATATCATATCGTTGACTATGGGGAAACACACACACACACACACACACACACACACACACACACAAATATATATATATATATAACACACACACCTAAATATAAATATAAACAAACAAATATATATATATATATATATATATATATATATATATATATATATATATATATATATATATATATATATATATAGACACACACACACACACACACACACACACACACACACACACATGTATATGTGTGTGTGTGTGTGTGTGAGATGCCCCCATATAAAAATCTGCCATATAGGATAGAAACAATGGGTACCATATATATTTATTAGGAGTGGATTATGTGTGTGTGTATATACTATCCGTTCTTAATGAATATATATGGCACCCATTATTTATATCCTATATGGTGTATTTTTCTATGGGGGCATCATACCCACACATATTTATTATCAATATATCATACATATAAAGTCTATTATACACCTTATATATTTAATGGTGTTTTATTAATTTAGGAAATTAGATGTTTAATTCCTAAGTAATAAAGGTCTGGAATAGGGAGATAATTCTAGTTTTATGTAGTGAAATACATGTTTTTGCCAATTTGATCAACTTAATTCACATAAGAAAGAGAAGACAAAGGAATATTAACTTAGCTTATTCTAGATTGAAATGAATGATGTAGAGTCTAGAAATTGCTATGCAAGGATGGCAAAATATCAAAAATAGGACCCAAAACTCTGTTTCTAGATTGGATAGGAGCACTAAACTTAGGACACCTTGTTACTTGGTACTGTAGTCCATTTTTAGCATTATTGTCCATTTCTTGCACTATTGTCCACTTCTGACACTGTTGTCCACTTCTGGCACTATTGTCCTGGTGGTCTAGATTTTTTAGTTTTGCTTGGTAGCCTTGTGACACTTTGTTAGTGAAATATTGAATCCTGAGACTATATGAAGCTCACTATGTGTTAGCTTCTATCCTTAATACATGTATTAACATGTATACATGGAAACAACAAAGGAAATCAAATCATACAGGGAGAAAAAATTGGGTTGTGAGAAGAATGATTGCACAATCAAGAAACCCTACTATTCTGACTACTCCTTACATTAACCCTCATGCTAAGGGTCTCAGATTTGATGTAGTTCTCCCTTAGAGAATGTGCATAATCAATATGGACAATTGATGTAAGAATGAATTTAACCTAGGCTCTTCCTTGATCAAGCATTCAAATTTATGTGTGATGTAGAGACACTGAGATATACTATTGATTGATTTTATTAAGTCTAATGTGCCAAAATAGTAAGTGCTAGATATAAAATGCTTTGTGTAGTCTATTATATAGGAGACTTGTTAATTTGAATTTGGGAGCCTTTATTGTATTTAGCGAACATTGGGAAACTTAGACACGAAGCAAGAAAAAGGGTAAGACTTATCCTATGGAAGAAACTAATTATTGGGACCAAAATTGGGCTTGGACAACAATGCCAAAAATTAGACACCTTGGGTTTTCAATGTTGTAGTCCTATTTAGGCACTATTGTCCAGGGGATGTGAGACCTAAGGGGATGGGTTTGGACCTAAAATATGTTCTTAGGAATGAAAGGGTTAAGTCTGGAATGTTATAGATGTTCAAGAATAATCGAAAAAGATGTTTAGGGAATGTAGTAAGACCAAGACAAGTTAGATAAAAGGACTTGGCTAAATGTGAATAAAAACTCATATTATCTAGTCATATTTTCCTATGAAAGGAATGTGAAAAGACATAATATGTGTGTTTTCTTGACTAATTTAAGGTGTATACATTTGGCCCCCTTTTAATCTAGTGATGCAATGAAATTAAGTACTAGAGTAAAATAAATAAAAGAAGATGCATACTTGAACTTACATGTGTGAAGATAAGTGTACTAAAAAGGGTCCAACTTCTTGGCTAGGGAAGTGGATGAAGAACTAAAATAATGCTTGCAAAAAAAAAAGGAATCCCTGTAATAGATGCTCCCTGTATTAAATTGAATGGTACCTAGAGAAGGAAGGAATCCCTATAATAGATGCCCCTGTACTGAATCGAAATAATCTAAATTGGATTTGAGAAGTGCTCAAAGGTCCAAAACTAATGTCTATCCTCTATTTTGTACAAACTCTTGGGTTTGAGTTTGAGTAATATAATGGACCAATCATTGTAGATGACTATATGGTCCAACCTGAGTAATGCCTAAGTGTAAACCAAAAATGTTGGTAAAATGTGTAAGAAAAAGATGGTATGTCCTACCATCCTAATCTGTATAATCTTGGAAGACAGAGGGCATGAACATCTATATCATGCCCCCAAATTTGATATGGGAGTGATGCATCTATAAAATCTAGAAATCTATATAACCACATGTGATATGATCTATTGTGTCATGTCCCATTTACAAAACTAGAGATAAAAAATAATGTACTCTATACTATGCCTATAATCTACTATCTAGGTTATAACTATGTCATGTTGTATGAAGTTATATGTGTGAGACATGTAGTAATGTACAGGCCCCTGAATCTAGTATCTAGATAGTCTGTATATCTATAAAAGGAAGGTGTATCTCTCTGAATGCCTTGAGTAATGCTGAGTGACATATTAAAATTTGAATCAATGTATAATCTTGAGCTAAGTAATGCTAAGTGACCCATATAATCAAAACCATTGTATAATCTTGACCAATCTAAGTTGAATCATGCTAAGTAACCCACATAGTTTTAAACACTATATGTTTCAATCGATCTGAGTTGAATCTGATAATTTGATTTTTATAAGTGTGAGAACCATAGTGTATCCATCTATGAGAGTGTATAGGTGTAGGAATAGGAATAGTAGGAATGATGGCCCCTTTTTGGGGAGTGGGATGAAATCTGTGATGGAAGAGGTTGAGCCAAAAGTGATGACTAGTGGCATAATGTATAAAACTTGGGTTGGTATGTATTGAATTAGTGGAATTGAATTACCTTGAGTGAAAGGTGTCTTTGATTGATTGTTTGAATAGGTTGGGTTACTTGGATGTTTTAAACGAGTGTTGATTGGTTGGAACCAATTTGTATGCCTAGGTATTAGAAAGGTGTGTGAATTCCATAGTAGGTGGATGACTTAGTGAAAGATTAGAGATTGTGTGATGTTGAAGGTGTTATCATTATGATTCTAAGGGTCAAAATGATTTGTAAAATGGAGCTATGGTGCTCTAGTTATGAGCAAAACAATGTTTTTCTTTTGAATAGAATAGTTGGTTGATATAGGAAATTGGATTGACTTTAAGTTCATTTGTGTAGTGACAAGTTTGAGACATTGGATCTTTGGAGTTCAAGATGCTGAGGAGATGAGCACCTTCTATGACACATTTTGAGTAGTTGGTAGCCTAAATGGAGGCTAGTAGGGAGATTAGCCTAGTAAGCTGGTCATTTGATTTTTGCCTATTTAGAAGCCTATTTTAGTCATTTTTGAGCTATTTTGAGTGGCTTTAAAGATGCTTGACTAGTTCCAATGCTCCATTCCTAGAGGTAGCACTACTGTCCAAAGTTCAATGCTATTGTCTAAGTTTTGGCACTATTATCTAGCGCTATTATCCTTTTATAGTGTTAATGTCTGCTATTGATGACTTTTAGAGTTTTTGATTTGATATTTGCTATTGTATAGTTTGGCTACTTACTTGGAATGGTTACTTGATGTATATACTAATTTTTAGTGTGTTTGGTAGGGAGAGGTGCAAATGAGAGAGTTTTGTAGAGGCTAGGTTATAGAGACACTAAGGATGTTTCCATTATCAGCTCATGAGCATGTTATGATGGATAAGGCTAGATTGGGTCATGTATGTGACCTAGATATTGTATAGTGGGATAGGTATCTGATTACCACCTTATGTGAGAGGTGAAATGTTGATACTTGTACATTCTAGCTTCCTACTAGGGAGATTACTATTACTTTAGAGACTGTATACCAAATTTTACATTTGCTAATTAGTGGGTGGTGTGTGACATTTCAAGATGATATGGGTGCAGATGCCATTAATCAAGAATTTAGATACTTTGCTAGGGTGCTTGTAGGATTACATCATTGAGGCAATGATAATGAAGTGCTTTTGATAGTGATTGTGTAATTGAGTGTTCTGTGTTTGCAAAAATGGTTAGCTATGTTTTTGGCCTTGTTTGTTATAGTAGATGGTAGTGAAGCATCTATTGCCTATAAGATGCATAGGGTGGTTTGCAGTATTGATATGTATGGTATAGTTTTCTCATGGGGTAAGACTATGCTTGTCCACTTGTACATGGATTTATATAGATTTACTTAGGAGCAATTTAGCAGTGGTCGAGGTGCAGCCACATTGTTACATTGTTGGGCATATGAGCACATAGAATTTGTGTGACCTATTGGGTTATCAAGGGTGAGCTGGGCATATCTAAAGTCCTTTAATGAGCAATGGATGAATGAGTTGGTTATCAGATCCTATGGAATAGACCACTATAGGAGGGTGCTAGACAAGTTGGTGTCCCAAGATATCATATGGAGGCCCTATAGAGGATTCTTTAGATGGCTTGAGGATGGAGAGCAACTATGCTATATTAGGGTTAGTTGTTGGTTACTTGATCATTGGCTTGGATTTTATGAGAAATTTTAATATGAGAACATGATGAGGTAGTTTAGAGTTTGATAGGATGTTCCTCCTATAGCTTGGGTATGGTTGAGGAGTGTACATAATCATGCAAGACCTACTGAGGTTGAGTTGGCACCTTTACCTGTGGATGCACATGATGCTATTATAAATGTTCCTAATGTGGATGAAATGGGATGTACCAAGGGCTACATTGCATGGTGGAACAAGGAGTGGTGGGCTCCATTTTACCTCATGAATAGAGTGGATGTTCCTACATATGAGGATATTGAGCTGATCCAGATGATGGGAGGTAATTGGTAATTTTATTTGAATTGCTTCTATGTTTATACTTGAGTTTGTATTTTAAAAGTACATATCTAATGTAGTGTTGTCCTTTTGATGTGTGTAGGTGGAGTGGGAGGTGTATAGGGTGAGGCACCTATTGGGGTTAGTGGTGGGGATGATGTGTTATGAGAGACCATCATTGAGTCTACACTATGTGAGCTTACATGACATTAACTTGATGATGTTGTGGAGGAGGGTTTGATAGAGAGAGTGACCATTATGGTTGGTGTGTATGCTCATTTATTTGATTGGGCTACTATAGCTACAACTGCATATGTGAAGGCAATGGGAGAGAGAGATGAGTTGAGGGATAAGTGAGATAGGCATAAGATGCCTCCTGATTATGGATCAGTGAACTCAAATTATGGATGATTATATAGATCTTTAGTGATGACATGCAGACTTACGTGAGGCATATGGTCATTTGTTAGAGTGAGATAATTGACACAAGAGGCATTTAGGATCTCAAGGAGGTGTAAAATCATCGATTGCTAGATAGGATTATGGGACCATTATTGGAGGAGAGAGTGATAATGAGAGTGAGGGCATGACCCCTATTCATGATTGATTATACTTTAACTTGATGTATATGTTTTAAGAACTTCCTGATATATATAGAGATGATAGTTTTCTTTTTAACTCTTGTGTATCATGCTATGGATTCTAGAATATGTTGGTATATGGATTGTAAGTGGTTGACTTTAGAAATGGTTGATCTAGTATTGATTCTGAATTTGCATGTGCTTGGTAAATGGTACTTGGGATATAGGATTTGATGTTTTGATATGTTTGGATGTGATGTTTGATATGTAAGCAAAAATTTTATTAGTTTTTTGTAATTAATAAATTGTGTGGATAAATTGAGCTAGTTTTAATATTTGAAATTTGTTCAGATAAGTTGATTTGGTAATGTCTAGACTTTGATAGGCTGGTATTTAGATATGATAGTTGTTAGGAATTAGGAATGCTAGTTGTTAGTAAAGGAATGTAAGATAGCATTGTGTGTGTATTACTTCCCTAAGAGTGGCTCAAGAATATAAAGGTTAGCTAGACCTTTGGCTCCATCAATGCCCTATTAAGTGAAACTATGAACTGATGCTAAACTGAATATATGTTGTATCACACTATGATATATCACTATTTGAACCCTATTAGCCACATGAATAAATGCCCATTCTGCTCATGATATGTAGGAATGTGCTCTGTAGATGATACTATCTTTTGTGAAGAAGGTTCATCTATCTATAAGAAAATACCCTGTGGCCTCTACTATGATGTATATGAATGTGTAATATGTTGAGATGGAGCTAAAACATGTGCTGAGGGCTCATTTAATCTTAACCATAATGGGTTGTTACATGAGATAGGACCCTAGAAACTTGACTGTAATGAATATCTCTCTAGAATAGTACTCTATAATATGGGTTCAACTAATATTAATCATAATGGATTGCAACTAATATTAATCATAATGGATTGTTACGTGAGATAGGACCCTAAAAACTTAGTTGTAATGAATATCTATAGAGAAGTAATCTGATGCAGTGCCTATGACTCTGTTGGATATGTATATGGAACTACACTATGTATACTACAAACTGCACTGCTATATATGGGCTACTTTTGCTATACTAGTTTACAAACTTTTTGAATAGTTGGAATAGATCTCCTATGACATTCTATCCTAAAACCTACATTGCACTCATGATGAGTGACCAGTGATTCCTATAAAGGAATGTCCAAGGATGACTCAATCATGGAGGAATGAGGTCTAGGGTTCCATAATGAAGGAGATCTCTATGCCCCCTATGTGAATGTGATAATGCCCTGATCAACACATCTATTAATGCAATCTTTGAGTCCATAAGAATTATCATCGTTATGTCGATGGATATGATGATAATTATAAAATGGCTAATGTGGCTATTTATGTAAGAGATGTGGATCTCATTGATGAATTAAAGGTAATGTGATTAACCTCCTATCTAGTAGTGTTGATAATATGATAGATGGGCTATCCTACTTTGAATCAAACTATAGTGGTGCTTTACTATTGTTCTCTATGGTGCATATTGTAGGTTGTGTTCTAAAAACTTGATTTTTGTTCTTGATTGGTTGATTTTTTGGTTGTGGTCTCCTATCTTTTCTAGGACATGGTGGATGTTGAGTGGTAGGAGATGTATCTAAAGATGCTGTTGTGAAGTCCAGAGTGATTTGCAAAGTCTAGAGTGATCCGATCAATTGAATCTGCCTCAATTAATCCTAATTTTTTTCCAAATCTAGAACTGTGTAACACAAATGTCTAAAACAAAGCTCTATTTGATATAGTAGATGCTCACGGAGAGGTTGGTGAAGGCCCTTGATAAAGATATGTTGAATCTCTAGATCTGCTAGTTTGTATATCAATCTTAACAAATGAGCCTTGAATCTTAAGATATACTCACTAACTGGCTCTAAATAATTATGATGTAGTGTGGCAAGTTTTTCATATGTAATATAAGGGCCCATGTTGACAATGTAGTTTTTGAGAAATGCCTCCTCTAAGTCATCATATATGTGTAATGAACCGATAGGGAGTAGATGAAAGAACCAATTCTGTGTTTCCCCCACTAATGTCTATTGAAACAACTTGAGTAGAATATAAGGACTTGCATGGGGTGGAAAAGCCTTTTAAAAGGCCTAAAGATATGTGAATGGATCTCTAGTTCCATCAAAGTGAGGTAATGATGGTGTTTGGAAATGCTTAGGCAATACAAATTTTATGAATGTCTTTGGAATAGGGTTACCATGTAGACCATTAGCACCCATCTAAGATTTATAAGCTTTGTTTTCCAAGGTAAGGAGATGTACTTGGTGTTGTAGTTCACCACCTACATGCATCAAAGAGATAATCTCCTAGGATGGTACATTAGTATCTTGAACTGGTTTATTTAATCATTAAATTTGATTATTAATTTTAACCATGGGAATGCTACATTTAGCAAGTGGATCATAAAGAGGGGGTGTGGTCACTTAAACCATATGAGTAATGGTAGCTTGGACCTTACTAGAGGGAGGAGTGAGAGCTGGCTTTTACTGTAGTGATGGGTGGTTTAAGATATTCATTGGTATCTTTATGTTTTAGTGAATCACATTCTAATTGAGTAGAAGATGTGTTATTAACATTAACATGTGCAATATTAGAGATAAAATAATTCATAGAAGTAGAAGCAACATTTTTACATACATGAGATTTGAGAGAAGTGAGAGAAGGGTTAGAAGCATGAGATGCATTTTCTTCTTCACTATGTGCATAGTAGTCATCCTTATTCCATGCATTGCCACATTCTGAACTTTGTTCATTAGAAATAGTAGAATTTGAGGTATCATTTTTGAATTCACTTTCATTCTCATATTCATTTGCATGTTCACTATCATATTCATTATCACTTCCATCAATGCTAGGGAGAGGTGTAAGAGAAAGAGTTAATTTCTTTCTAATATGCAATAAGTTATCATTGGCATTTAGAATATCATGTGTGTTTATGCTATCCATGGATGGAGTATATGCATTTTTTTCATTTTCAAAATGAGAAGGAAGAGTAGAAGAGTTATGATTTGAACATTCTTTTGAGAGATTAGAGTTAGGAACACATAATGCATCATTTGAACTATGCTTTGGTAATTTGATTCTATTGTATTTATATTGTTGTATTTTGAACATAGCAGTAGCAAAAGGGAGAGAGAGATTAGGTTCATATTGAAATAAATAATCACCAATAAGAGGTTCACTTGGAAGTGCATGACTAATTTGTGCATTTTATGAATTGTGCCTAGGAGAATGAGGTGAGAAGTATCTTTCCCATTTATCAAAATTATTTTCATTAGAAGAAGGAATAAAAGAGATGGGTTTAAGAGAAAAAGATTCATCTATTTGTGATTCACCCTCATTGTTACGCACATCATCATATCCTTCATTGTAACAATAGTCATTATCTTCACTATAAATGAAATCATTTTCTATGGTTTTAGATAATGTACAATTTTGTAAATTTGTCCGATCATTGTCATAATTGTAAGAAAATTTTAGAAATTGATCTATGGGATGAGAAGGAGGAATTGCCTTTATGGCTAATTTATACCGAAGAGAATTTTGAAAATTACTATAAAGCAAATAAATGCACAAAGAAATACTAACATTGAATTTTGAAAATTAATTTTGATACCATAAACAATTTACAATAATTTCAAATTATTTTTCTAAAAATTGTAAGGGAGGGAAATTTGAGGTTTGAGGACTTAGTTTGGAAATCTAGGGTTTTAGAATTTTTGAAAATTATGCAATAATTTCAAATTCAAAAAATAGTTTTGAATATGATAAATGTACAAAAATTGATACAAAAATTATAATTTTTTTGCACAAGAAACTACTAATTTTGAAATAATTTTTGACAAGGTAATCGATTTACAAAATTTCCAAAATAGTTTTCTAAAATTGGCAAGGAGGCAAGTGTTAGGGTGTGGAGCTAAAAGCTTCACCAAGGAGCATACTAAAACAGGTTCGGGTCTACATAGACGCCGGCGTCGGTCAGGGGCGACCGACGTTGGTCAGTAGCAGTTGCAGAGGCGCCGACGTCGGCAGTAGGGTCGGCCGACGACGGTCACAGGCGAACAGGCAGGAACCGACGTCAGTTACCTGTGTGTCCAAAAAGCGATTTCCGAGGACAGAAGCAAGTGTTTGCATGATGAGTTTGAGTTGTAGTCTCAAGCTCGCATCTCTATTATTAGCAATATTATTTTTAGAGCCCTTGTTGAAGAGGCTTAACTGTTTGTTGTAAGAGCATGCTCAAGTTTCCTATTTCTATATGTAGGAAAGATCTTCTTAGCTTAGATTGTAGCATGAGAGTGTAGAACTGTAATAGTAGAACATTGTGAATGTTTGAAGGACAGTACAGAGTTGCATCAATCCAGGTTGTTGGATTTGAGTGTACTTGAGAGAGAGCTCTTGAGGAATAGAGATCTAGTGAGAGATCTTGTGTGCATCTGAGAGAGGTGTGGAAGAACGAAGTTTCTTCATTGTATTCCTATTGTAAAGAGTTTCAATACAAGTTTTCAAGGTGTTTTCTTGTATATCTTGTTCTGTGCTATTTATCATTTCAGTTACTTATCTATCTGATTTATTTCTGCGTTTATTGCTTTCACAAGTGTAATCTATTGTTGGTTTGATCCCCCAACAAGTGGTATTAGAGCTAAAAGCTTCAACCTTTGCAAACTGTGGAACAATGGTTGCTGAGATCCAGGAGAACCGGCGTCGACAGTAGGACCGACGTCAGCAGAGACCAGTGCAGAAGGCCACCGGCGACGGCAGGAAGTCGGCCGACGTCGGCAGAACCAGACAAGCAGGGACCGACGTCGGTCACCTGTGTGTTCCAGAATTGCTCGTTTCACAGACAATTAGTTAAGTGAACGAAGAGTTTGCATGTTGAGACCAGTTAGAGTTTTGAGCTGCGAGGACAATTGTCTAAATTAAGAGTCTAAGTTATTGTTTGAGTTAGGGATCTATTTATAGACCCATTGGCATGTATTGTATAAGCATAAGATAGAAAGGAAGAGTTCCTTCTAGTTGTAAGATCTGTGAGTTGCAGGTTGTTGCAAGCTCATTGGGGATCTACATGTAAGTTTGGTCTTTGAATTGCAGGTTGCAGGTTCATGAGAGATCAGCTTGAAGTGCTATAGAGTGCTTGATGTACCGGCAGGGTTATTACTGACTGGTTGGTGAGGTGAACACCAATTCTGTGTGTGAGTTGGTTGTTGGGACCATTTTTTGTGTAGGAGAGTGTGTGTGAGAAGAATTACTGAACACTTGAGGTGTGGCGAACTTCTGTAAGGTGAAAGAGTGTGGCGGCTCTTTGTTGTATTCTTTTCTGTATAGTGTTAATACAAGATAGTGTATTGTCTCTCATATTCTGTGCTATTGGTGAATTCTAGTTACTTGTTTTTCTAGTTATTTCTGCATATTCAATTGCTTATATTTGGTAATCATACTGTGCTCTTTCTGAGGAGCAAGATCCTAACAGGTGGAATTAGAACATGTGTGTTTGTTCTTGGATTTATCTTCCACCTACCCCAACAAGTGGTATCAGAGCCTTGGTTGTAGGTTCAAAAGCTGATACCTAACAAGTGGTATCAGAGCTTTTGGTTAGGATACTAACAGATTGGTGTAGATCTAGGTAGTGTGTTTTGATTACAGGTCACTCACAGGGTTTCTGTTTGAGTGGGAGTTGAGCAATGACAGAAAGCAGTCAACTACGAATGGAAAAGTTTAATGGCAAGAACTACCAATTATGGAGGATGCAGATTGAGGACTATCTGTATCAAAAAGATTTATACTTACCATTGGGTGGGGTTGCTAGCAAACCCTTGGATATGAAAGATGAAGAATGGGAGGTTCTTGATCGGAAGGCTCTGGGATTTGTTAGATTGAGTCTTGAATCATCTGTGATTTCCAGCTTATCACAGTGTAAGACAACGGTGGAGTTGATGGAATCTTTGGCAAATTTATATGAAAAACCCTCAGCTTCGAATAAGGTATTTCTTATGAAGCGTTTATTTAATTTGCAAATGTTGGAAGGTGGATCTGTTCATAGCCATCTTAGTGATTTCCATGGTTTAGTAAACCAGTTAAGTTTAGTCAATATTGTATTTGATGATGAAATTAGAGCTCTCTTAATCTTGTGTTCATTACCTGAAAGTTGGGAAGGTTTGGTAATGGCAGTTTCTAATACTATGTCTCCTTCAAAAGTCTTAAAAGTGGATGATATTGTGAGTGTGATCTTGAACGAAGAGATACGCAGGAAAAGCACAGGTGAATCATCTGGAGATGCTTTGAGTGTTGAAGGAAGAGGAAGGCCAAGAGAGAAGATAGAGCGTGGGAGATCAAGGTCGAAGATGGGCAAGAGATCCAAGTCCAGGTATGGCAGAATAACCTGCTAGAAATGTGGAAAGCAAGGGCACCTAAAGAGAGATTACAGATCGGGTACAGATCAACATGAAGAACATGAAGAAGAAGCAGATGTTGCGGGTTACATTGCACAGGATGCTCTGGTATGTTCTTTGGATAAAGTAGAATCTTGGGTATTAGATTCTGGTGCCTCTTTTCATGCATCCCCACATAGGAAATTTTTTCATGAGTATGTCCAGGGAGATTTTGGAGAAATTTGTGTAGGGGATGGTAAGCCTTGTCAGATTGTTGGCAAAGGCAAAGTGAAGCTGAAATTGTAGACAGGTAACACATGGGTGTTAAAGGAGGTCATGCACGTCCCAGTTCTGAAGTGGAATCTGATTTCTGTTAGAAGTTTGGGTGAAGAGGGTTGCACAGTAACTCTCACAGTGGACTCTTGGAAGGTTACCAAGGGTACACTTGTTGTAGCTAGAGGTAAGAAAGTAGGTACGCTTTATCTATCTATTTGCTTTACTGATTCTCTTTCTGGGTTATCTACTTCAGCTGTAGATTCGGAGATGTGGCCTAATAGGCTTGGTCACATAGATAAGAAGGAGATGCTGGTTCTTGAGTCAAAGGATATGCTTTCAGATTTGGAAGGCATGGATCATGGTTTCTGTATGCAAAAGAAGAAGGTGAGGTTTCTTGAGGAATCCGATGTTAGTGACAAGAACAGGAAAGCCTTGGTTTTCAAGGAGAAAGTGACGGACAGAGTTCAGCACAAGGTGCAGATGAATTCTGAGCAGAGCAAGGGTGATTTGGACAAGGGTTTGATCCAAAAGGAGCTCGCGGGAAAAAGTCAGGTCTCATAAGAAAAACATAGAGACCGACGTCGGCAGGAAAACCGGCGTCGGCGTCCAGACAGGGACCGACGTCGGCTAGGTGCAACCCGATGTCGGTGACTCGGGGTAGAGAATGACCGGCGTCGGCCAGGGGAAACCGACGTCGGTAGGGAGGCAGTCGTAGGGAACCGACATCGGTCAGCTGTAGACTGAGATTTGATCGGCATCGATCACTGAGACGAATTTTGGGTGGACAGCAAGCTGTCATGGAGTCTCAAGCGCCCATATGGAGGACTGAAGGTGTAAGTAAGTTCTTAAATTCATCATTTCCCTTCTTTACACTACTTTTTGCTCACTTATGGCATAGGACCAGGAAGTTATTGAAGAAGCAGAACAGGTAGTTCCAAGAAACAGTGGGAGCTAGGCATGGATGAGGATGTGATTCCTTGGAGGAGAACCAAATAGGTGTTTTGGGTAGTGTTGCCAGCTGGAAGTAAGCACTGAGAGATGAATGGATGCTAAGGATAAAGAAGAGCGAAAATGGATACGTGAGATGGAAGATCAAGGTATATGATCTTGTATTAGCTGCAGGGCAATGGAGGTTTGTTCATTGTGTTTTTCTTTACCAGGTTGGATAGTATTAGCTACACTATCCTATTTTTTGTATGATGTGCTTGTTGCAGGGTTACATATACAGGTATTGCTGAACTAAAGGTAAAGCTAGTTCAGGTGTTTGTCATGGAGAATCTGGGAGCAACAAGATTTTTTGGCATGAGTGTGTTCTAGATGGTTGCTGAGATCTAGGAGAACCGGCGTCAGCAGCAGGACTGACGTCGGCAGAGACCAGTGCAGAAGGCCACCGGCGACGGCAGGAAGTCGGTCGATGTCGGCAGAACCAGACAAGCAAGGATCGACGTCGGTCGCCTGTGTGTTCCAGAACTGCTCGTTTCACGGACAGTTAGTTAAGTGAATGAAGAGTTTGCATGTTGAGACCAGTTAGAGTCTTGGGCTGCGAGGACAATTGTCTAAATTAAGAGTCTAAGTTATTGTTTGAGTTAGGGATCTATTTATAGACCCATTGGCATGTATTGTATAAGCATGAGATAGAAAGGAAGAGTTCCTTCTAGTTGTAAGATCTGTGAGTTTTAGGTTGTTGCAAGCTCATTGGGGATCTACATGTAAGTTTGGTCTTTGAATTGTAGGTTGTAGGTTCATGAGAGATCAACTTGAAGTGCTATAGAGTGCTTGGTGTACCGGCAGGGTTATTACTGACTGGTTGGTGAGGTGAACACCAATTCTGTGTGTGAGTTGGTTGTTGGGACCGTTTTTTGTGTAGGAGAGTGTGTGTGAGAAGAATTACTGAACACTTGAGGTGTGGCGAACTTCTGTAAGGTGAAAGAGTGTGGCGGCTCTTTATTGTATTCTTTTCTGTATAGTGTTAATACAAGATAGTGTATTGTCTCTCATATTCTGTGCTATTGGTGAATTCTAGTTAATTGTGTTTCTAGTTATTTCCTCATATTCAATTGCTTATATTTGGTAATCATACTGTGCTCTTTCTAAGGAGCAAGATCCTAACAGGTGGAATTAGAACAGGTGTGTTTGTTCTTGGATTTATCTTCCACCTACCCCAACACCTAGTGTTTAAAAAGTGTTTGTCTATAAAAAGGACCTAGTATGTGCAAACTAGGGTTTGAACAAAATATGTGATATTTTTGTAATTAATTGATAGATTTCTAATTTTTAAATTCAATAAAAATCAAAAAATTATGGAAAAAAATTATAAATAATTATCCCTACAGTTTGTAGGGTTTTTGTGTGACAATTCAAAGTAAGTTAGGTTCACCAAATGTTTTATTAATTTAGAAAATTAGATGTTTAATTCCTAAGTAATAAAGGTCTAGAATAGGGAGAGAATTCTGGTTTTATGTAGTGAAATATAGCTTTTTCTCAATTTGATCAACTTAATTGACATAGGAAAGAGAAGACAAAGAAATATTAACTTAGCTTATTTTGGACTGAAACAAATGATGCATAGTCTAGAAATTACTATGTAGGGATGGCAGACTATAAAAAATAGGACCCAAAACTTTATTTTTGGATTGGACAAGAGTGCCAAACTCAATACACCCTTCTACTTGGCACTATAGTCCATTTTTGACACTATTGTCCACTTCCAACACTATTGTCTTGGTGGTTTGGTTTTTTTAGGTTTTGCTTGGCAACCCTGTAACACTTTATCAGTGAAATATTGAATCCCAGGACTGTGCGGAGCTCACTGTGTGTTAGATTCTATCCTAAGTACCTATTTTAACCTACACACATGGAAACAACAAAGGAAATCAAATCACAAGGGGGGAAAAATTGGGTTATGGGAAGAATGATTGCACAATCAAAAACCCTACTATTATGACTATTGCTTACATTAAGCCTCATGCCAAGGGTCTCAGATCCGATGAGTTATCCTTTAGGGAACATACATAATCAATGTGCATGATTGATGCATGAATGAATTTCACCTAGGCCCTTCCTTGATCAAGCATACAAATCTATGTGTGATGTAGAGAAGCTGAGCTATACTATTGATTGATTTTATTAAGTCTAATGTGAAAAAATAGTAAGTGCTAGATATAGAATGGCTTGTGTATTCCTTTATATAAGAGACTCATTATTTTGAATTTGGGAGCTTTTATTGCATTTGGATGACATTGGGAAACTTAAACATGAATCAAAGAAAAGGGGAAAGACTCATCCTATGGAAGAAAATAATTATTGGGGCCAAAATTGGGCTTGGATAATAACACAAAAAATTAGACACCTTGGGTTTTTAGCACTGTAGTCCTATTTGAGTGCCATTGTCCAGGGGATATAGGACCTGGGGGGATGGGTCTAAACCTAAAATATATTCTTGGGCCTGAAAGGGTTAAGTCTAGAATGCTATGGATGTTTGAGAATAAGCAAAAAAGATGTCTAGGGAATGTAGTAAGACCAAGACAAGTCAGATAAAGGGACCTGGCTAAATGTGAATAAAAACTCATATTTTCTAGTCAGAGTCTCTTGTGAAAGGACTATGAAAAGACATAATATGTGTGTTTTCTTGACCAATTTAGGGTGTATACAAATGGGGGCATAGTACCCATTGTTTCTATCATATATGAAACTTTTATATAGTACCATGCCCCCCATTGACATTTTTCTATGGTGGCATCATACCCACACATGCTTCTTATCGATATATCATACATATGGAGTTTATTATACACCTTGTGCATATGGGTCCACATTACTTATTTAAATTATAGATATTACACATACCGTGACATATGATAGGTCATCACTCATGGTACATTTATTGCCATATATCTCTATTATTGAATTATTATACATGGGCCTTGTCACATACTCATTTATATCACATGATCATAACATATTACTATTATTTTATTATTGGAGGTTATTCTACATTTGTACCTTGCACTATTACATTAGTGAGGCCTTATTCCCTACACATCATTTTACATCTTGTGATGTTCATCATACTTGATATATACAATCTTCTCAAGAAAGGCATTATCTAAATACAAAATGTTATGAAAGTAAAAAACATACAAAATTCAAAAACATTGTTTTATACATGGTTACATATTCACTTATGCTATAGTATTTCATATCCATGATTTATGATTGTTTTTCATGGTATTTTTGAAGTGGGTTCTATGAAGACTCAAAAGTTACATGATACTAGACTACACACTATTTACCCATGATTTGTGAGGGCATTTTCATATAAAACATGTCTTATCTTGGGGGTATTATCAATTTTACATGGTGATACTTTTCCTTGCTTTATTTTTAACCTAATTTTGATTTACACAAAATAATGAACAAACTATTGCTGTGGATATATCTAAAAATATTTCTATGAAATTATAAAATTCAAATATATCAAATTAAGTAACAATAACAAGACAAAGTCATAATTAACTAGGTTATGTAAAGTACAAAGGGATAATAAATAATTACACCTAGATATTATTATGATATTCTAAAAGTTCAAATATGAAAATATGATTGTATAGGGTGACTATGCATTAGTATGAGCTCTGATTTGACCTTTGAATTCATCTAGACAGTTTCACGCCTTGCATGGATACAATTTAAACAAATCTGTGCAGAAATATTTTACACAACTGGGTTTGTCTATATTCTTATAAATATGACCTATGTAGGGTTGCATACCTTGATTTTATTATCATTAGTTCACTTCAAGTTTTTTGACCTTCTTATATCTATGCTTTCTTGATTTACAAGAAAAAATGTGTTGAGTTATTGATTCTTTCTCTTTAAACTAGCTTTGCACTCAAAATAAATAATGGGTTATGGAGTTGGGTAACCTCCAAACTGATGCTGCAAGTTACGTATCCTAAAAAATTGAGTCAAACCTACATGTAGTTCTAAGTGAGTTAAAATTAAATAGCTCAAGAAAGGGTTTTGAACCTTCTCTTCCATAGAAGTGATGATACAACTATATGCAAGCTAATATCTTTATTTGATACAAGGGGATAGTGAGAGACTAAGATAGACAACTCCATCACAAGTGTGTAAGATGTTGTTTAACCCTAAATTTGATATATGTGGGATAAGGTTAATAATATATAAATAGTTCAGGCACAAGGGTGATAAACTAATTTATAACATGATAGTTAATTATAAACTTAGATAAATGAATATTTCAAATTATAATACTAAGATATGTTAAATATAGAACGTTTCAAAATTGAAAGATATTTAATTAATTGTAATACCAAAGAGAAATGATACTTAGTTGAGTTTATTATGCATAAGTAGATTTAGACTAAAAGTTAGTAGAAAGTATGTAGGTTTAGTCATTAGATTCTAGAGATTGTACTTTGTAGCTATGGAAACAATTATCATATTTGGATACTACCATCAACATTCATGTTTGATTGTAATGCAAGTATCAAGTACAAATTAATAACTAGATCTCGATGCGACCAACTTCATTGTTATAGGTTTTCTATCACCTTTCTACTGATATATTTAGATCTACGATATATGATGTCACTCATCACTAATTGATCACATCCAAGATCTTCATCCTTCTTTACCCTTAGAATGAGTTTGGTAAAAATGAGTTAGTGGGATCACAGTGTCTGTAGACACCTACAACTGGACACAACTGGCTTCCTAATTGGACTTTAGACTGATTTCTACCAACCATTGAAAATTAAGCCTAAGAATAACTAAACATCTCAAATTTTCTTGTGCATCACTTATCAAAGCTTAGAATCATGTTGAGGCATCCCTATTTGGGATACTAGCCTGTATGCAATAATAACCTCTCACAAACTCATCCCTAATAACCTTACAACATCAAAACTATCCATTTGGTCTATGGACCTATTAAATGGGGTACTTACACACTTAAATAAATATTGAAAGAGTTAAAAGGCTAATCAAAATAAATTAACAAATTAAACAAGATTAAATGTCTAGTTGAATTAATCATTTAAAATTAATGAATATCCTAAAATGGAAATTTCAAAAATCAAAATATCAAAGTCTTTCATCTTTACTTTTATGAGTTGTCAATCTCTTTGAAAATATCCTAAAATATCTAATTTTGAGAACCATGCCTCTTAATTACAAATCATAATTACTTGACAACTATTAACTCAATTGAAGTTAATTTTAACTCACCTAGGTTTAGTTTGAACCCATTCCAAGCTTAAACTCTACCTTAACTCACCTTGAGTGAGAGTTAATTCTTAAGGCTATAAATACAAGGCCTTGCCTATTAAATCCTAAGCTATTTTGGGGCAAAGTTATTATTCACAAATATATTCAACAATCTCTTTGATGTAGTGTTTTAATGCCTAAATGCCATGAAAGTAGTGTTACCATACCCAAATCTTAAGCCAAGCAACATCAAAGCCAAGGTGCCAAGGAGAAAAGGATCCAAACAACCTCCATTATCAAAGACTTCTTGATGCAAAATCCAAGAAATCCATTCAACAAAGCCATTTGGAGCTCCCAAGGAAGGTAAAATACTTATTTCTTTTATGTTTTTGTTGTGCTTTCATTTAGTTTTGTTATCAAAGCTTACCCTAGTGTCTAGGCTAGAGGTGTTAGGAATTTAGTGTGTTCATTTCATTGGTTTTATGAGACTAACACAAGACTAACCTCCCCTCTATGTCAAATTAATAGTTCACATGTTGGCATGCTCTGTGGGACCCGTACCCCACGAAGTTACTCCTAAGTCTTTTAAGAGCATTTTACTAATGATTTTCATGTAAAAATTTAAGCATGTTGATAAAAAAGTGAAAATTGAAGGGTAAAATATGTTTTTATGGAAGTCACAAAGTTTTCCTGTGTAGTCATAGTTTTGATTTCTAGAATCATTATATTATGCAATATCACCATTCACATAGTCACTGTTTTATCTTATTTATTACAATTTTGTGCTTAACTGTTAGGGTTTATGCTAACTATTTTGTGCTTGTAGGGTAATTAATGCTATCATAATATCATGACTCCTAAAGTCAGGTATTGATATAAAACTTGTGATATTGTAATATCATGACTTCAAAAGTCATGATATTGCAATAATATTAGAGGTATTGCCTGGATTTTAGCAATATTGTATTTTAATTTATAGTAATTAAGCTAACCATTTTATGCTAGGTTACAATATCATGACTCTTGTAGTAGCAATATTAACTTAAGTTTAGCAATTTTATCATTAGATTAGTGATTTTTCATTTAATACTCTATTTTCCCATAAGTTGTGGTATTATACTGATAGGCATAATTTTACATATGTAGTTACGATATTGCCCTATTTTATATAGTTTTGTACTATGTATAAAAAATAAAAAACCTAAAAACCTGAACCTAATACATATCATGTGAGGATTAGGAGTGATGGGGAGAATGAGTGCAGGTGTAAAAGGAGTGAATGAAGAGGATAATATTGGAGGCAGGGCTAAGGATTAGAGGAAAGCTTCATTATGTGATAAAAAAAGATCGTAGAAGGTTGAAAAGAAAGTTCTTTTCTATCAAGACAAAATATAGGGTTTTTAGAGGTAAAGTAGGGGGAATCATGGCAAAAAATTTAGTAAGAAGGTTTTTGAAGATGTTATTGAGGAAGATAGGGCTTGGTGGAATGAAAAGAATAGTGGAGGAAAATTAGGTAATAAGTGGAAACGAAAGAAGATTGGGCAAAACCAACTAGGGCAACAAGGGAAAGATGTGGATTTTTCTATGTAAGAATATCTAAAGAGAGCAGAAAGAGAAGAAACTTAGTTCTTCCCCCTTAAAATAAGATGGCAAGATTTTTTTGGATTTGGAAGATTCAACTTTAGAAGCACCATCAGGGTTTGAACTAAATAAAGGAGGCAATAAAACTCTTGATTGGTCTTCAAATCAATTTATTTTTAAAGTTTAGTTTCTTTTAGAATGCGCCCTTATTTGTAAATGTGTTTATAGATGGCCATTAATTGGTGCCATTGAGCAATGGGTGAAGGAGAACTAGGGTAAAGATGTAAAGGTGAGTTTTTTACCTAAAGGTTTTTTTTTTGTCCTTTTTGTCTAAGAAAGAGAAAGAATAAATCTGTAAAGTGAAAAATTGGTTGATAGAAGGTTTAGGTCTTTGGATTCAAAATTGAAGCCCTAATTTTGATCCCCTTAAAGCTAAAAAATGGAGTTATCCTACTTGGTTAAGATTCTATGGTCTACCTTTGGAGTACTAGAGTTTAGATTGCTTGTTGGCTTTGGGAAGTCTTATGGGAGATGTCATGGAAATTGATTTGGTATCCTTGATTGGTGAGTGGGAAACTTATGCTCGAGTCGAAGTAGACCTAGATTTAGATCAAGATATTCTTGAGTTTGTGGTTATTAAATCCGCTAATAGAGAATGACATCAAAGGGTTGATGTAGAGAATATTCCTTTTAGATGTTATGGCTGTCATTAGCTAGGTCATATTCAAAAAAATTTCAAGGCTAAAAAGAGCACCATTCAATCCAAAAATGTAAAATTTGACCTTTAATGGAAACCGAAGGTGGTATAGAAGAGGAAGTAGTCTCCTTCTTGGTTAGATTTGGAGGTGTTAAAAAGAAATAAGAAGATAAATTGTGAGACGTTGTCAGAAAAAATTCAAATGACAAAATTTTTTTTGGAGAAAATTATTTCTTTTGATTTTATTTCTCTAGCATCTTTAACTAAAAATTGTGATTTTCTTGAACAAGAGTCATAGAATATTAAGGAATTGGTGATGAATGATTATAAGGATTTGATTGATGCTAAAAAGATGAGAGGAATATTGGAAGAAGAGAAGCTTGGTTTTTTTTAATGAGGATTCAGGGTTGGATCTCAAAAAAGAATTAGAAGAAGAGGTGGATGAAGATTCAAAAGGGGATTTGAATTCCAAAGAAGTTTTGAAAATTTCTTAGTCAAAAATTAAAATTTTTAAACCTAGAGGAGGTCTAAAAAATAAAGAAGATCATGCTTAATGGGATATTTTAATAGGGATTCAAGGTACCTTGGAAAGCTTTCTTGATGTGGTGAAGTAGGGGGTGGAATCCCATCTATTGTCTAAATGAAGGTTATTTATTGGAATGTTAGGGGCTTGAATGCACCTAACAAAATGTGGCTTGTTAAGTACCTTCTATTTGAAGAAAAACCTGATATTTTTCTTTTATAAGAAACCAATCTAAATAAAAAAGTAGAGGATTGTGTTTTTTTGATTGACAAGTGCTGGCAAGGGGTTTTTATGGAAGCTCAGGGAGTGTCTAGAGGCTTGGTAGTGTTTTGGTTGACCTTTACTATCAAAGTTGACTTATTGGCCTCAAGTCAAAAATGGATTGCTTGTAAGATTCTTATTTTTTAGTCTGATCTTCATTTCCTTCTAGTCAATATTTATAGTCCCCATGGAATAGGTCCTAAATTGGATCTTTGGAGAGATTTATCTATCTTTCTTAAAAAAGTTTAGTAGTATAAGGTGGTCTTGGGAGGAGATTTTAATATCATTTCAAGTCAGGTTGATAAGAAATGGGGTCAATTTGCATTATCTCAGGCTAGTCAAGACTTTGGCTCTTTTCTAGATCTTCATTTTCTGGAAGACATTATTCCAAATTTAGGTTGGTTTACTTGGAACAATAGAAGATTGGGAAGGGATAATATTTTGGAAAAAATAGATAGATTTTTTTCCTTTGCTAATTGGAATGAGGATAACAAAAAGATGGATTGTTGGGTTTCTCAATTTCCAAGATCTGATCATCTTCCTCTGGTTTTATCTATTAATCTAAATTCTCCTTCAGAAAGATGTCCTTTCAATTCTAAAATAATGTGGCTGCATGATCAATCTATTTACGATCTAGTTAAGGAATGGTGGAGGAATGACCCACTTCATCAAGGATCTAAAATGGTTCAAATGGCAAAATGTCTAGAATTCATGAAGGAAAAGTTGAAAATTTGGAATAGAATGTATTTTATAAACATTTAAAAAAAAAATATAGGATTGAATCTGACCTTAAATCTCTAAATGAGAAAGTTTTTCAATTAGGCATGGAGGTGGATGATTATAAATTTAAAAAATGTTTAGTTATTGAGTATGATGAAATTCTATGTAGGGATTTTTTTTTGGAAACAAAAATCAAGAGAAACTTGGTTAAAAGAAGGTATAAAAATTCTACGTTTTTTCATCAATCAATTAAGGCAAAGAGAAAAGTGAATAAGATTGCTCATATTTCATTTAGAGAAGGGGTATCTCTTGAAACCCTTAAGGATATTAGGAGGGAAGTGGTTAGTTTCTTTCAGGATCTTTTAAATGAAGAAACCTTCTCTAATCTTCAAGCTCAAGAGGGGTTTTTAAAGCATATTCCCTCAGTCATCTATCAAGAAATGAATGAGAGACTTCTCTCTCCCTTTTATTTAGAAGAAATAAAAAAGTGGTCTTTGCCATGATAAAAGATAAATCTCTTGGGTTAGATGGTTTTCTAGCAGCCTTTTTTCAATCTTTTTTGGACATAGTGGGTCTAGATGTTGTTGATATGGTGGGAGAATCAAGGTTGAAAAAGAAAGTGCAGCCTAAAATTAAAACCACTTTCATTTCTTTGTTTCCTAAAGGTGAAGTCCAAAATTCCTTTATAGATTATAGGATGGTGGATTTATGTAATACAATGTATAAAGTTATATCCAAAGCCATAGTGGAGAGATTTAAGCATCTTCTAGAGAAAGTGATTATAGGTGAGCAAGTAGGCTTTGTTCTAGGTAGAAGTATTCAAGATAGTATAATAGGTTCCCATGAAATAATGCACTATTTGGTTAGTAATCATCAGAAAGGAATGATGATAAAACTAGATATTAGCAAAGCCTATGATCAAGTTAATTGGCATTTTATTTTTAAGATTTTGACCAATTTTGGTTTTACTAAAGATTGGTGTGATTGGATTTTCAATTATGTTTCCAATCCTAGAATTTTAGTTTTGGTCAATGGCAGTCCATCTGGGGTTTTCTCCATTTCAATAGGTATGAGGCAAGGAGACCTTTTGTCCCCTTTTCTTTTTATCATTATGTTAGAAGCATTAGGGAGAGTGATAAAATTGGATTAGGAACAAGACGTTCTTCAAGGCTTAAGGGTTATTGAGGATTTTTAAAGTTTGTCTCATCACCAATTTGCTAATGATACTTTTATATTTGGGTAAGATAAAATAGAGGAAGCTCAAAAAATCAAGAGAATTTTGCATGCTTACGAAGTGGCCTCAAGCCAAAGAGTGAATGAGGGAAAGTCAAAATCTTTTTCATTAACTGCAATAGAAGGGTGGAGAATAATATCAGTAGGATTCTTGGTTTTAAGATTGAGAAAATTCCAAGTAAGTATCTTGGGGTTCCCTTTTTAAAGGAGATGGTTCCAAATATTTGTGGCAAAACCTATTAGATAGATTCAAATCTTGATTGCAGTCCTGGAATGGAAAATTTCTTTTTTTAGCTGGGCGTATTACTTTGATCAAATCTATTTTAAGTGCTCTTCCCACTTATTGTTTTTCTATTCTTTCACCTCTGAAGCAAATAGTTTAGGAAATGAATAAAATTATGAAGGATTTTTTATGGCAAGGATGTGGAGAGGAAAAAAAATTCTATTGATGAAATGGGATAGTGTTTTTAAAAGGAAAGGGAAAGGAAGGGCTGGCATAAAGGATCTTTCTTTGTAGCGTTTAGCATTAAGAGCAAAGCTAGTTTGGTACATGGCATCTATTTCAGGTAGACTTTGGTGCATATTTCTTTGAGAAAAATATTTGGAATTTGAGGCCCTAATAAATATTATCTCTACTATAGATCCTCCAAAAGGTTCACATATTTGGGATTTCATGTTAAAGTGAAGATCGGTTATTAGTTAAAATGTTTTATTGACTGTAAATATTGGTAGAAAGGTGGATTTTTGGATGTATTCTTGGAATGGTCATAGACCTTTAGCAGAAGATTTTGCTAATAGTCAGGTTAAAGCATATTTGGAAACTCATTGGGGTAAATTGGTTAAAGATTATGCAGTCAAAGTTTTTGATTCAAGTAAGGTTGTTAATAGTTGGGAAAGCTTGCTTGAGGTGTCAGTTCCTCAAGAAGAAATTATATCTCTAAATTCTTGTTTAATACTAAGGAAAATCTTTCTTAAAGAAAAAGAGGATCAACTTCATTGGATAGGGGCTAAGTCAAGTCTCTATTCTATCAGACTAGTCTATCAGATGGCTAAAGCAGTAGATGAAGAATCAAGCTGGGCCTCTTTCTTGTGTTGGAGTAAAGAGGGTTTACAAAAAGTAGGGGCTTTTTCCTGGATGGCAGTTCACAAGAGGATTTTGTCTTAAGATAGGCTAAGAAAAATTGGGTTTATGGGTCCTTCATGGTGTAGTCTTTGTAAAGAATTAGAGGAAATGGTAGATCATTTTTTGTTTAATTGTTCTTTCTCTGGCTATATAATAGGCTAGAATGGCATTGGGCATGGTCAGAGTCTTTGTTTAAAGCTTTTTCCTCCTAGCCTATAGGAGATGTTAAGAATGATTTATTTAGTCTTTGAAGATGAAGCTCGATAATTCTTATCTAGATGATTTGGAAAGAAAAAATACATATTTTTTTGAAGATAAAGAGAGATCACGTTTTGCCATTATTAAAGATATAGACATATCCATTTATGAAGTTGTTTCTTTGTATCTAAAAAGAAAGAAAGGCTTATTGTCAAAATGGGATATGTAGATGTGTGTGGTTTGAAAACTAATTAAAGTTCCTCCCATTCAGGGGTCTCTCGTAGATAAGAAAAATAGGAAGGATAGAAAGGAAGCTTGCTAGACTGTACTAAAAGCAGGATGGTTTAAATTGAATTTTGATGGGGCCTGTAGAGGCAATCTTGGAGCTTCAAGATCAGGTTGTGTTATCAAAGAATATAGTAGATATTTAATCAGAGCTCTTTCACTTAAGCTTCTAAACAATACCAATAAAAAAGTTGAAGCACAAGCACTAGTTGCAGGTGTAAATTTGGAAGTAAACTATGGAATCTCCCTTTTGGAAATTGAGGGAGATTCGCAGGTGATTCTACTAGCTTTGCATAGTAAGAAAGAAAAGTGTTAGAATATCTCTAACATTTTGGATTTACTCTAGTCTAAATTGGAAGAATTTGAAGGCTAGGAATGTAAACACTATTTTAGAGAAAGTAATAAAGTCGCTGAATTTTTGGCTAATGCAGCGATTAATCAGTGTGAGGAGGAAAGGATGGATAATGTTAGCAAACATTGGGAGGATTATTGGTTTTTTGATTAGATTGATTTTTAATTGAGAAATATCAACATTATATTGGTTTTTAAAAAATCAATTTTAATGTTAATAATGTGGTTTGTTTTGGTTTTTTCTTTAAATTGTTTAAAAAAAATAAATTAATGGTGTGTCCATATTTTTTAATATAGAGCATTTTTTTGATTTGAAATATTTTTCGAAAGATTTCAAAATCAATTGCAAGTGTATAGTTAGTAGGGAAATCATTCTTTGGCTTTTCTCAGGTGTGAATGTTGATGTTATTTGAAGTTGGTAGAATGATTTTTTGTTGGTGCTAGAGAGTGGAGCATTCATGGTTTTGTTAGGTCACTTTTTTCCATAATGGCATCTCTTTTCTTGCATTTTGGTTATTTATGGATTGCATTATTTTTGGAATGGAAATTTTGGCAGAATAATTGATAGGTCTCTTGGTTTGGTAGTGATCAAGATTAGGGTTTCGCAGGGATGGAAAACTTCAGTCTAGAATCGATTGGATGACCATTGGCATTTGACAAGGCCAAAAGCTGTGAGATGGGATTTGTTGGAATAGTTTCTAAAATGCGTCTATTGAATGTTTTCTGGACTCCTTTTCTTGAAGTGGTGGAAAATATTGAGTTGGTGTTGGGCATGGATTTCTTAGCTTAGAGTCACTGAATTAGAGTCAATTCTGATTTGGCCTCTCTATTTTCTTCAAATCTTTTCCTAGTTATGATAGATATAGCTCAATTGCTAGCAATGGTGGAATTCTTCATCTGACCAAAATATAGGATTGAGCTAGTAGAGGCTTTAGAATCTTTGCCACTTGGTCCATTTCCTCTTTTTCTATTTTTAGAGAGAGTCTTTTTGGGGTTTATCCCACTGGCAATGTTTCAATAACTCAAGTTACAATTCCTAGATTTGGTTGATTTTGTTAAGGATGTGGAAACAACCTGTAGAGTGTAGTTGAAATTTGAAGAAATATAGGGCGTAAGTATGCCTTTTTTTGAAGATATTCTTAAACCCATCCCCAATTTGGTCGAATGGAAGGTGATGAGGCATGATAAAAATAAGGTCAACATAGTTAAAATATCAGGTAAAGGAGTGGCAAGAGGCTCTTTTAAGATACCACCCTAGTGGAAAGGCAAGCAACAAGTGCAATGGGAGGTCATTGGTAAAGTGTAGAAAAGACTATTTTTTTAGACTTTGAGCAATCTGTAGGAGCTTAGGATGGTAGCAAGATGGTAGCTTTGGACTAATTGAAGGTAAGGGAGAATTGGGTGGCCTTGGGTGTAGCAGGAAGCAATTTGAATGAGGAGTTAGAGAAGAAAATCTACACAAATCAGGGGAATCTTGTTGAATTGGTAATTTTGGAATAATATGATAGATTGTTGGTCTTTGGCTATTAATAGTCATCTTGTAGTATGGTAGTAATCATAATATGCTTGTATTTAAGGATAGTTTTGGTGGAAATATGTTCTACTAGTTTGGTCATATGCCTCTGCATAGAAGGATGCTGAGCGAAACTCTTTATGTTTTTGTTGTATCTTTTTTGATAAAGGGCCTAGGACCATTATAATTCCCAAGTATCAAAGAAAAAAAAACAAGAAACCCAAGAGCAAGATTTGACAAATCATTTGTTCATCCATGAAGTGATTCTAAGCACAAGGACCCTCTAACATGTTTTGTAGGACATAAAGGCCATAAGGAGACACTTAAAACACTTCTAACCTACAAATTTCACATTTAAAATTGGTGTTTTAATAATTATTTTGCTTAAATCATCTTTTGGTTTTTCAAAGTTTTCAACAAACAAATGCTAAGGGGCCAAAAATTTCACAACATACTTAATTTTGGTCCAAAAAAATGGAATTTTTACACTTAGTTACATACTCATAAGAGTTATTTATTTGATGCTTGTTTGTTTAAATAAAATGATTGACACATGTATGCTCTCCCCCTATCCCCTTTAGGGAACTCGGGTGATGAAAAATGCTCATTCTTTTCCTTGGTTACTTTAGTCTAAAGTGTGAAAAGAACATCACTAATGCCCTCTATTGAGCATTGTTTCTATTATTGAGGCTTGACATTGATGTTGTCATTGATGTCGAAGGTTGTTCATGAGGTATGAGGTCATTGAACAATGTTTTTGTTTGATTACATACATGAAAGGTATGACATTGTTTGAAAAAATTATAAGGCATGTAATCAAGGTATAGAAGCATCAAAGAATGTTTCAAGATCAGTTGTCAAGGTTGTCAAGTGTTTGAACCTAGCAAAAGACTTGAGAAGGCTTGTGCATATGATACCTAGTCTTGTGCATAAATGAGCATGATGGCTTAGTCAGATGGATGATTAAAGTCATAATAGGGTATTTGAGAAGATTAATAATGTATATGAATCATTAGATGACTTAGGAGAGCTTCAAGGTGAGTCTAAAGGGATAAAACCTACAAGACTAACATGCAACTAGACTAGTTCTAGACTCTGCCTGATATAATGAGGGGTCATGTGATGTTGTAAAGACCTGTGAATAATAAAAAGTAGTGTTAGAGAATGTGAGAAATTTCTTGAGCGTGTGAGTGAGGTTGAGAGTGCATGGATAATGGCTAGAAGGTCAGTTTTGAGGCCTAATATGACCTGTAAGTCAAAAGCCTAAAGAGCAAATAGAGAGATGGTGGCCTAATGGGGTATCAAGATCAGTTTATAAGGTAAGAATGAACATGTGAGAATTTTTAGTGGTGTAATAGATTTTCCCAAGTGTGTTGACCAAATATGAGGTTAGATTTTGCTAGAAAAAGGTAAGACAAAGTGTTTCAAGGTCTCTCAAGTGCATAGAATGAAGGGTTCTCAACCCAAGAAGGACTCTCATGTGTTCATTGGCACATGTAACCTCTAAATGAGAACCTAAGACATTAATGGTAGATGAGGAAGGGTCCTAGATCAAATTTCCAAGCATTGGTTTCTAGAATAAGGGTTAAACTTTATGAATGACCGTTAAGACTGTAAGGTGGTTTAAACCTCTCTAAAACCCTAACTTTGACCTGATATGAAAGATATTAATGGAAATGGCTTAGAATGGATCAAATGACCTATTTTTATGATTGGAGTATATATTGGAATATTATAGGTACCTCTAGGTGGCATTGGTTTCTCATTTGAGTGAGTGGACCCTATAATAAAGCCTTATTTCTTAGAAATTTGTTGTAGTACCGAGTTAAAGTTGATAAATGGATAGAGTTTAAAGATTGAGGATTGTATTATTTATACATGGTGGTTTATGAATAGGTTATAGACCTCATATGTGATAAAAATTTCATGCAAGTTGACCTATTGTTAAAAGGCCTAATGGTGCAGACAGTGAGAAAAACTAGGTAAAAGTGAGATTGAGATTGGGGTTGTGTTATCATGGATTAGGGATGGATAAAAATGCATGGGAATGTTTTGAATAACTATTATAAATTTCCATATTGGATATAATATTTAGAGATGATTGTATATAGCAAAAATTTGCTTTCAAATTGACTTGTCTAAATCAGTGAGGTCTATGTACACTAAAATCATGAGATTGGTTTGTAAGACCAAAATTGATATTAGAAATTATGCTATATTTATTTTAAGTTGTTATAAGGATGTTTTAGGATCATGTAAATGCATTTAAAGTCTCTGATAGTGTTTTTATAAGTGTTTTAGGTCATTGTTTCCATGACTATGTTTTGAAGCTTATTGGCAGTTCTGAGTGGGCAACTTGAAGAGAAGGGTTTGAATACATTTGCCTTGAGTTGTGAGGTATAATGCACATGGTGATGAAATTAAGGTCATGATAATTATCTATATATTATTTTTTTCCTTTATTGTTTGAAAATATTATGTTTTTGATTCAGTTGTTTAAGACAAATTTTCTAGGTATACACAAGCCTAATTGTGAACAGTGATATTGGTGTGCTTCAAGTGGTGGTTGGAGATAAAAGATGTCATAGACCAAAGATGAGATTGGTAGGGGTATATTAAATTGAAATATGATATGTTACTATCATGTGAAAATTTTGAGAGTGTTCCAAGGTGTTCAAAGGGTAACATGTGCTAATGAAGGCCTAATTGAATTAGGTCTCTGTAAGGCCTAAAAGACATTTTGTTCCTATATGATATAACTGATCTATTGTAATGTTTTATTCATGATTTTTTCATGTAATAAAGACAATTTTATTTTATAAATAAGTGGAAAAGTGTGTATGGATGACCATGAGGTATATGAGCAAGAGCCTTATATAAGAACAAGGCATAATAGGCCTAATTGTCTAGTGTGTGTGTGTGTGTGTTGAAGTGAATGAAAAATATATTTGAAGAGATTTAGGAGGTCTTATAGACCATAAAGAGAGTATATAGTGTTGTTTCCAAAATTAGCTTAGCTCATTTTTGGGAACAACCCCCTACGAAACTTGTCTGTTTCATCTTTCGTCTCTCTAAGTTTGTTTTCAAGACGGGTTCTTCTCATTCTCATCTTGGTCTGACTGCACCTTCCAAAATTCATAAATCATGTCTTCTTTGAAAAGTGAAGGTCATTATGGTCTCGATGTGTCCAAGGGACCAATCCTACCTCTTTCAGAGTTAATGTTTCATTTCTTCTATTTTTGTGCACGAGCGACAAAATTTGCCGCTAGTGCATTTTGCCCTTGAGATGTAAGGGCGACAATTTTTTCCGCCCCTACATTCCGACCATGCAAGGGCAGAAAAATTCACCGCCCATGCTCCCGAACATGCACAGGCGGCAAAATTTTTTGCCCATGCATGCCTCAATTTCCATGTATGATATTTATTGCTGCGTGCGGTGGGTTGTTGGGGTCAGTTTTTCACCCCATATAAATCGATTTCAACCCTTCTTCCTTTATTCTTCCTCCTCTCCTCCTGCCCTTCACATTTGGATGACCCAACAGATGAGTTAAAGTGCATTTTGGTGGATTTAATCTCATGGCACACACAACTTTCCAAGTAGGTCTCATTTTTAGCTTTTATTATCTTTTCCTTCCTCTTTCTTAGCTGTTTTTTCTTCTTTTGGTTTTATTAGAGTGTTTTTGTTATTTTTTTTCCTCTTTGTCTCCCCCACATCGGCCTTGCAGACTTACCTTACCTGTTAGGATGGCTAAAATCACTATCCCTCCCTATTACCCATGGTTTTTGTGTAAACCAAGCACGAGCGGTGATTTTAGCCACTCGTGCCTTTTGTTTACCGCCCACGCATGCCTTACTTGTGCGGGCTACAAAATTTGCCGCCCGTGCACCTTTTCCCCTCCAAACTTGCATCGGCAGCAAAAATCACCGCTAATGTAGGTTAGAAGTATAGGGGTGATGAATTTCACTACCCTTACATTATCCTTTTCTCATCTGTATGAGCGACAAAAATCATCTCTCGTGCAGGTAAATCCTGCAGGGGTGGCGAATTTCACCACCCTTACACTATTTGACTTCTTCATGCAGGGGTAGTGATTTTTGCCACCCATGCATTCCTCCTCCAGATTTTTCTAACTCTAGAGGATTTTTCATCTTTTCTTTTCTTTCCCTTCCTTCCTCATTTTCCACACCTTTTTCTGACCCAACCTTTTTAAAGTATCCTCCCATGATCATGATCACTTGATATGCGAATTCTCTAACTCGCTCCCTTTTCCCTAATTGTGTGATCATGGCTACAATTCTTTTTGAAGGCTCTTTCTCATCAATACCCATTTGATCGAGACCAATTCTAATGTTGAAAATATCTCTCAAAAAGGCAAAGATGATGAAGTACAAGTACGAGGGCATCTTCTCGATCACTTTAGTTACCTCTAATATCGACGACATCTGGGACACCGAAATTGGCCACATAGATATGGCCGAGTTCATAACTTGAATGAAGGCGATGAACCCAAGCTTTGAAATAAAGAGGATTGTTGAAAGCAACATCCACTTCGTTGCCGCTTTCCTAGTGGCAGCACATCATACAGAGCTCATCCTCCAATGTGTCCACTTCTACAATAAAGAGACAAGGTCAGTCTCAGATGCCAATAGTAATGTGATAATTCGATTGGATCCCAAATTCATCAACAAAATCTTCATGTGCCCTCTCGCTACTGATGTGCTAAAGATCGACTTCATAGAAGCCCAGAAGGAGTACGATAAGGACCCTGAGAGGGCAAAGAAAGTCATGAATAATAGGTCGCTGAAGGCACCCAAAACCAGTCTATCTAGATGGCCGCAAAACTTTTTGAGGAGTGATTTTATTGAATAAGTTGGTGACTTGATCACCTTTCTCAGCAGAGTGTGAGGTCTCCCGTCTTCCTCACAATTTTATGAGTGGATGTACCCATTTATTAATATCATCTTCCAGGGTAAGTAGGTCATCTTTTGGGGTGAGCAGATCAGCAATGCCCTCCATGAGTAGCTAACCAAGGTACAGACTTCTTCTAAGTTTTATATGACTTTGTACCTTGTGTACATAGCTGCATCGATGTGAACTTTTTTGGGTTTGACAACCGAAGAGGATAGAAAGACCACCCCGATCTACTCATATTACCTCTAGTTGACACTTCAAAGATGAACTTGCCATTTCAAAAGGGTAAATGACACTTTTTTTGCCATAATTTTATGCCTTTTTGATCCTCAGCTTGAGTAAAAGAGAGTATCTGATGAAGCTTGGATAGTCATCAACGACTACGGGTGTATGTTCCTCTAATTTCCCACTTTTTTCTATCTTCGAGTTGGCTTTTTCTAAGGCTACCCCTATATGCTCCCCAAGTTCCCTTCTGACAAGTTAGTTCTAATGGAACTTTGCTGACAATTGGTTGTCATGCATACTAGGTAAATGGAGCCAAAAAAGCTAGGTTTCAGGTTTCTAGTCAAAATTGGTTGGTATTCTATTACAACAACCAAAGCCAAAGTCATGAAAATAGAGATGCAGTTGGTCACTCTGAAGCAATTCAAAAAAAGAGACAAATTTGACTATAAGAGAGTCAAGGACAAGATCAGACATAAGACTCAATTCCATGAGCCCATGATCAAGGACATCTAGATAGATCTGAGGACAACTAAAGAAATTAGAAGAATAGATTATAGTAGGTTGACCCTAGAACAAATTAAATATTTAGGGCTTGTAGAGATCCCCTTCAATCTGGTCAACGATGGGAGCATTATCAATAGCAAGTACCTGGCTAAAAAGATTGTTGGCTCCCCTCTTCTTCCAACTCAGTGGTCTCAAAAGGAACTAACTTCTCAAAGGAAAAGATTTGAACCGATATTGGCTAACACCAATGATTGATTAGCAGTCAAAGGGATCATACTAAAAGAATTTATCATGGGATCTGAGGCTGAGTTTCAAGTAGAGATGAGAAAGAAGGCAAAAAATAGGACCAAGAACAAAGGTGATGTTCCTTCCCTTTCTAGGCCTCACAAGCTTAGAATCATCTTTGTTTCTAAAAAATCAAAGACTACTGAGGAATCAGAAGTAGCGATTAAAAGAATTGCAGAACAGAGTTCTCAAGAATAGGCAGCCCAATCAATGGAGACAGACGACTGACCATCAAAACAACAAAAGACTGAGCCTCTACCTTCCCAAGAAGGGCACAACCACTCAAAAGTGTCTCTCCTTCTCCACCTCAGTCTCTTGTGGCACCCCCTTCTCTTCTCTCTCCTATCAGTATTCCCTCTTCTAGAGCTACCTCTCCTTCTAGAGTTATATTTGGTGATCCTCCGGGTGCTTCTGGAGGCACCCCTCGCTCCTTTGGGTCCATTCCTAGTTTGTCATCTCCTTCTTTCAATCTGGGAGAAAGTTTTGCAAAAAAGCTAGAATCAATGGCTGGTACAGTTTAACCTGTTACTCTAACTGTGACCACTATCACCACTAGCAGTGTAGAAGCTACCATGGTAATGCCAGCTAAAAGAACCATTGCCATGACAGGTACTTCTCCTCTCCTACCATGGATGTCAGCTTTCACACCCAAAAAAAAGAAGTTAGCCATCTCTCCAGATGACTTTGATTTTGGCAAAATAGTGCTGGTGAAAGCTAAGGCTCCTAAAAGGCCAAGGATCTTCTCAAAATTAGTTGAGAAAAAGAGCAATTTTTTTTAGAAATAGCTAAGCCTCCATAAGACGCAACCCTTGAGGGTTTTGAAATGAGCAGCTATTCCATCTCTCATGTTGAACTTGACAAAGTTACTCACAAAGGTGCGAAAAGCAACCTTCAGTCTGCTATGGACATCATGGTCTAGAAATTCAACCGAGAAAAGGAGATGAAAGATTATTACAAGGCCAAGATAGAACAACTGACGGTAGTAATAAGGAGGTCCACTCTTCCTCTGAAGCAGCAACTCCAGAGGCCTTCTCTATAGATGACCCTGTCATTCAAAAGGCAGAAAAGATTTACTTGAAGGGGAAAGTCCTGGAGGAGTACATTGAAAAAATGCATACTCAGGGAGTTTCCTTGCTTACAGAGGTTGCTGAAAAGATGGATAAAATAAAAAAAGTGAGGGTAGATTTAGATGACCTTCTCTCTCTTATCTCTCAAGATATTGACAGTACTGAAAAATATCTTAGCAAATTGAGGGAGATGAAGGATATGAAAAAAACACTTTGATATCTATCGATGTCATTTCCAGCAAGAATTCCTATGTGGAGATCAAAGAGTCACTGATATACATGATACATGTAATCAAAGAGTTGGTTGAAGATCTCAAATCTTTCAGGGATGATAATGAGAAGAGTGACACAGGCCTGTTCAATAAACTGGAAGAACTACCCTGCAACCTCACTTCTAGAGATAACCAATTTCTCTCAGTTGAAGAAATGATCCAATGTTTCAAGGGGATGATTCAAAGAGACTTTGAAGAAAAGACCTTCTCAATGTCTTTTATGGAAAATATCTTGGATACTCAACTAACTCTGGACAATTTAAAATCTAGGTTAACTGGTCATGCTAAGGCCATCACAACATTGAAGGATGCTTTAATCAGAGCCAGAGTCATCTCCAAGTACACAGTTGCACCAGACAGTATAAAAATTTAGGCATCCATTACTATCTATGATTCTCATCTGAAGAAGTTTGGCAGTAAGAACTGAAAATTTTCTCCCTTCTCTCTTCTTCTTTCCTTATGCACTTTTGTCTTGTGAAAAGTGCATGCAATTTTGCAATATATAATTACATGTAAAAAGTTTAGAAAAATATCTCAAAGTCAAAGATGAGTCATCTTTGACTAAGATATTTTTATATTTTAATATTTTCTAAATTTTGAGAGTTTCTCCCAATATATAGTGGAGACCTCTTTTGTAAATGAATCTTGGATAATAGAGAGCAAAAACTCTACCGAAATTGAAACACTTTTTGAGACTTTGTGCTCAAAATTGTAAATCATATTTTGTTAAATGAATGAGAAGTAAGTCTATTTCAAACTTTGTGTTGAAATTATCTGTGTTATTTAAGAAACAATTCTTATGTCTTTTTTCTTAGTAATATCTTATTTATCTAATTTAATAAGCAAAGTTGGTGTGTTAATATTATCTGAGAATATTTCTAAAAGGTAAAAGATAGACTTTGAGTTATTTTTATTTTTGTGATTCATTTATCTTTTGTAGTTTCAGGGGAAGACTTTGTGCTTCATTTCATTCTACAGTTACGCTTATTCTAAATCAGTGAAGAGGCTACAGAAGACTTTGTGCTTACATGAGTATTTTTGTGAACTTTGTTACTTCAGGGAATTTTTTGCTTCACATTTGATACCATTCCTAAAAGAAGAGAAATATTGTTAGCTAAGGACCAAGATTTTCCTCTTTTGTTCTTTATATATTACCTCTTAAAAAAGAGAGGTGGATGTTGTTATACCACTCCATGTGTTATTTTTTGCTTAATTCTATATATACATATATCATATAAGTATTCACAGGGAACCTCCCCTTGATGAGAGGAGAGATTTACCTCATCCTGATCTGGTAAACCCACACTTTTTGTGATGTAAATATCCCTATGCTGTGGTTGATATACCCATTTTGTCATCAGTTAGTTGACGACAAAATATTCATCCAATAGTTTATGACGACTCCGCTGGAGATTTACGAACGTGCATTTTGAAGCCTCAAGCTTCAACTTGAAGTAGTTTCAGTCTTATTTTTTATTTAAAATCTAGAAACTCTATGCTACACCGAAAGCCAAAGAGCCAAGGGTGTTTTTGAATCCGTGTTTGAGTTGGCATAGTAGAGCAATTTTGATCTCTTTCCTTCGTCACCTTTCCTCCAACGGTCTAGAAGTTTTCCTCCTAAGCTTATCAGGTCACTGACGCAAGGCAAAGCTTCTTTTCCTGTTGTTAATCATGCCCTACCTATAAATACTCCACCAAGGTTTGTTATCCCACCATTTAATCATTCTATCATAATGGCTCAAGGTCCATGGGGAAATTTCTTTGGTCCTCTTAACTTGACTCCACCCTTGCATGAACTACCTTGTAGTTTTAGGAAAAATTTTCCTAAGTTTTTTTGGTGACAAAAAGGTTCATCTCAATGAACATATTGCCGCTTTTTCCATAGCATGCGGTGTAATTGATGTGGAATTTAGAGATGTAGCAGTGAGACTTTTTGTAAAAACCCTGCAAGGAGCTGTCGTGGATTGGTTTTATCACCTGCAGGCCAGGTCAGTAACTGACTGAGATATGCTCAAAGCTAAATTCAAAGCCAGATTTAAACCTGCTGAAGATGCACATGTCTTATTAGCATAGCTAACACAGATAAAAAAATAATCCCAAGAACCCATAAGAGATTTCATAGCTAAATTCAACAAGTTGAAGAATCGGATTCCAACTGTGGCTCAGCCCACGTCGGAGAATCTCAAGTGCTTTTTCATTAACTCACAACTTCTCAAAGTAAGTTTCTTATTGAGGCGAGCTGGCCCTATGGATTTAGTATTAGCTCAAAATTTGGCTACTGAGATCGAAGATGATCTTATTTTGGCAGGTAAAATTAGAAAAGACCATAGTAAAAATAGATTCTCTTCATCTACTAAAAGATCTTTTATAGGCATTACAGATCCTATGGTGCAAAAATTGACAAATAAACTAATAGCTTTGAATAGGCAAATAGCCCAAGGTACGTCTACCCATACCTATTGAGATATGCTCAGGAGAATGTTTTAGAATCAACAGTATCAAGGTAATATTACCCAAAACCAAGGGCAACCAAATCCCCTGCCTCCCCTTCTAGAGAAATTGGCCATTGAAGCAGCGCCTACCAATTCAACGATCGATTACCTAGAGGCTGAACATGACTATTCATTCTAACCTCAGTTGGACCAACAAGATGATGCTAATCTCTTCGATGAACAGGAAGAAAAATTAGCTGGCAACTCCAATATCAGTTTCCTAGATTACCAAGACAAAATTGGAAGTAAGGGAGAAGGGTTGGATGGATCCTATACTGTTTTCACCAGATCTCAAAATTAGTCAGCTTCACAAACTGACAAAGGAAAGGCAGAGAAAGAACTCCGGCCAATAGTTTCCATCGCTAAATGAGGGACTCCATTGCCTCTGTAATCAAAAGATCAGGTAATTCATAAAAAAGTAAATACCTCCAACCACCCCATAACTTCTCCTTCTGTTATTCAGATCAGTGTCACACCTACTAAAACTCTAGATGATGGACCCTCTTCCTCTATCTCAAGTTATTTTAAATTATTTGATATAATTGATCATGCTAAAAAGACTAAAATTCAAATGACAGAGATTAAATATTTGAGGGCTAACCCAAAACAATTTGATAGGTTAGCAGAATATGTGAAAAACATAGCCATCCTCGTAGGACAAGATTCTTTGAAAGCCATTCATGATCCCCCTAAAGATAAATTAGTCCAAAACAATCTTGTTGTGACTCTTCTTGTTGCTCCCAAGAAAATAGAACATTTCTATGTTTCCCTACTAATAAATGGTTATAAATTGAGTAATTGTATTATAGACTCTAGAGCCTTAGATAATGTCATGCCCGCGAAGGTGGTAGATTCTCTTGGCCTAACTTTGACCAAAATTTTTGAGAGGTGTTTTTTTATGAAAAATAAGCAAGTTCCTCTCTTTGATCAGATAAAAGATGCTCAATTCGCTTTCATAACTTTTCCAAAAAAGTGGATAAAAATGACAGTTTTAGTGGCTGATGTTCTAGCGTCTTACGACATCTTGCTCGGGTGAAATTTCTGCAAAAATGTTCGAGATGAGCTAAGTATGGACTTGTCAAAAGAAAGAATCCCAATTTAAAGTGTCATGAAGAAGTTGCTTCCTAAAAAATAAGCAAGGTATGTAGTTATCTAGTCATCAACACCGGAAGCTCAAATTTTATTTGAGTCCTCAAGCATGAGCAACTACTTTCTATCTACAGATGAAATCCATGGGACATCTAATGAAACTCTTACGGGTGATAACTTGAGATTGTGTTTAGCTGACACAGTGAGAGAATCGACAAATCAAAATGAACACATGAAAGAACCTCTTCCCCAAAAAAAAAGAGTTTTCAAAGAAAAAGTAGCGTCTAAAGATGTATGGATCTTAAAATTTGATGGCAGCTGCTCTTCTACTAGTTTGAGAGTTGGGGTTGTGTTGGTATCTCCTTAGGGAGACATTACTCTTTTGTCCTATAAATTACAGTTTAACAATACCAACAACACGACTGAGTATGAATCCCTATTGCTTAGATTGCAGGCTGTCAGAGAAAAAGGCATTAGGCTACTTCATGATAAAGGGGACACCGAGTTGGTAGTCTACCAGGTGAGGAACCTCTATTAGATAAAAAATGAAAGATTGCACCACTATCGCAATCTGGTCTGAGATCAAATTGAAAATTTTGATGCCTTGAACATCTCTGCCATTCTAAGGGAATTTAATGACTAGATAGATGTATTGGCTGTCTCTACTACTCTCTTGGTTTTCTTTCCAAAATTTAAGGGGAATAAGTACACTATTGAATTGACTTTCGGCTAAGTGTACCGGATAATGCCAGCCATTGACAAGTATTTAACAATGATGATCAAATCATCGCCTTCTTGGAGCAAAAGGATAATTTTGAACAACTACGTTTTGAAGGTAGTGAACTCTGAGAATGTGAAGTAACTCCTGAATCAAGTGTAAACATAGGTGAAGATTTCTTGCAGCTTAAGGGGAATAAAATTTTTAAAGGCTTGGTTTTCCTAGAGAAGTTGTTTGATAACCATGATAGGTTTATTAAACAACAACGAACAGATTCAAACTCCTCTCAAGATTTTGATCAGATAAATTTGGGAACCAAGCAAGATCCTAAGATGGTAAACATTGAGAAATGCTGCACTCTCAAGGAGAGATTTAAGCTTGCTAGTTTACTTTGCCAATATATAGATGTATTGGCCTATTCTTATGATGATCTAAAATCACTCAAGCCAAATGACATTTGCCACGACATTCCTCTGAAGGTAAACTCTATACCTTATAAGCAAAAATTCAGGCAATATAATCCAAAAATCTTAGGTACTATTTTAGCTGAGATACAAAAAATGCTTAATGCTCAGATAATTTTTCCAATCCATCACTCAACATGGATTGCCAACATAGTGCCTGTCAGAAAGAAAAATGGCAAAATTCGAATCTGCGTGGATTTCAAGAACTTAAACCAGTTATCTTTAAAAGATAATTATCCTCTTCTTATCATGGATCAAGTTCTGCAGATGGTAACAGGGTCAAAAATATTATCAATATTAGATGGTTTTGTGAGGTACAATCAGGTCGAAGTTGAAAAAGCAGATCAACATAAGACATCATTCACTACACCTTGGGGCACCTTCGCTTATCAAAGAATGCCTTTTGGTCTGATAAATGCAGGTGCCACATTTCAAAGGGTGATGGATCTCACTTTCAAAGATGAAATGGGAAAATTCATTGTAGTATACCTGGATGATCTAATAGTGTTTTCAAAGCATCATTCTAAACATGTCCACCATTTGCAAAAGATACTGGAACGCTGTCATCAGAACGGTATTTCTTTAAACACAAAGAAATCTATCTTCAGAGTAACTAAAGGAAAACTTTTCAGACACATTGTTTCTTGAGAAGGTATTAAAATTGACTCAAAAAGAGTCAAGTCTATTTCAGGACTTACTCTGCCTACCAGCAAGACCGTAGTTCACTGTTTCTTTAGAAAGGTGAATTTTTTTTGGAGGTTCATTCCCGAGTTTGCTGAGAAAACCCGCCACATTGTCAACATGATGAAAGGCAATGCTACATTTAGGTGGACTACTGAGGGCAAATCAACGTTCAAAAAAATCAAAGAAGTAATTTCTCGCGCCTCAGTCTTGGTTTGTCTAGATTATACTAAAAGTTTCAAAATATGCAGTTATGCTTTTGAGCATACACTATCGGCCATTTTAGTCCAACAAAATCAATAAGGTGTAGAATCTCCTATCTCTTTCATGAGTTGTCCACTTAAGGTTCATGAGCTAAAATATTCCCTTATAGAGAAACATGCATACGCAATGGTCAAAGCGGTCAAGCATTTCAGGTTTTATATCCTGAACTCTTACACCGAAGTTCTCGTACCCGACACAATAGTAAAATCTATTTTGACTCAACAAGAGTTCAGTACAAAGAGAGGTAATTAAATTGCCAAGACTCAGAAGTTTGATCTGGACATCAAACCTACCAAGCTCGTATGAAAAAAGGGTCTTTGCCAGTTGATCACCAACAACATTCTAGATGAAGCAAAAAATGAAGTAGAGATCGAAGGCGTGTCTACGGTCCTCTTTGTTGCAACTACCGATGAGTGGTATTCTAACATTGCTCATTTTTTGACGTATGGTGAGTGTCGCACTCATCTTTCTTATAAAGAGAAATGAAATGTTAAATTAAAAGCTTTTGGTTATGTTCTATGGGATAATGGTCTTTATAAGAGAAACCTAGACGGGGCATTTTTTCATTGTGTTGATAAGGCGCAACAAGAAAAACTCTTAGAGTCTTTCCACAATTTGGCCTATGGAGGGCATTTTTCTACACCAGTGACAACACACAAAATTCTACGAGCAAGGTATTATTGGCTGACGCTACTCTAATATGCCTACAAATGGGTGCATAGGTGCGAATTGTGTCAACAATTCGTTGAAAAGCTTAAGCTGCCTACATTACCTCTTAATCCAGTAGTAATCGAAGAACCGTTTCAGCAGTGGGGTATTGACTTCATTGGCGTAGTCAACCCCTCTTCAAGTGCCAGACATAATTATATCCTCATAGTAATGAATTAATTTACTAAGTGGGTGGAGGCCATCCCAACCAAGCACACTATGTTTGAAGTGGTGTGCAATTTTCTCAAATAAAATATCATCTCTAGGTTTGGGGTCCCACTAAAGATTGTAACATATAATGTAGCCTATTTTTCATCACATGAAATTACTCAATTTTATTTTTATTATGGGATTACCCTATCCCACACTTCAAATTATTTCTATTAAGGAAATGGCCAAGCATAATCGAGTAATAAGAACCTGGTCACTATTATCAGGAAGTTGGTGGATGACAATTAGAGAACATGGCACAAAGCATTGTATGAAGCTTTATGGGCAGATAGGATAACACCCAAAAGGGTTATAGGTATGTCACCATTTCAAATTTTATATGGATTGAATGCAAAAATCCTCATCACCTTTGAACTACCAGTGCTCAGGTTAACTAAAGCAATCGAAGACTCAACCTTTGAAAGCTCAGTCGACAAAAGAATCATGTGTCTGATCGAGCTGAATGAGCGATGAGCCATGGTAGTGGATCGGATTATGGAGCATCAAAACTGGGTCAAGGCACATTTTGATAAAAAAGCTAAAGTTCACGAATTCCAAGTCAGAGATCAAGTCTTGTTGTGGGATAAGAGGCGAGAACCAAAAGGGATGCATGACAAATTTGACTCTCTATGGAGAGGCCCGTTCACCATTCGACAGCTCTGTGGTGAGGCTAGCTTCTTGCTAGAGTACCAAGATGGAATGCTACTTGCATTACCTCATAGTGGGCAACATCTGAAGCTATTCAATCTTTGAAGCTTGGATAAGTTCGTTTGTATATATGTACAGTTTTTACGCTTTGTCTATTTTTCTTTCATTTTTAGCTTGACTCCGTAGCCTAATGGCTTGGATGAAGGCACTTAGAGACTGGTTTCTACTCCCAATAATCGATTTGATTAACAGAAGTTTTCCAACAGGAGCCAGCTATTATTTTCAAAATTAGCTTAGCCTATTTTTGGGAACAACCCATACGAAACTTGTCTGTTTCATCTTGCGTCTCTCTAAGTTTGTTTTCAGTTCTTCTCGTTCTCATCTTGGTCTGACTGCACCTTCCAAAATTTGTAAATTACATCTTCCCTGAAAAGTGAAAGTCGTTATGGTCTCGATGTGTCTAGGGGACCAAGCCTGTCTCTTTCAGAGTTAGTGTTTCATTTCTTTTGTTTTTGTGCACAATTGATAAAATTTGCCGCTAGTGCATTTTGTCCTTGAGATGTAAGGGTGGCAATTTTTTCGCCCCTGCATTCTTTCCTACAAGGGCAGCAATTTTTGCCACCCCTGCATTTTGACCATGCAAGGGTGGAAAAATTTGCCGCCCATGCACCCGAACATGCACGAGCAATGAAATTTGCTGCCCATGCATGCCTCGATTTCTACATGTGGCATTTATTACCACATGCGGTGGGTTGTTGGGGTTGGTTTTTCACCCCATATAAACTGATTTCAACCCTTATTTCTTCATTCTTCCTCCTCTCCTCTTGTCTTTCGCATCTGAATGACCCAACGGATGAGTTGAAGTGCATTTTGGTAGATTTAATCTCATGGCATGCACGGCTTTCCAAGTAGGTCTCATTTTTAGCTTTTATTGTCTTTTCCTTCCTCTTTCTCAGCTTCTTTTTCTTCTTTTGGTTTTGTTAGAGTGTTTTTGTTGTTGTTTTTGTTATTTTTTTTCTCCTTGTCTCCCCCCGGTCGACCTTCCAGACTTGCCTTACTTGTTGGGATGGCTAAAATCACTATCCCTCCCTGTTACCTGTAGTTTTTATGCAAACCAAGCACGGGCAATAATTTTAGCTGCTCGTGCCTTTTGTTTGCCTCCCACACATGCATTACCTATGTGGGTGGCAAAATTCACCGCTCACACATCTTTTCCCCTCCAAACTTGCATAAGTGGCAAAAATCATCGCCGATGCAGGTCAAAAGTGTAAGGGCGACAAATTTTACCACCCCTACATTGTCCTTCTCTGATCTATATGGGTGACAAAAATTGCCACCCACACAGGCCGATCCTGTAGGGGCGGTGAATTTTATCGCCCTTACACTATTTGACTTCTTCATGCAGGGGCAGCGATTTTTGCCGCCCATGCATTCCTCTAGATTTTTCTAACTCTGGAGGATTTTTTATTTTTTCCTTTCTTTCCCTTTCTTCTTCATTTTTTGCACCTTTTTTTGACCCAGCCTTTTTAAAGTATCTTCCCATGATCATGATCACTTGATATGCAAATTCTCCAACTCGCTCCTTTTTTCCTAATTGTGTGATCATGGCTACAGTTCTCTCTGAAGGCTCTTGCTCATCAACACCTGTCTGATCGAGACTAGTTCCAATGTCAGAAACATCTCTCAAAAAGGCAAAGATGATGAAGTACAAGTACTAGGGCATCTTTTTGATCACTTCAGTTACCTCCAATGTCGACGACATCCGGGACACTAAAATTAGCCACATAGATATGGCTGAGTTCGTAGCTTGAACGAAGGTGACAAACTTAAGCTCCAAAATAAAGAGAATCATTGAAAGCAACATCCACTTGGTTGCCACTTTCTCAGTGGTAGCACATCATATAGAGTTCATCCTCTAATGTGCCCACTTCTACAATAAAGAGACAAGGTCAGTCTTAGATGCCAGCGGTAATGTGATAATTCAGCTAGATCTCGAATTCATCGACAAAGTCTTCACGTGCCCTCCTGCTACTGACATGCTGAAGATCAACTTCATAGAAGCCCAGAAGGAATACGACAAGGACCCTGAGAGGGCAAAGAAAGTCATGAATAATAGGTGGCTGAAGGCACCTAGAACCAGTCTATCTAAATGGCTGCAAAACTTTTTGAGGAGTGATTTTATTAAAAAAGTTGGTGACTTGATCACCTTTCTCAGCAGAGTGTGAGGTCTCCCATCTTCTTCATAGTTTCACGAGTGGATGTACCCATTTATTAAGATCATCTTCCAAAGTAAGTAGGTCATCTTTTGGGGTGAGCAGATCAGCAATGCCCTCCACAAGCAGCTAACCAAGGTACAAACTTTTTTCAAGTTCTATATGACTTCATACTTTGTGTACATAGTTGCATCAATGCAAACTTTTCTGGGTTTGACAACCGAAAGGAATAGAAAGACCACCTCAATCTACTCATATTACCCCCAGTTGACACTTCAAAGGTCAACCCGTCATTTTAAAAGGGTAAATGATGCTTTATTTGCCATATTTTTATGCCTCTTCAACTCTTAGCTTGAGCAGAAGAGAGTATTTGATTAAGCTTGGACAGTCGTCAATGACTACAGGTGTATGTTCCTCCAATTTTCCACCTTCTACTATCTTTGGGTTGGCTTTTTCTAAGGCTACCCCTATATGCTCTCTAGGTTCCCTTCTGACAAGTTGGTTCTAATGAAACTTTGCTAACAACTGGTTGTCATGCATACTAAGCAAATAGAGTTGAAAAAGTCAGGTTTCAGGTTTTCAATTGAAATTGATAGGTATACTATTATGACAGCAACCAAAGCCAAAGTCATGGAAATAGAGATACAGCTGGTCACTCTGAAACAGTTCAAGAGAAGAGATAAATTTGACTATAGGGGAGTCAAGGACAAGATCAGGCAGAAGACTCAATTCCATGAGCCCATGATCGAAGATATTTGGATAGATCTGAGGATAGCTGAAGAAATTAGAAGAATAGATTATAGCAGGTTGACCCTAGAACAAATTGAATATTTGGGGCTTGCAGAGATTCCCTCCAATCTGGTCGACGATGGGAGAATTATCAATAGCAAGTACCTGACCAAAAAGATTGCTGGCTCCCCTCTTCCTTCAACTCAGTGGTCTCAGAAGGAACTAACTTCTCTGAAGAAAATATTTGAACAGATATTGGCTAACACCAATGATTGGTTAGCAGCCAAAGGGATCATACTGAAATAATTTATCACAGGATCTGAGGCTGAGTTTCAAGTAGAGATGAGGAAAAAGGTGGAAAACAAGACCAAGACCAAAGGTGATGTTCCTTCCCCTTTTAGGCCTCACAAGCCTAGAATCATCTTTGTTTCTAAAAAATCAAAGACTATTGAGGAATCAGAAGCAGCGGTTAAAAGAATTACAGAAAAGAGTTCTCAGGAACAGGCAACCCAACCAATGGAGACAGATGACCGGTCATTAGAACAACAAAAGACTGAGCCTCTACCTTCCCAAGAAGGGGCACAACTACTCAAAAGTATCTCTCCTTCTCTGCCTCAGTCTCTTGTGACACCCCCTTCTCCTCTCTCTCCTATCAGTGTTCCCTCTTCTGGAGCTACCTCTCCTTCTAGAGTTATATTTGGTGATCCTCAAGGTGCTTTTGGAGGCACCCATCACTCTTCTGGGTCCATTCCTAGTTTTTCATCTATTTCTTTCAATTTGGGAGAAAGTTTTGCACAAGAGCTAGAATCAATGGCCGATATAGTTTTGCCTATTACTCCAACTACGACCAATGTCACCACTAGTAGAGTAAAAGCTGCCATGGTAACGCCAGCTGAAGGAACCATTGCCATGACAGGTATTTCTCCTCTCTCACCATGGATGTCAGCTTTCACACCTAAAAGAAAGAAGTTATCCATCTCTCCAGATGACTTCAATTTTGGCAAAATAGTGTCGGTGAAAGTTGAGGCTCCTAAAAGGCCAAGGATCCTCTCAAAATTAGTTAAAGAAAAAGGGCAAAAATTTCTAGAAATAGCTAAGCCTCCACAAGATGCAACCCTTGAGGGTTTTGAAATGAGCAGCTATTTCATCTCTCGTGTTGAAGTTGGAAAAGTTACTCACGAAGGTGCAAAAAGTGACCTTCAGTCTGCTATGGACATCATGGTCCAGAAATTCTACCGAGAAAAGGAGATGAAAGATTATTACAAGGCCAAAATAGAACAACTGATGGCAGTAATAAGGAGGTTCACTCTTCCCCCTGAAGCGGCAACTCTAGAGGCCTTCTCTATAGATGACCCTATCATTTAAAAGGCAGAGAAGAGTTACTTGAAGGGGAAAGTCCTGGAGGAGTACGTTGAAAAAATGCATACTCAGGGAGTTTCTTTGCTTATAGAGGTTGCTAAAAAGATGGACAAAATGAAAAAGGTGAGGAAAGATTTAGATGACCTTCTCTCTCTTATCTCTTAGGATATTGACAGTACTGAAAAATACCTTAGCAAATGGAGGGAGATGAAGGATATGAAGAAAAACACCTTGATATCTATCGGTGTCTTTTCCAGCAAGAATTCCTATGTGGAGATCAAAGAGTCACTGATAGACAGGATACAGGTACTCAAGGAGTTGGTTGAAGATCTCAAATCTTTTAGGGATGATAATGAGAAGAGCAACACATGTCTGCTCAATAAACTGGAAGAACTTCCCTGCAATCTCACTTCTAGAGATAACCAATTTCTCTTAGTTGAAGAAATGATCCAAAGTTTCAAGGGGATGATTCAAAGAGACTTTGAAGAAAAGACCTTCTCAATGTCTTCTGTGGATAATATCTTGGATACTCAACTGACTCTGGACAATCTAAAATCTAGGTTAATTGGTCATGCTAAGGCCATCACAGCATTGAAGGATGCTTTAATCAGAGATAGAATCATCTCTAAGAACACGGTTGCATCAGACAGTATAGAAATTCAGAGATCCATTACTATGTATGATGCTCATCTGAAGAAGTCTGACAGCAAGAACTAAATTTTTTTCCCCTTCTCTCTTCTTCTTTTCTTATGCACTTGTGTCTTGTGAAAAGTGCATGCAATTTTGTAATATGTAATTACATGTAAAAAGTTTGGAAAAATATCTCAAAGTCAAAGATGAGTCATCTTTGACTAAGATATTTTTGTATTTTAATATTTTCTAAATTTTGAGAATTTCTCCCTATATATAGTGGAGACCTCTTTTGTAAATGAATCTTGGATAATAGAGAGCAAAAACTCTACCGAAATTGAAACACTTTTTGAGACTTTGTGCTCAAACTTGTAAATCATATTTTGTTAAATGAATGAGAAGCAGGTTTATTTCAGACTTTGTGTTGAAATTATCTATGTTATATAGGAAACAATTCTTATGTCCTTTTTCCTGGTAAGATTTTGTTTATCTGATTTAATAAGCAAAGTTGGTGTGTTAATATTATCTCAGAACGTTTCTAAAAGGTAGAAGATAGACTTTGAGCTATTTTTATCTTTGTGATTCAGTTATCTTTTGTAGTTTCAGGTGAAGACTTTGTGCTTTGTTTCATTCTATGGTTATGCTTGTTTCGAATCGGTGAGGAGACTATGAAAGAATTTGTGCTTATGTGAGTATTCTTGTGAACTTTGTTACTTCAGGTGATTTTCTGCTTCACGTTTGATACCATTCTTGAAAGAAGAGGAATGTTGTTAGCTAAGGACCAGGATTTCCCTCTTTTGTTCTTTATACGTTACCTTTGAAAAAAGAGAGGTGGATGCTGTTATACCACCCAATGTGTTATTTTCTACTTAATTCTATATATACATATAGCATATAAGTATTCACAGGGAACCTCCCATTGATGAGAGGAGAGATTTACCTTGTCCTGATCTGGTAAACCCATACTTTTCATGGTGTAAATCTCCCTATGCTGTGGTTGATATACCCATTTTGTCATCAATTAGTTGATGACAAAATATTTACCCAACATATAGAAACCATCATGGTTATCTCATAAGGATACTATATATTATTATCAAGGTCATATGACCTAATCAAGTCAAGAAGAGGGATAATTAATGGAAGAAGGATAAAGACCAGTTTGAAAAGGATAGTTGTGTGTGAAGAGTTGAAGATGGAGATCATCATTAGTTGTATGAGAAACAAAGGGTTTTGATAGTGATCAAAGGTTTTGAGGTGGCTAAGTTTGTGCTGAGTCATCTAGGGGGTTGGTGCCTCCTTGCAAGTGGATGCTTGGCTAGTTGGGGTTGGTGCTCCAAGTGAAGTTGATGCTTCATTAAATCTTGATGTTTGACTTAGAAGACAATAATCCATTTTAATCATCAATGGATTTTCTTTCCATTTAGGGTTTCCAACTCAAATAAGTGTTTTGTGTGTCATGTTCATCTCTCATGCTCATCACTCTTAATGTGTTGCTAGCTTAATATATTATTTTAATAGTTCATAAATGATAATGTAAAGATTGTAAAAGTTTTGAAGACTGATTCACCCCCCCTCTCAGTCATTGTCATTATAACACCCTCCCCAAATTTATATGGTTTGGGTGACCCTAAAATAGCCATAAAGTCTTTTCATTTATCTTTATTTTCATATATTTTGGCTTGTGAGCGGGAGTTCATCACCTCCTCACAAGTTATTTAGGTAAGCATTGACTTGGGAATTTATCTTCCAAAATCATTTCAACCCCACTCCATGGTGGGGTTATATAAATTGTGTTTGTGAATAATTGGGATGGTAGTTTGAGTGGTTAAACTACCTCTATTAGTGACTTCTACCCTCAGGTTGTATGATCAACTCAAACATCACACTACACTAAGCAAAAATAGATGCAGTGGTTTTGAAATGGATGAGACCTTTTCACATCAAATTGGTTGATGCAGATCCAAATGATGTGATTGCATCTCTAGTATCACCTACATTTGGGACCAATAGAAATGAATGAAAATTGATAGTTTAGAACAACCCCACATACCACAAACATACTGTTGATATATGATGAGTAACCTAAAGTTCTATGTCATCGTATAAACTCTTGAGAGAAGAGGGAGCATAAAAACCCTAATTTTCATGCACTTTAACTTTTCAGATTAACAATTAAAATTCTCCCAAGAGAAATTATAATGATGAAATTTGACAATATTATGCAACCTTGTCAGTTTTAGGATTTAGGACATTACACTTAGGTGCTTGTGTCATTTTATCCTTTCTTGCATGGTTTTGAGTCTAAACTATTTTGTTTATATTATCACATCAAAATGAGTCTTGTTTATATATCACTCCTTTATTTGAGGAGGCATTATGCCATCTATTTGGTATCACACCAATGCCTTAGTCTTTTTTATCAACCTTTATATGTGTTTGCCATTTGATTAAAAAAGGTGTCATTACACTACCCAATTCATTTTGAGTTTTGTGCCTTTGAGTCTTGAAATAAAACTATTTGTCATATCTTTAGAATGTGATAATATCGTTACACTTATTGGATCATTTCAAATACTTATTTGCCTTTTGTCCAAAATTTCAATTTCAAAACCAAAGCCTCGTGTGTCTTTTGGATCTTTACCTTGTGTAGTTATGTCATCTACTCTTGTCTAGCTCATTGTCTATTAAAGAAGCTTAGTTTCCTAGGTTGAGTTCAAAATTAGTATTGACAAGTGAAAATCCAAATATTAATTTAATTTTACCTATGCCTTGTGTAATTTTAGCTTAGACATCAATATTTCTCTTTTGGGTTATGTAACTTAACCTAATTTTTTTGTCAAATTGAAAAGTATTATTTATGCCTAGATTTGGGAGAAGTAGCCTATCTTCCATGTGCCTTTTCTTTGATGACTTATACCAATTGAACAAGTTCATGTTTAAATATGAATGCCTAGTTTATGCCAAAGTATTTCAAATTTTTTAGATTAAATATCTTATATTATTTTATTTAAAGTCTAGTTTTTGTGCCTTTTCTAAAAAACCTAGCACATGCCTATTTTGAGCCTAGATTTTGTGCCTTCTCTGAAAGACCTAACAACTTTTGTTTTATTTAGATTAGACTTGTTTGAAACACTTTGTACCTAGAGTTTGGCATTTTGGTTTTTATTCATCCACTTGACCTTTTTATGTAAGACATTTGACATTAGACTATTTTATACCAAGTTTTAGCACAAACCCCTTTTAGAGATACAACTCCACCTTTTAGACCAAGTTAGAACAAGTTCAAAGCATTTTTCCTTTGGAAACTATTCTTAAGAGTTTATAGAAATCTAGACCTCTGTTGTGAAACATTCATCATTGATTTGAATATGTCTCACTATACTCATAGGAGAGCTATGTACAATCCAAGATATGATAATGTGTTCACACAAGATGAATTTATTCAAGAGCCTTATGGTGATAATGTAGTTTATGAGATAGATCCTTATCCTCCTTACAATACTCAATCTGGGGAACAAGTCCAAGATCCTTTATCCCACTATTTGGTAAACATGCCTCCATACTCATAGTAAGAACAAGAGAAAACAATGTAGTACCTTGTTAGCATACCATCAGTTGTGGACCAAGTTCAACAACAACCATACTACATTATTATGCCATCGACATATGATACCTATTTTTTTCGTCATCAATTGATTTCAATCAAGGATAAAGTTTTAATCAGAGCTGTATAACTAGAGGCCAAGTTTCTAGCAGACTTCCCCCACAAAAAATTGCCTAGTCTAGTTCAAGTGCCTTAAAATATACCTTATAGTCAAACCATTGAATATGTCTCTTCTAGTAATCCTAAAGTGCTCATGCCAATGTCGTACCAAGATCCACATATGATTGTTATAGGAAAAGGCCTCATGGAGGACCATTTCATACAAATGCAAAAAACATACCAAATCTATTTGAACTTAACACACAACTTTAATAACATGGCCATGCTAAATGTTCTACTCATCGAGTTAGCTCTTTCAAAAAGAGTATTAATCAAATTGATAGTCCAATATAATTTGGGTACAAATCCATTTGTGTAAAGCACTTTGGTTAGAGACATGTTCAAATCTCCATCTATCGAAGATGTGTCTATTACTTCTATGTAGATAAATGTGCCAAACATAGTGGATAACATGTAGGTGTCATCTAATCCAAACCAAAGTGGTTTAACTGCAAAAACAACTAATCCATAATAAGTGTCTTTAGTAAACACCAAAATTGGTTCATAATAATAGTGGGTAAGAAATTATACCCCTCAACCCCAATAAATTACCTATAATCCTCAATCAACTACTTCATCAAACACACAATCACAAGGATAAAGTAGTCAAATGCCAACTAGTGTCGTACCTCAATAGAATGTAAGAAATGTTACTCCACCATAATAGGTGATGACTAACATTCCACAATAACATGCATAATACAATATACCAACATAGTAGAGGTAGAACATTCTACACCTCAGCATGGGGCAACCAATGTTCCACCTTGTCAGGTAGTGACAAGTATACCTCTTTAATCATAGACCAATATACATTTACAATCACAAATGTTTTTTAATCAAAAACATATGTCTATTGGTTAGAAATAAGTACTAAACCTCCAATAAGCATTTAATTCACAAAAAGTATTCACACAACCAAGAGGTACTACTTTCCAACAAGTGTCAATTAGGTAATAATTACATTTTGTTTCAAACATGCCATAAATCCAACAACAGGGCCTTATTTCACAAAAGTTCCCCATATTCAACCAGGGTTGACTAGTTGACAACAAGTCCCTATTCAACCTCAGTAGGCACAATATTTCATTCAAAGCTATATCCTTCCATCTCAACCATAATTCCTTCAAAATAAATCCTATATACCAAATCCAAACTAGAATATCATGCCAAAATGAGTGCAATTCTAAAAATTGCACCCTAATATGCATATGCATATTCTTAGCTAGTTATCTAACCAAACTAAGTTTCCATAACAAACCATGCTTCCATTAGACCCTGATCAAGGTAATCCACCTTTGACCACCTATCTTTCACCTCAAGCCAATATTCCATTGAGCTTCCTGGTACAAGAAATTCAACAAATGAAGGATGCAATTTCCATCATCTAAGATAGGAAGTAGACCAAGAAGTTTAATTTGGATAACATATGTTCCTACCCATTCAACATGGAGTATTTGCATATACCATTTACTTCAGGGTGAGAACCACCAAAGTTTGACAAGTATAAGGGTAAAGGAGACGTAAAGGCTTATTTGATGGAATTCTTTGCTGCTTTCTAGCCAATGGCTTACAGTGACATACACCTCCTACTTTTGTTTCCTCGAAGTCTAGCAGGATAGGTTCTAGAGTGGTTTCTAAAATTTCCCAAGAATTTAGTATCTAATTTTAATGACCTTTTAGACAAGTTTGTGTAACATTTCTCCTACAATATCAAACATGATATTTCATTGGTAGATTTGACTCAAGTTAAGCATAAGGCTAATGAAAGTTTTGTAATCTATCTACAATGATGGAGATCACTTTCAAGCTATTTCACCCATAGTTTACTAGACAAACAACTAGCCATTGTGTTTACCAAAAAATTACATAATGAGATATCATATCATCTGGAGCTATAATGTGTGCACACTTTTAAGAAAATCATCAACAAAGGTTTAATGATAAATAACCCTTATTAACAAAGGGATTATCAAGCTTACCTCATCAAATCAAAATTTGAACCAAAACTAAGGAATAGTCAAAATCAAAACCATAACCAAGTCTAAGCAGAAATGCCAACACCATCTCGGGCCCATAATTATGAAAAATCAAATTAATTTAACTACAATAATAATGTTGTTAGAAATGGAGTAACTGAGTCACATCATATATAAATGGTGCAAACACCATCTACTCAACCTATACTACAAATGCAAATTACACCTCACCAACAACCCATTCAACAAGCACAACCTTCACAATAACCTAAACCATCAAAAAATGTAGTAACCTTTACCTTTGAAAACCTCTCCTCTAAGGAGAAATGTGCCTACTCATCAAGTCTTCAATGACCTTGAAGAACCCATTAAAGACATGTTTTTCAAGTTAGTCATCGCTAATCTGATTAGTTGGCCAATTTTGAAGCACTATCTTGAAGGCATTATTTATCCAAATTGGTATAGAGAGAATGAGTTTTGTGAATATCATCTAGTTAATAGACATAATCTATGTTGTTGTGTAAAAATCAAACATCTCATTCAAAATATGTTGGAAAATGGAGAGATAACATTGGATAATAGAGCATCTACATCTAATCAAAACTTGGGTATTTATCAAAACTCTTTTCTGAAACATAATAACAACAACCAATAACAACAATAAAGGCCAAAACAACAACAACAACAATATCAATAGTCACAATAACAATAGTAATCTCAATAACAATAATGTCAATTGAATGGTGGAATTAAGGCCAAAATAATGCCAACAACAAACAAAATTATCACACAATTGCACATGACTACAACAAAGTTATAGGTCATCTTGTGGGAGGTCGTATTTCCACCATCTCCATCAATCCAAGACCAAGTGTAAACTAAACATGATCATTTATAACCAATTCTAACCAACCAATTTATGCCAGTGATCCTTCTTTGACCTGGGACCACATATAGATATACTAACAATCAGGGATTACTACTTTTGGACATTATATCGATAACTCATCTTTGCCCCATGACTATTTACACATGCACCAGTAACTGAGAATTATCCTACTAATTCCCCCTCTACCATTATTTACTAGAAATAATGGTCATGTATCTAATCCCAATTATGCATTCATAATTTATTGGTCAAAAACTCCCATAGCCGTCTGCCACTGAACCCATCCAACCCATCATTCTAGATAGGAAAAGATGTTTGATATTGTGGAATAACTTTAGAAGACACCCACACAAATTTCCATCTTGGATTTTTTGCGTACGTCTACCATCCACAAGAACATATTGATAGAGTTCCTTAGCTAATCCTAAGTTCCCAACTACATAAGTCTAAAAAAATTTCAAACTTTGGTTGGACATCTAGCCCTCAGTCAGTAGTTAACATTTGACTAAAGTGATATGTCATCCCTTGACCCTCTTCATAACAATCCATTATACATCAAAGTTGTCATTACTCAACAAAAAGTGAAATGTGTCCTCATAGACAATGGATTTGGCTTGAATATTGTGTCTCTGAAGCTCATTAATCATCTCAAATACATAATAGTTGATGTTTAGTTAGAAATGATCACTATCATGGCCTATGATAATGAAGAGTGGGAATCACAAGGCACTATTAACTTACCAGTTATCATCAAGCCCTTAACCCATGATAGAATATGACATGTGTTAGGCCTAGAGTTGTCATATAATTTACTTTTGAGAATACCTTGGATACATGATATTCATGCAATCCCTTCAACATTACACTAGTGTCTCAAGTTTTCTCACTTAGGTATGGAGGTCACCATCCATCGAGATTTACAACCCTACAAACATTTGGAAGTTAGGTACAAAAGCTATAACTACCATTTTGGCTTAGATCTAGTGCCCAAAAAGGGCAAGGGAAAGGAAATAATTGTTGATTTTATAAAAACCAATTTCATAGATCCAAATACCCTTGATTCATATTCCCATATTCCACCTCCTAAAATGTCTAATCATTTTACCATCATGACTAATGCCCCATGAGAATAATTGACCCATGATATATTTCACGTTGCCAACCTTCCACAGAACCTCAAGTCCTATAGAAGACCTAAAGCTGAGCCACTTTGCACAAAATAGAAATGTATGGAAAAGGAAAAATTCATAGTCCATGTCCTATCATTTTCACACCAGCCACTAGCCAAGAATAGGACCCACATGAAAATGCTGAAACCTATTTATACAATGACAAAGTGGTTGACTGTTAAAAAAATTCCAAATACCCCATTCCAAAAAGGATCATGGAGAATTAAGCCTATCAAGGAGGAGGCCTTGAGCCAATCTCTATAACTTGGTACAAAAGAACCTATGGTCTCAAATTTAAATCACCTGGAGGTGACCCCATGTATCTTATTCATATTCCAATGCCTACAAATAATCACAATGATGATGACAATGAAGTAGACTCTAATCATAAAATTTATGAAGACTTGGATAATACCGGTCTATTTGACACCCATGCCATTTATACTCTTACCTTGATTAACTAACACAATCCACTTCCTCTCTATCACTCTCAATTTATAGCTTGGGACCAAAAAGAATCCACAGTTCTTGTACATGAGTTTGAGAATGATGAGGTCCTTTGTAATTTTCTAGGATTAAGAGACAATGTTCCATTGGGAGACCATAAAAAAGGGTTCTCAATCAAATTGGATCCTATAACCTATTTTTGAGAATAGGTGGACACCCTTAGCCATAAATAATTATATAAAATATTAAGGTCCCAAAGTGAAAACCTCTTTGATGTGCTTTTAGTAACCAGGGTAAAAGCAAAGAGAAAAGCTAATCTTCTAGTGAAAACCTATTTCATGTGCAATTAGATGGGGGTGTTTGCCTTTCCCCAAACATAATTTAGGAAACCACCAATGCCAAAATTGATATGGGTTCGAGTTTAGTTTTGAAGAACAACATGCCTTTGACAAAATATTTTCAGAGTTTTCAAGAATGTTTTTAACATAGACATACTTATCATTGGGAGATTATGATTCATCTTGCCTAAGGGAACTTGAATAGCTAGTCCAAATAGATGACTTTTCTATTGTAGGCCATTTCAAATCATTGCCAACCATTTTGGAGAATATATCAAATCTCCTCATAGAAAACACAATAGAATTCAACATTAGGACTCCAAATGACCCAAAATGGATCAAGTTAGGTACGTACCTAACTGAAGAGGAATGTGACATCTTTAAAATCCTTCTAAGAAATTTTTTTGACCTATTTTCTTGGGCCTATTCAGACTTGATAGGTTTGGACCATGCCTTGGTTGTACACCACCTTGTTGTACATCTTTATGCCAAACTAGTGAAATATAATTTATTCAAGACATAATCGCATTATTATATTAGTAAAAGAAAGAGTTGTAAAAACTCTTGGAAGTATGATGTATTCGATTGATTGAATACTTAAATTAGATCTCAACTGTTATACAGATTAACAAGAAGCTAGAAGGAATCAAGATTTGAACTAATTTTAGAGACCTAAACAAAGCCTACCCCAAGGATGACTTTACTTTTCCAAACATTGACATGATAGTTAACTCCATATCTAGGTACAAGATGCTTTCATTAATGAAATTATTTTCAAGATACAACCAAATCCAAATTATGCTAGAGGACCAATATAAAACAATGTTCACTACTCCATGGAGAATGTTTTGTTATCAAGTTATGCCATTTGGTCTCAAGAATATTTGAGCCACATACCAAAGAGCCATGACCATCATATTTCATGATATGATGCATGGTATTATTAAAGACTATGCTGATGACATAATGGGTAAATAAAAGACCAAGGTCGATCATCCAAATACACTAAGGAAAATATTTGAGAGGTTGCATGAATACAATTTTAGAATCAATCTTAAAAAGTATGTTTTTTGAGTTATTTCAGTGAAATTATTGGGCTTCATTATGTCTCGTCGAGGCATTGAAGTCAATCCTAACAAAGTATAATCCATTATAGAAATGTCCCCACCTTCCAATTTGAAGAAGCTCTATAATTTATAGTGTAAGATTTAGTCTATTAGAAATTTCATTTATCAATTGGTTGGAAAATTCCATCCATTTAAACCCTTACTAAAAAATGGTGTCACATTTCATTTGGATGACAAATGCCAGAAAGCCTTAAGTACTTGAAAGACAATCTTGCCAATCCACCTATTTTGTTTCAACATATGCTAGTAAAATCATTCTTTTGGTATCTATCTAGCATGGATAAATCACTGGGGCACTTATAGCTTAGCATGATGATAATGGAAAAGAACATACCATGTGCTATCTAAGATGTACATTGATCACATATGAACACAAATATACACTCATTAAAAAATCTTATTTAGATATGGTCTTTGTAGCTCAAAAACTATGACATTACATGTTAGACAACAAGACCATGGTTATTTCCAAAGTAGATCCACTCAAGTATCTACTAGCCAAGATAACTTTACAAGGCCACATGGCTAAATGAATCATGCTTCTGAGAAAGTTTGAGATCAAATATGTCAACTAGAAGGCCATCAAGGGCCAAGTTCTTATAGATCAGCTTGTTGAAGCACCCCTTACAAATACCAAACCTCTAACATTCTAATTCCTTGATGAGTCCACTATGACCATAATTGAAACACCTCTTGAGGACCTGCATTGGAAACTATATTTTGATGGATCATTCATAACACATGGATAAGAGGTATCCCTATTATTTATTACACCATAGGGGGATCTTATCCATAAATCATTTCATATTATATTTCCTTGTACCAATAACATGGTTGAATATGAAGTACTTATTTCAAGACTTCAATAAACAATTTAATGAAATATTCAACATCTAAATGTTTATGGTGATTCTCAGTTAATCATCAATCAGGTTACACACCACTTTCAGACCAAAGATGATAAGCTGGTACCATACAAGGCTATGATTGACAATCTCAAACAAAAAATTGCCAACATACAATTTAAACACATACCAAAGGCCAATAACAAAATAGTAGATGGCATGGCCACCATTGGCTCTTTGATCCATCATATTGATAAAAAAAATTATCAATTCCTCATTGAAAATCTTCTAGTGCTAGCTCATGAACCTTCAACTGTTACAATGATCTGTGATATTGTTGGTCCCAAATCTATATGGTATTCATAACTTTTCACCTACCTACATGATTGCATTATTCCACTAGACTTAGCTTGCAAACAACAAAAGGCCTTTATCCATCAAGCTGCATGATATAATTTACTTGGGCCAACCCTTTACCACTACAAATTTAATAGAACTCTACTTCATTTATTAATTTCAAGAAAATCAACATTAATGTTAAGAGAAGTTCATGAAAGAGTATGTGGAGCCCACACAAGTGGGGCTGGCCTAGCCAAAAAGATCATATGTACCAAGTATTATTGGCCAACTATGGATGCAGATGTAGATGCATATGTTAAAAGGTATGACAAACGTCAAAGGCATACCAATTTGATTTATGCCCCAACCAAAATACTGAAACCAATGCTTACACCATGGCTATTTGCTATATGGGGCATCGATCTCATTGGGAAGATTAACCCAACCTCATTTGATGGCCATAAACATATCCTTACCACCGTCAAATATTTCACTAAATGGGTCAAAGATATACCCCTCACTTATGTGACTAGAAATGAAATTTATAGTTTCATCTTTAACCATCTCCTCTGTTGCAAAACACAAGGATGTCAAAACAAGGATCATTATATCTGATAATGGTGGATTATTTAATGACAAGGATGTCAAAACACTATGTGCCAAGTATAACATTACTCAACATTCTTTTACAACATATTATCCATAAGGTAATGGCCAAGAAAAATAATCCAACAAAACCATTATCAATATCCTTAAAAATATTATCAATGATGCTAGACATGATTGGCACCTCCAAATCTTTTGAGCCCTCTAGGCATACAACACTAATTAACATACCTTAATATGAGCCATTCCATATTCCCTAGTTTATGGCACTAAGGCCATTCTTTCCATTGAGGTTGAGTTACCTTATTTGTGCATTTATTTGAAGCATGTCCTAGATGAATATTATCGAGTAATTCACCTTCAAGAGCTAAAGTTACTTGATGAGAAACACATGGCCACTATCAATAGCCTTCAAACATACCAAAATTGACTCTGTGGCCACTACAACTAGAAAATCAAACATAAAGAGTTTGATCTTGGTGACCTTATTCTAAAAAAAACCAATAGAATACCGTGATTGAGAAGAAATACAAGGGTAAGTTCAAACCCAACTGGATAGGCCCATACATCATTGTTATAAATTATGGCTCTAGAGCATATAGGATCACTACACCAAATGAGGATGAAATTTATGAGTATTATGATGAACATCATACACCTCAAGCGTTACTTTGTTTGAAAGATCTAAAGTATTGTCTATGAGGCCCATTTCCATTATATCATAATACAACTTTATTTGTATCATATGCCCCATATCATTCTACCATACCTTTCCTCTTGACCAAAGTTATTTTTACCTTCCCTACCCAACCCTTTGACCTTGGTTTCATTCTATTAATCTTCAAGTATCTTCAACAAAAATCTTCAAATCAAATTTAAACAATTGATTCAATATTTTATATATAGGCCATATTTTGGAGCAATATGATAGTTGTTTCTCATTTGCATCCTTCATTTCTTTTTTCATTCTATTCAAGTACTACTGATTATAACTACCTTTGGGCAGATCAGAGTCCTCTCATTGTGCTACTAATTATAATTGCCTATGGGAAAATTAGTATCATTGACTTATGCCATTGGTTATTAATTATAACCACCTATGGAAAAATTAGGAATGACACCTTTATCATACCTTGAAATACCACCTTGCCATTCCTATGTCATACTGTGCCATTTGCATTTTTTACCTATTATTTGAGATTTTGTTGCTACCTAGTCAGATTCCTCCACTATAAGATGGAACTATAGTTATTTAAGGTTCCATCCTGAGATAATATAGGCAATGCTCAATTTAAATTGAGGTTATATTAGTCATCCTTTACCACACTCTCACCATTTTATGAGTAATTTCAACTTTGAACACTCTCATCATTTTACAAGTTGGACCATTTAGTATCTCATAATTCTCAATCAAATTGAGATGCTCTAAAAATTCCAAAAACATTTGATAACGATCTAGAAATATCACCCCATTGACCACTTGTTTGCCTTAAGTATTCTAGGATCCTTTGATATTTTAAAAGAAACCACTTATCACTTAGTTTCCCCATCCTTACTGGCCTAACATCCCATGATCTCACTATTTTGTGAGACCATTCCCATATTCCTCTACAACACAATCATATTTTATTATCATCATTTTCTTTTATCTCATATCTTGAGAGAAATACATTTGGCCTAAAGATTATGTTGGACCTTGCATCCATAAAACTATATAGGTAGTGTTCACTTGCCTAGTGCATCTGGAGTCAGCTAGGCCACCCCTTCCCTTATATTTATCCATCTTGTTTGTTTGTGTTGTTACCTCCCTATAACCTAGGAATAACCTTGTGTCATCTTGTTTACACTAACACTATCATTAACCATTGTTTTTGTTTTATTTCATTTTTTTCTCATTATTTTATTTTGTCCTAGCGTTATTTTCTGTTTCTTGGTGTTTTTCTATTTGTTTATTTGCTTATTTATTTTTGTTGTTTTCCCTTGATTTAATCTATGTGCATTCATTGGGTGATTATTTGTGCATTATTCTTGAATCCATCCATATTCATATGTCAACATTATCATCATGGTTCTTATCATTGGTTCATTATTTTCACTAGATTATTGGATCGCATGTTAGTCTTTATACATATTTTGGATAAGTTATCATGGTGTTCTATCATGATGCATGCCATCATGTACTACTAAAAAAAATTAGCTTGTGAAGTCTTACAAGCAATGTGATCATGATACTTCTCCTTGGCACCTAATAAATTCCTGATATACCCAAATCATTCCCTAATACAGAGTAATTAAATCATGGAAGAATTTTAATCCTTACTAGTTAGGACATGCATCTTCATACTGACAGGTTGTCTAAATTCATATTTTTCCTTTATACTAAATTAATCTTAATCCTTGAGTATGGATTCATGTACATGAATCCACCTTATCCAATTTTCCATCATACTCTCATCATTCTACTAATGGTTATAACCACCTCTGGGTAAATCATTGTGTACTATCCCACTTATGATGCCAATGATTCTAACCACCTTTAGACAAATAATTGTCTATTGTCCCACCCATAGATTCAATGATTATAACCACCTATAGACCAATCATTATGTTTTTATCTATTTAGAGGTTAATGATTATAACTACCTTTGGGCAAATCATTTTTTGTTTTTAGCCTAATTGGGGTACATTTTCATTGTGATAATGCTTATAACCACCTTTGGGCAAACATTATCTCTATTTATCCAACTAGGGAATGTTTTTATCCTATCAATGATTATAACCACTTGTAGGAAAATTATTTTTTCCATTTTAATGATTATAACTACCTTTGGGTAAATCATTCTCTTGTTACCCTTACCCTTTTTCAATGATTATAACAACTTTTGGGAAAATTATTATCTTTTTTGTCCCACCTATGCTAATGATTATAACTACATATGGAAAAACCATCCTATTTGTCTACCATACTAGGGAAACTCATCATGCCACTGATTAATACCACCTATGGGAAAATTTGTCTTTTTTATTTTGGTCCCATCATTTCCTTCTTTTGAGGGACCGACCATCGACTCTTTTTGCTGAATTGTTCCCTCAAGGGGGAATTCAAAGTTCATCCATTATCATTGGATTAGTAGGCATACAAGAAATTTTCATCATTTGAGAAGATGTTACTATGCCTATAGCTTTCAATGCCTTCCCAAATATGGGCAAATTGTAGACACCTAAAACTAGCCATAACTGGGTTTCTGACTTGACTTCAAATTGATTCCTACCAACCATTACAAATTAATCTTAAAAATCAATGAATGTCCTAAATTTGCTTGTGTATCATTTATCAAAGATCAAAATCATGTTAAGACAACCATATTTGGGATACTAACTTGTATGCAATAATAACCTCTCATGAATTCATTCCTAATCACCTTGCAACATCACAACTGTCAATTTGGTCTATAGACCTATTAAGTGGGGCACTTGAACACTTAAGTAAATCTTGAAAGAGTTAAAAGACTAATAAAAACTAATTAACAAATTAAACAAGATTAAATGCCTAGTTGAATTATTCATTTGAAATTAATGAATATCTTAAAATGGAAATTCCAAAAATCAAAATATCAAAGTCTTTCATCATTGCCTTTATGAGTTGTCAAGCTCTTTGAAAATATCCTAAAATGTTTAAGTTTGAGAACCATGCCTATTGTAAATCATAATTAATTGAAAATTATTAACTCAACTAGAGTTAGTTTTAATTCACTTAGGTTTAGTTAGACCCATTATAAGCATAAACATAATCTTAACTCACCTTGGGTGAGAGTTAATTCCTAAGGCTATAAATATAAGGGTTTGCCTATTGAATCCTAACCTATTTTGGTGCAAATTTGTTATGAAAAAATATATCCAACAAGCTCTTTGATGTAGTGTTTTAATGCCTAAATGCCATGAAAGTAGTGTTACCATGCCCAAATATTAATCCAAATAACATCAAAGCCAAGGTTCTAAAGAGAGAAGGAACCAAGCAACCCCCATTATCAAAGACTTCTTGAGACACAAGATCAGTAAGCCATTTAGAGCTCTCAAAGAAGGTAAAATACTTATTTTTTTTATGTTTTTATTGTGCTTTCATTTAGTTTTGTTACTTAAGCTCTCCTTAGTGTCTAGTCTAGAGGTGTTAAGAATTTAATGTGTTCATTTCATTGGTTTTATGAGACTAACACAAGACTAACCTCCCATATATGTCAAATTCCTAGTTCATAGTGTTGAGTTGAGTTCAATGACCCCTCTATCACTAAGTGATACCAACATAGCCAATACTCTGAAGGCCTCAATTTTATGTAGTTCTCCTTTATGTGTGGGAATGTGTATGCACAAGGGTGTAATGTACTATACGAAGATGCATGAAATGATCTAACTTGACCTTGACATATATTACTCATGGGATATTATTTTAATGATTTAGACCTTTTGTATTACTACTCCTATGATAATTATTAGATGAAAATGAGAAGACTTAGATTTATATTTATACCACATATTTTTTAAAAAATATCATATTAGGGTTCAAGAAGAAAAATAGGTTGACCTATAAGTTTTAAAATATTTATAATTTGGATGAATTTTGGCAACTAGACACTAGATAAGGATACAAACACTACCATCAGTGGTAGTGTCTGTTGGTATTGGTTAGAGGGCTAGAAAACATGTATGAATATAAAACCAATAGTGAGTGATGTATATCATATTTTAAGATTTTGGTGAAGTGTAGGATACCTGGGTCATCAAAATTATATGGATCAAGCTAAGATATAATAATTTATACATATTGAGATGGAAAATGTGAGTCTTTTGATAGTGTGGAGGTCTAGAACTGAAGGGTAGAGATATGATTGATATTTGTTAAATGTAAAAGATTGAAATGCCATAAATATTAAATTTTAGTATCTAGTAATGCATAAGGATGAAATTACTAGTTTAAAGGAGAGAAATGTATACTTGAGTGTGTACAACAAACTTTGTCTTTGATGGAGCTCACTTTGAGTGATTTTTTGGTGTATGATCTATAACTAAGAGTATGTTACAATTTAAATCAATGCATATAATATAAAATTTGAAATATTTGAAAAGAAAGAGAGGAAGGAAGGAGTACATGTGTGTTGATGTAGCCATGTTGTCTCTTGATGTTTTGAGTTAGTAATAATGCATCCTTATGAAGCATTGGAGCTAGAAAAGGTTCAAACCTGAATTTTGGAGATTTGAAGAGGGATATTGGAAGGTATTAAGTCCCCAATCCAATGCAATGATGAATTGTGACATGACCATTGAGATCATTATATCTTAATTGAATAACTCAAATGTTAATATATAATATGGTGAAGGTGAGTAATCTAATCAAATCATCCTATAAATATGGTGATACTGGATGTTTCAATGACTCCAACATATAAATATGGTGAGGTTGAATTATTTAATCACTTTAACTTATAAAATAAACTAATTTTTGTAGCAGGAAATGCTTGATAACAACACATCATGGTATAATCAGTATGTCTTGGTGAATAGTATATTTGGTAAAATTTATAATTTTTGGTGCAATATCATGACATATGCACCTCTAATATGTCTCAGCTGGAGTGTATGTGCCATAAATCTAAAAATTTATATTTCAAATCTATGCAAAATGGTGTAATGTACTTAAGTGTATGTAGGAATCATGAAACTAAATTGGCAATTGTGCAAGTGTGGAAGTCATGTATTTACGACACGTACTCACTAAAGTCAGGAGATACTAAAAAAATGTGTAAGTGTGGAGGTCATGCCTTTATGACATTTTCCCACTAAAATATAGAAGCTATAAAAAATATGGAGGTCTATGACATGACCCTACTGATATGCCCCCCTTTTGAGGTGAGAGAAAGAAAATTTGGTAGGTATCTTATCTCAAAAGGATAAGGTAACTATATAATTTGTGTATGGATCTTGTAGCATATAGGGATAACATGTTTAATTATATATATCAATGAAGCTCACTGTATATGATCACATCTAATCCTAAGATGCATGATATAGATCATGGAAACATCTAGAGAGTAATAATACAAGATCAACAAATAATCAAGCACAAACATAAGAGTTATCAATGTAATGCAAAAGAATGGTCCAAGGAGACCACATATAAGGGGAATGTTAAAATGCAACATAATAAAAAGGAATGACATATTAAAATGTCCAATCAACATATAATGACATATTCAAATGTCTAGACAACATACAATGACACATGGGCCAACAAGCAAGGAACTTATTCAAATGTTACATAAGCAAGACAATAGAAAAAATGGAATACACTCAAGGAAGTGAAAAATAGATGAAGCATAAAAAAACAACATAAGTATATCATAGTAGTCCCTACATATATATTTTTAGTAAAAAAATGTTATGTAACATAGCATATTAAGTACAATATGAAAAATACGAGCATAGATATGGACATGTGTAAATGCTAATATATAAGCTCAAATATGATAATGTGGAACTAACCATAAATCATATATAACCTGTATCAATCATGATCAAAGAACCAAATGACCCCAACATATTATATGATGTGAGTAGAGAGATCCAATAGCTGTAAGTGCGTATATAATGTGTCTGGGTATGCCTATATAACACTCAAAGATGTGTGAAACATGTGTATATATAAATGAAATTATATGATATATACTAACATAAAACAAACACCATAGATGACAATGAGCTATTAAATATAGAGATGTTGAATTTTTTTTTATATTTTTGAAATATTTGAATATTTTTGTATTTTAATAATTTTTTTTGTATTTTTGTAATATTTAGGTATAAGATTTACACACGTTCATAATGTTCATTGGTATCTAGAGAGGTTTTCCTTTAATTGTAGTTAGATGGTATATGCATTGTCCTAGTTTTTCTATAACTACGAATGGGCCTAAGCAATTTGGTTTAAAATTTCCTTTGGGCCCCCAATATATTATATGACATGAGTAGAGGAGAGGTCCAAAATTTGTAAGTACATATATCATGTGTGTGGGTATGCCCATATAACATTTAAAGATGCATGAAAAATGTGTATATATAAATGAAATGATATGATATATGCTAACATAAAGTAAATAACATAGATACCAAGGAGCTAATAAACATAGGGATGTTGAATATTTTTTGTATTTTCTTGGATTTCTTTTTTTGTACTTTTAAAATATGTAGGTATAATATTTATGCAAGTGCATAATGTTCATTGGGTTTTTGAGAGGTTTTCTTTCAATTGTAGTTAGGCAGTATATGCCTTGTCCTAATTTTTTTTTAACTATGAATGGGTCTAACCAATTTGGTTTGAAATTTCCTTTATTATGTTTTTTCGCATTGGTATTCTTTTGATTTTATTTTATTACTAAGTCACCCACAAAAAATTTATGTGGCTGAACATTTTTATTATATGCTCATTATCAATTTTGTTGTTCTGGGTTTTTTCTCATCTTTTTTTGATATATTTAGATTTAGGATATAGGTTATCACTATTCGATAATTGATCAAATCCTATATATTCATCCTTAAAATGATTTTTGTAAAAATATGTTAGTGGGTTCCTAGTGTCGACTTGACCTCAATGATCCCTTTATCACTAAACACTGCCTACATAACCAATACTTCAAGGAGGACCTCAAACTTATGTAGTTATCCCCTATGTGTGTGAATGTGTGTGCATAAGAGAGAAATGTACTATATAAAGATATATAAATTATAACTTGAAAAATATTGTTTATGGGCTAATCTTTGAATACTTTAGACCTTTTGTATGATTTATCTTATGAATGATAAAGAAATATGGATGAATAGGGTAGAATAACTCAGTTATGCAATTGATTGAATGAGATTTTGTAGGTGCTTACTTGGTATTTTCTAGATGATCACAAGAAGGCTTAGACTTGTATTTATATCACACATTTAAAAAAAATACACGTACAATATGGTTCAATAAGACAAATATACCAATCCATAGGTTTTTAAACATTTACAATCTGGATGAATTTTATAAACTAGACATTAGATAAAGATCGATAGTGTCCCTCTTTGATCGATATGTATAGAGGGATAAAAAATAATTATGGATCTAAAACTTATAGTGAAAAATATATATCATATTTTAATCTCTCTATGTAGTGCAAGAGACCTGGGATATCATAATGATATGGATTAAACTAAGATTTAAGCATTTAGGCATAATGAGATGGTGAATGTGAGCCTTTCAACAATGTGGAAGTATAAAATTGAAGGGTAGAGCCTATAGACACCTAAATATGGCCACCAATGACTTCTAATTAGTATTTTGACTAATTTCCACAAAAATGCACAAATTGGCCTAAAAACACTAAAACATATTGAAAGAGTTGAAATTGATATATTAAAGTTCCAATTTTTGCCAAGGTACCATTAAATAGGGCAATAGAATTTATGGTCTAGCTAACTTTGATCAGATCATTTCAAGTCAAAATATCAATTTTGCCCCTGGGTGCTTTGGATTGCTCTTTTCTATCAAATCTCTTATATGAGACATGTGACTTTGTTATTATGTGTTGACAACATCCTAAATGGGATGGTGGATCCAATGGATCTAACATCAACTTTTAATTCTAATCTAGTCAAATTTTGGGCTAATAATAGAACATTTTGACCACTTTGAATAATTTGTGCACAAAGAGCCAAGGTTTTCATCAAAGTACCTAATCATGCTTAGAGATAATTAAACCAAATCATGAGCCTAATAAATAATTCCATGGAGCTTTTTGGAATATTTGTTTTTTAGAAATGAATATTGAATATCTGCATCATCAAGTGACTCATTTCTTGGGAAGACATCCTTAGGCCATAAATGCATAAAATATCAAGGTTAACCCCTCCCAGGCCTCATTAAGACCCTCCATGCCTATTGAATCCTCTTATATCCTAAATATTGATGATATTATTTATGAATTTTAATTACATAATTAAATTAATCCTTAGCCACACATATCCATTTTGAGATAGATGGTTCAGGTTGATTCTGATCAATCTAAAAAATCTATAAATAGGAGGCCTTACCTATTGAATTCTAAGATATTTTATGCCAAAGTTATAATGTACAAATGCATTCAAAATCATTGCATCTCAATGTTATAATGCCCAAATATTGAGCCAAGCTAAGCCAAGCCAAAGCCACACATGGTGCTAAGGAGAGATCGAGGTAGCCACACTTCATTGATGCAGAATTCATGAGTACAAACTAAGCAAACCACTACAACAAACATTTTGGAGCATCCAAGGAAAGTGACAGAAGGCCTTTCTTTCATGTTTTAGTTGTGTTTTCCATTTTTTTTTTGTTAACTAAGCTCCTCCTTTGAGATAGGCTTAGGGTGTTAGTTTAGTGTGTTTTTGATTGATTTGATTTATTCACTAACTCAATACTAATCTCCCCCTATTGCAATCCTATGTCCACAAAGCCTTGCTTGATATTTGTCAAATGTACAATACTGAGATGTTATAAATATTAAGTTTTAGTATCTATAAATGTGACTCAATGAATATCAACTTGAAGTAGTAGGAATAAAGTAAATTAATACTTGGCTCTAATCTAGGTCTAGAATTTGATATTCCATTGTGTTTGATGTTCATTTTTTTAATGATTTAAGATGACTTGTATATATAGGGAAATTTAGGACAAGATGAGGTGCATTATCCTAATGTAGAGATGAAAAAAGATGAGATTAAAGTCACAATATCAAAGAAAATGAGAAAAAGGACCTAAAAAGGCAAAGGGGATAGAACTGCATAAGGCATGTATTTGACCACGTCAAAATTACGTAGGGTGTGAAATTGACTTGGGATAAATAGAGCTTTAGATCTCAATGAAAAAATGATAACATATGCTTTTTTTTCCAAGGATGTGAATGAATAGATTTTGATGAGTGTTGAGATGTTATTTTAAGGATCAAGGGCTAAATGGATACCAATATAGGGTCAAATAAGTTTTAAAAATACACAAATATACAAAAATATGTCAAAAATGGTAAATCAAGGATAAGACACTTGGAATAAAGGTATTGTACCAAGTGTCTACATAATACCCCTAATGTGAGTGTTTTACTCTAATTTGGATTAATAGGCGAGATTAATATAATTAAGACAAATTTTTTAAATGTAATTCAAATAATTACATATGATATTCAAGCATACATTTAAATGTAAAAGATCGAAATTAATTCTTATAATTTAATAAGGGCATATGTTAAATATGGAAATTACTAAAGAGATCATGATACTTATATTTTCTAACTAATTGTCTGACTATGATTATATTTTAGAAATGAGAATCAGAGATAAGTAATCTTGTGGTTCATTTAGTTTTGGGATTGATTCATTTTCTATGTGGGGTTGGTTTTGTAGGACCAAATCAATATCTCCAGTTGATACTAACTTTACAGTTGGTACTTACCTATGTGAAATTAGGGTACAATGATTATATGACCACCTGTGACTATCTTTACTTGCTCAGTGTTTATGATACCTAACCTTGATGATGCATAGATTTAGAAATCAACCTCCTTTGCATTGAAGCCTTAGATGTGTTGTGATGGATAAAAACCTTAAAAAATGAGGAAGTGTAATGAGTTGATTTGAATCAATGACCCCCATCTAATGATTGAACACTATCTACATATCCAATACTCCAAAGAGCTAAATTAAGCCACATGTTATTCTCTCACCTAGTATGATTGTGTAATTGTGCTCCTTTGTTATGTGTATAAAAATAGTAACTAGCTTTAGTACTTGCCAAATCTTGATTTGACTTGGATTTTGAGTGATTCAAACTTGACTTGTGATTTTTGTTAGTGATATGTATATAAGTTAGGAAGAATATGGCTCATTTGCCCAGTGTGTAGTATTGTATAGATGTGTATTAGATAATTTCTAAGTCTCATTTTGTGTGAGACCTTGATTTTTTTATATATGGTTCCAATTAAATAATTCCTCACACTAATGACATGATAATATTATGGTCCAACCCTAAGGATGAGTTTGATTTTAGAAATAGCTTCTAATGGGTGCAAGGCCAACGTATGGTGTTATCGATTGATGATAATGATCATAATTGGCAAAATTAACATGTGTATAGATGAATTGAACTAAGAGTCTAAAGATGTATAATGGCCTATACTATTGAACTAACATGTGTATAGGTGGACTAAACTAAGAGTATAGAGATGTATATTCAAGGCATTTATTAGGTTTGAACAAGGTTCTTGTAGGTGCATAACAATAGAATGAAATGATTACCTCATAAGATAACATGCAAGTTTAAGAGGATGATGAATTAGGATTATGTTTGACTGATTAAGTCATGCATGGTGAATATGTGTTAAGATTATTATTAAGTATCTAAGATCAGATTCTAGTATTTATAAATACCTCCTTTTATTATAGTAATGGAATTACCAGAGTAAAAGGATAAAATGTACCTATACCATGCACTCTGATTTAAAGAGATCACTCCAAATGTATAACTTTTATCCATACAAATCTATTTAATTAAAATGAAATAGTCAATGTCCATATGGGAAATATGAAACCTAAAATTGATAATTGAAAGAGCAAGGGTTAGAGTACATGCATGTCATTAGAAACCATGTTACCTTTGAAACTTGTTAGAGATGATGCTTCCTTGATGAAACATTATAAAAATATGCTTCTTGTTAAAGAACATGGAGATTTGGGGTGATTATGCCCCAAAATTTTGTAACTATGCATGATCCTAAGTTGGGAAGGAAAGATGTTGCAATCCTCATGAATGTGTGGAAACATATGCAATGTACTAACCTAAATAACTATGTAGTAAAAAGAGACAACCATGTGGCCATATTCACTCAAATAAATCACCATGTAGGTAAATGAAACAACCATAAAAAAAGGATCACTCAAATAAATGAATTAACAACTACAGATGGATTATAGATTCAATTGTAATTTTTCCCTCTAGTTTGATAAAGTTTGATCCATGTAAAACCAAAATGCATGATTGAAAGGGAATGAAAAATGATCATGAATTCATCATGTACATAGGTTTGATTGTGTAGTTTCACTCAATGTAGAATAGAATGCATGATCAAAAGAGAATAGATAATGTCTATGCCCACATCATAAAAACATATATGATAAATGTGAAGTGGAATGACAACCATTTTTTCATTTAAGGTAACTGTATTATTGCGTATGTGCATGAACTAGTATCATCCCCCATGAATTTGTACCAATTGATATAGAATGCTATGCATTAATATGGTGAATTTGAGAACCCATATTTCAAATGTATGTTTATGTGAAAACTTGTAATTTTATTCATGTAAATTGTTATGCATATGCCCATGCATATGAACCCAAGTATGTATGAATATGTGCTCAAATTTATATAAAGTGAATGAATATGCATAGCACATTCATAAATAATATCTATTAATTAATGTGCTAATATCTATTATGTATTTGGGCCAATATGATATCTGAACCATCATAATCTATGAAATTTTTACTTTGCTCTAATTTTATTCTCATAGAGGCTTATGTCTCTATGATAAGCCCACTATAATATCCCTATTTTGAGATGAGAGATCTATCATGTTGGTCATTCATATGAAAATAAGAGTCAATTATATCATGTAATGTATAAGGATAAGATAACATCATGTGATAATTTTATCATGTGGAGGATATACCATTATAGTAATATATGTGTTAATCAAGACATATATATAACATAGGGAATGCAGGGCGAGTAAGCATCATGTCTAGATAGATGTATCCATGAATTAAATAGTAAAAGTGTAACTACATAATAATATGCAATAACAATACATGATATATATCATGACACCCCTCAATGTTAGTAAATTCAATATGCACAAGTATTAGTGACACACATAAGGCCAAAGGCCATATACAAGGGACATAAAATGTCAAAAAAATTAAGGCTAATGGACACACACAAGAGGGGATAAAAAATGTTGTAAATAAAAACATTAAGGATGTCACATCAAATAGGCCAAGGGTCATATACAATAGTCAAACATAAATCAGCCTATTATATAAAAGAGTAACAACATCAATGGAGCAAAGAATAAGGAACCAATCTATACCATCCATATATATATCAATGTCACAACATGGTATAATGGCATATCATATATCACCATGTAATAAATGAGTAACTAATAACTCATGTGTAAGAAATGTAGGTATCTCAACATGGTACAAAGGTCATATAAAGATAGAACTTGTAATAGTTAAACCTTTGGAATGAGATGCCCCTAATATAAACATAGACATTAGGTAGAGATAAAACTAACATATATGTATGCCCATGTATAACTTGTATGTCTTGCATATAAATCAGATACTATGAAATAATGTTTGTAAATAATATTTCATCTACCAAACATAGGATAAGTAACATATCTAAAATAGTGTAAATTAACAAGCATGACATGTTTAAGTCATAATTTTAGATTTTTTGAATATTTAAATGTTTTTTCTTTTTTGATTATTTGTTTTTTTGTATTTTTGAAATATTTGATATTTTGAAAAGTGGGGCCGAGTGACAATGGCTCCAAAAATATAATAAATGGGAGGGATTTGATCAATTCAAAACATGTGCTAGGGCATGATGTGCACTAATTTGAATATCATGTCTATGTGGAGAAAGTGAAAACAAACAATATGCCCCCATTATATATGTGAATTGAAACAATGTAGCTCAAGAGCTTATGTGGAGATAAGGATCATCATGCCCCTAGTGGGTAAGAGAGAACATGTGCTTGTGTAATATGTAGATATAAGTGCATGTGATCATGTAAAAGACTATCAGGGCTTTTCATTATGAATGACATATCAAGCTTTATTATGCACTTTGGGTTTATTGTACTAGTATTTGTACTACCACTAAGGCCATTCATTTTTCTTTAGTTTATGACTTTGAATATATCTTAGGATTAGAGCTAAATTTACCTTCCTTACACATATCTCTTGATGTCATCATCCCTAATGAAGAACTTCATAAAGTCTAAATTCATGATTTATATCTCATTGCTAAATGATGTATGGCTACTTTACAACATAATCATCAATACAAAGCTTGCATATCTAAATAGCATAATAACAAATTCAAAGTTTGTACTTTCCATATTGGTGACTTTGTACTCAAGATCGATTACAACCATGATAAATAAAATACACCCAAAAATAATGGGGTCCCTACTTATTAAAATACATACTTGGACTTTATACATATAAATTTAAGTCAATAAAGGACAAATCTTCAAATAACCGACCAATACTTAGTTTTTTTGCTTAAGTTTTATGTTTATTCTTGATTTTATTTTTTGTATTTCTCTTTTCCATTTCTAGTACACTTTTAGTTGCATGATTACACACACACACACACACACACACACACACACACACACACACACACACTATGGAGCTAACATATCTTACATGTTATCTTTCCTTACATTTTACACACCTTTGGGTTTCCACTTTATATACCAGGACCTAACACCTATTCTAGGTCTTTAGGTATTTTCTTTTTTACCACTTGGTTTTTCATTTTTTGAGTTACATTGTAACACCTTGGCTAGGACTAGGATTTCCTCACAAATATACATCATTTTAGTCATTTTACATATTTGTTTTGCTCCCAACCTTAGCTCACCGTCTTCCTTTAAAGATAAGACAATGGCCAAGAGTAGTGTTTTCTTACACTTAGAAGCAATTATATTCCTCTATGGTAAAACTCTATAAGTCTATCCCATGTATTCATTCATATACATCCTTTATTATGATGATTCATAACTACATGTCATTGTACTAGTTAATTTACACATTTTTTATTGTTTGGGGAAACCTAATTGTTCTATGCTCATTTCCATCATTTCCCCTATTCCACATCACTTTCGTCACAACAAGGTCAGTTTTGAGTTTGCATTATTTTTTCACATGAAAGTCTAGGAGTCTTTGACATCATGGTATTTAGGTTCCTTTCTCTAGCTACCAAGTGTAAACTCTCTTTTGATAGTAATTTTTATCACCCATGCTTGGTTTTTTGAATCCGTATGGAGAAGGAATAAAACATGCTAAAAAAAAGTTAAAATTCATATCATACAAGAAAAATTCAATAATTAAAAAGAAAAATATAATACTAAAAGTAAAATCACACCAAAAGACATGATATTTATTTAGTACATATCCTATCCTAGTCAAAACTAAAACTCCACAGTTGTGGTCATGATAGATCTGAGGTCCATTAGGGTATGATAAGACAATAGACTAGGGTAGGAGGTCTTATTATCTCATACTATCTAGTGCCACCTAATTTCTCACATAAGTACCCAATCTTTTAAGTAGACCAATGAATCTATAAGGGGTCTTGAGGAATGGGGAACATGTTATGGGAAGGTAGGGCCATTTTACTTTATAGACATATTAGCCTTCATGGGATGACATCTATACTTCACTAGTTATCTCATATTTAAGTTATTAGGAAGGTTATCTCAAGTCATTGATGTCAAAAGTCTCTCAATATTTTCAACTTGATTTGAGTGTCTTGTTTCCACTAAATATTATGTTTTCACAGTGGTACTACCCTCTTTCTGTCACCACCCATTTCATTCTCACTTTGACAGGCAAATTTTATTTCAAAATCTACTCCCATTTTCTATACTTACCAATTTCCATCTCTTTTTAAACATGATCAAAGTATGACAATTTTAGTTGATCCATCATTAGAAGAGAAGTTGTACCTTTGAGTTGTTGCGAGATGGTCTCTTGATTATTGCCTTATCTTTCTAGGCATTTTCTAAGTTAGGTTTTTGGACCTTAAAGTTTTCTATTCATTTTTATGTGATCCATTTAGTCACGTTTCTTGAATTATTTTCATTTTTCCATCTTTTGATTGAGTATGCCCTATTACTTCTCTTTCATAAGTGTTTTGAGCACTAATCATTTCATGTTTTCCATCTTTATTTGCATCTGAATTGTTAATTATCTTACATGGATATTGGTATCATCATTTAGCTCCATGTATCCTTGATTTGATTTGGATTGCTATTTTTCCTACTTTAGATGTATATTTGGGTCTTTCAGTCATTAAAAGCCTTGTATTTTTGATTTCCCAATTTTGCCCTTTATTGTTATTCATTTTTCTTGGTCATTTGGTTCTAATGTAGCATTTGTCATCCCATCTTGCCCATTTTTTGAGTGATTTATTCAGTATTGAGATTTTTACATTTACTTTGGCCTTCTTGTGTTTGTTTACTTTGCTCTCTAGCCTTGTATTCCTAAGGTTTATCTAACATAGTTATTGTGCCCTCCATGATCAAGAGACTGATTTCTGCATGCAACCATTCAAAGATAAATGTAAATCAAGCTATGTATATGGAACTTTTAGTTACTCTCAACATTCATTTTAGTTAGATCAATTTTTGTGTTGATATGTTCTTTTTTGAAGAATCATTCCATGTTGCATTATTGTGACACTCATTAAACTTCAAGTGGGGCATATGTATACACATAATATTTTTCACTTATATCATTTATTGATACTTTCTCTTACAACAAAATGTCGAGATTAAATCTCCATGAGTGCACATCTTAAAAGGTACACCAAGAAAGAGGAACACAAGCCTTTAGTACTTTAGGAGAGATATTGTTGCCTATCTATCATTCCTATATTCATTCTAGATTCCTTATACTTGATCCCCTAATTTATCTCCTTCCATCTTACACCCTCTATATATATTGGACCTATATATCCTACTACATTGGCTTGTTCTGATGTAGTATTCTTATTTGACACATGTACCTTCCCTACCACATTAACTTGATCGATGCAGTTATAAATCTGTCAGCATCATCTTCACAACTATATTGGTCTGACCGATGTATTTTGAGGTCAGTCTACCCATTTTTAACTACATTAAGTTGGCCAATAACATCGAATTAACTTTTAGATAGATTTGGATCATTAACCACTATAAATACAAATTACATTTTCATTCCAAAGTGATAGACATTCATTTTAGTTTCTATTGCTCACATTTCTACCCTAAATGTACACTTGGGAGGAGTCATTTCTTAGAAACTTGTCTTGAATGAAAGTTTGTCTTGTGGAGTATTAGATGGATTATAAGGAGTCATTTTATCCTAGAACTTGATTCAATGTTTGAGATACTTATAACCATAATAATCTCTTTCAAAACACCATTATCCAAGAGAGAGATTGAGGCTTGACATGTCCTCTTCAAGGTAAGTATATTCTAATCTTATCTCTTTGATTTAGTAGATAAAATTTACATAATTTCTTGGTTAATAAATTCATTTTTCCTTGTTTAAGCTTTATATAAACTTATACTTATTATGGTTATAAGATTTATTGAACTTACCATCTATCCATTTTAGGTAGCCTAGGCTCTCATTTTCTTACCATGGCTCCTTACCCATTTTGATATGTTTTAAAGCCTTCCCCCTTACATTGCTTGTTTTCAATATTAGACTACTTAAAAATAGAGATCTAGATAGAGCTATTTCATTATGTTATTAGACTAAAAGCTTTGAAACCCTTTCCTTTGACTTGGTTTGTAGATTCATTTAGTCATATCCTGATTCATTAAGTATCATTGGGCTCTCTTTGATTAACCTTCTCCAAGTCCATATCTTTAGATGGGATAGTTGCATGTTGATACTAGACCATTGTATACACTCTCCACCATTATAACTTTCTTTTTTGATTGATATTATGAAAATAAAATGTTAATTGACAATGTGAACAATGATTTTTGAAGTTTTATCATTATCCATGGTAAAAAACTAAAAAAATGCTCTCCAATTCCTAGGATTGATTATATAATTTCATCAAAATTAGAAACTTGTTTTATCTCACCAATCACACCTTATTTTTGAATAGAAAGAACATAATTGTAATTACATTTGAGGATATACATCTTGCACTTAGAATAATTAAAAACATGACCCTTTTTTTTATCTATATATTTTTTAGAATATGTATCACCTACCATAAGCAAACTAATAAGGTAAAATAAATTTTAGATGAAGACCTTTATCACAATTGCTTACACCAAAGACCATTCATTTTTTTTGATATTTTTCAAGTGAATATTATGAAACAAATTTAATTTGATGGTCAAACATGAGGACGGTTGAAGGAATTTTATTATCAACAAAGGTAATAAAACATTATATTTTTTTAGAAACATGCCAAGTTCACAATTTTTTAATTCTCCATTATTGTAGGGTTGAAAAATTATTTACTACTGGACATAATTTCAATAGTAGTTCCATCAAAATTTGATGTTTGGGCTACTTTTATTGAAAGAATAGGAACACTTGGCCCATAAAAAAAATAACCTCTGCAACCAATGTATTGAGCTGCATGGCCCACAACATCATAACAACACCATCTTTGGAAATGTCTTTGATCTCCAATGTTCTCTTTGTACCTTCTATGCATTTTTTTGATGCACCGTGGAAGAAGGAGAACTTGATAGAACACCAATAATGCCCACTATAATTTTGTTAGCTATTTTGGTAGGTTTCTTATGTTTTTAAAAGGGAACTGATGACCGGATCTAATTTCTATATCTTCACTATAATAGATTATTATCTATGACAACTGTTAAATAATTTCACATGGATTATTAAAATTATTGTATAATTTATTTTCTTCTTTAACCCTTCCATTATAAAACACCTAAAATTTTCCATCTTTAGTTTGGATATAATTTTTTCTAGCATCTTCATTGAAACATGTTACACATTTCCCCTTTATTTTCAAAAAATAAAATTAAAACAATCCTTTGCATTTTTTAATTATCGTATTTTTGAAAGGAATATTTTATGAGCACTCTTCCATTTATCAATGAACTATTTTTTTTTTTCCAAAAGTTAATTATTTGATAGGTAAAATAGTTCTTACAATATATTTTCTTATGATAGGCCTACAATAGGTGTTGTTACATAAGTTTGATTCTATAAAGAGGTACCGGTTAATGATGAGTTTAATTGAAATTGGTTATTGCATGTCTTTGATAAACATAATGGTTTTATGATCTTGTCATGTTTGGAGGAAATAATTTATAAATACAAGATGAGAACATTCCTAAATATGATTATAATTTAATTGAATTTATGATAATAAATCCAAAAAATATACATTACTCATCTTCGAAAGAGTGAAAAAAAGAAACAACTTGCATTTCATCTTTGACTAGCCTACAAAGAAAGTTGGTATATTGTATAATGGATTCTTCTTGAATTTCATAGAATGCAACATGAACACTGAACTTTGCTTGAGAAGGGGCTACTTTTAAGTGCAATCCATCAAAGAGGGAAACATAATGTCATAGGTTGGTCCTCAAAAGTGAACAAATAGGGTAAATTTTTAATATTTAGATAAAGGGTTTAATTTCAAAGTGCCATTCAAGAAAAAAGGAATGACATTTTATGTTAAATTTTCAACCATTTTGTTGAAATCCATGCTTCAATTGAAAAGAAAATCAACATAATTTATGGAAAATTATAAAATAAAAATAAAAATAATATTTATGTATTAAAAACAAAACCAATTCATTAACATGGGAAAAGGTAGACAATAGGATGGAAGTTTCAGTTAAGAAAAAACATCGACATATGTTTTTAAATGCATCTCTTTAAGAAAATGCAAAGGCACTTTAATATATAGTCACTACCTTCCACATCAGATTTAATGTACACACTTTATATTGATACATTATATAGTTTGAAATTAAAAAAAATATACATAATAATCAACTTATAAGCATTTGAAGACATATGATAAACATCTTTTTTTTGGATTGATCAATTTCTCTTTCTTTTCTCTCAAAATTTTCCATGTATGATTTGAGAATTTTTTCATTACATTTAGATTTGAAACTGTAATCCCCATTTTTTAAATTTGTACGCAAGCTCATACTTTGTTACATATTAGGCACTATCATATACAAGGTTGAAACCTCTTGAAAGTAGCCAAAAATAGGAACTTTGGATAGGTAAATGAAACTCATTTTTGGAAACCTTAGTCGAGATTTAAACATATGCTTAATATCCAAGGCTATAGGTTTAGGAAGGATAAAATGAAAAATGTTTATAACAAATCGTAACTTGCTAAACTTTTCTTCTCTCACTAAATGGTGTGTCATCAATCTTATGCCATCGAGTGGATTTTTTTCCTTGCATGTTTTTTCATGTTTTATTATAGTTAAGGCACAATGGAAAAATACAAGTATTAAGTACAATTATTTTAAATTATTCTAAATAGGTGACAATCAATTACTCTAAAAAAGTGAATTTCCCTCATATTTCTTGCATCAATGTGATTAGACCCTTTCTTATCAATAACTATAAAAAAACTAATGTTCACTGTGAATTAAAAAAGTATGACTTATATTTATCTACGATAATTTAACATAGTAATTGAAGGAAATATATTTAACAAATTCATTTTATAAATATGATCTCTTCATTATGCAACTTTAAAACCTTATCTCATCATAGACTACCATCAAACTTTGGATGTATTGGTGAGGTTATGTTTTCAAAATAAATCCATCTACACTCACCAATTATTAGCATTGATGAAGGCACATGTGAAAGTTTTTTGAGTTAAATAAATAGTGCCATACATTTCTCAGGATGATCATGTCAATGTTAAAAATAAAATTTAGGCACAATAAACAAGATATATTACATGGCTACAAAAATGAATAAAATAATAAGACATTCCAACATTAAATAATATAAAATAATATTTAAACTATCAAGTATGACCATATATATTACAAACAACATTCAAACATAAGAACAAATATATCAATAAACATACTTAAAAATACATAAAAAATAGACATCACAATAATTAAAAATATAAAATGACATTTCAAGTGAAAGCAATGTCTCATTATAAATAAACTATTAATCTATATGAGCTATTGTGAGAATTATATGAGCATTGCTCCATCAAGTATTATATAACAAACAACAAACATTATTCAAAATAATTGTATCACATCAATAACTAAATGTTTATATATTTAATCTTATTAAAACATCTACTTTTAAAAAGAACGAGTTTAAAAAAAAAAATTAAAAATTTACAAATGAACACTAAATTGAAAGGTGTATAAAATTTAACATTCAATAATATAAAATAGTATTTTGATAATAAAAAATAAGCAAATATTATTATAAACAATACAAAATGATATTTTAAGTTATGACACTTTTCTATACTTACAAGTGTATATATTGTTAAATCATATGCACAATTTTAATTTAAAAAAAATGCCACATTATAAAGTTACCAAGAAATACTAAAATTCAAGGATATTTCACATGCAATGATAATAAAAAATAACAAGGTATTGCAGGGACATAAAAAAACAATAAAAAACATTGCAACACAAAGCAATATCTAACAAGAATTTAAGCCATGCCACTATTATGAAACAGACATTCCACACCAAATTCATTTTTTTGCAAACATTTTATGCACATTAGTCCATTAAGTATTGTGAAACAAATAATACACATTATCCTCAATAATCGTATCACACTTAAAAAATAAAATTTTAAAAATATAATCCCATTAAAAATAAACAATAAAAAATTAAAAACTTTTTTTGAATAAACGATAAACCTAAAGATATATAAAATTTAACATTCAATAATTAAAAATTAATATATCAATAATAATTAAAAAATTATAAATAAAAACCAATCCATATTTTATTGGAAGCAATACAAAACAATATTTGAATCTATATATAAATAAACATAACCTAATTTTCAAAACAATTTTGCATTATCAAATATAACATCAAAAGATATCACTTAAAAATTATAATATAAGAGGTAATCACTTTGAAATTGACATTTTTTTTTTGTAAATTATAAAAATATTATAAATTTTGTTAATTTTTAGAAAATAATTATAACCTAAAATCAACAATAAAAAATTACATTTAAGGGAAAAAAATATATTTAACAAAACTATATACTCTACCTAGGAAAAATATAAACTAAAGAAAATAATGAATTAAAAAAAATATATTCTATACTTAATGGTCTTCAAACAAAAAAATCCTTGAGAAATTATATCATCACTTGCAACAACTATAAATGTTCCATAGATTCAATGCCTTATACCTTTTACAAACTCTCAAAGCCAAACTTGACAAACCTAGATAAATAAACAAAGAATCAAATAAACACTAAATATCTATTTACAAATACAACAATTTTTTTTAAAAAATCTAAACCTTACCTTCCAATGGCTCTCAAATATAGTATTAAAAATATAGATTGACATATAAGGAAAACCAAATCCAATGAAAAACAAATTCAAAAACAAACCTTCATCTCTATATTGCCAAAAAAATAGCAAAAATATATGTGAAAAATCAAATTACTAACATAATAAAATGTTTTTTATATGATAAACTAATTGAATTTTCTATCTTGGACAATAAGTTTTTATCAATAGAGTCATTTAAACTATTATTAAATTTTCTCTCAGAAATGAATACCCCATATATAAGTTTAGACTATTCATGTTACCTAAAAAAATCTATAGAGGAATAAAACAACAAAAATGCTTTTCATATAGGCAAGCTAAAATAAAAGCTACATACTCATATATTTAATATGAAATATTAATTTTCTTATTTAGAATTGATATTCCATATATAAACTTATAATATTATAACTATTGGTAAAATAAGAAAAAAATGCAATGAAAGTTAACTCATTCAACAAATCTTCATCCCTTAATCACATTAAAAGTGTAAAATAGTTCTCTCAGTAGTTGATATCTTGTATATAAATTTAGACTATTATAACCACTGATGAAATAAGAAAAAATAGAGTGAAACCAACTCAAACAATGAATCCATATCTCTATATCATAATAAAAGAGCAAAGAAAATATAGGAAATAAAATTACTTGCACATCAAGATGTTTTTAACATGCACAAACCATCTGAATATTCTCTCCTAGACCAAATATTTTTAAATAATGAAGGCATTCAAACTAGTATAATAATTTCTCTTATAAATTAAAATAGAAATGAAAAAAAAACAAAATTACTAAAAAATAGGGAAAAATGAACCCACATCTCATCATTACAGAAAAAGAGCAATGCGGACAAGGAAAATGAGCTTACTAGCACAAAAAGATAGATTTTGCACATACAAATCAATGGAAAATGCTTTCATAAAGTAAAAAAATTCGCCAACATATGCATCCAAGCTAATATTAAACTTCCTCTCATAAATTAAAATAAAAAATTAAAACAAAAAAAATATTTTCACGTGTAAACTTAACTAAAAAATTAGAAACTAGAATACATAAAGAAAATAAGTATGATGTGCAATGACAACTAGATAAAAAAATGTATACACATTTGTATCATAAGAAATGAGTAGAAAAAATATGGAAAATAAGCTTATCAACATATCAATATGGTTTTCATACTCAAAAACCAAAATAGAAACCGTGCATTTGCAATCATAAATATCTTTTAATCTGCTCTTCTAAATCGATTTTTTTCTTACATATTTTCATAATATAATATCAAACTTTATCTCATAAATTAATATCTCATATATAAGATCAGATTATCGATGCCAATATCTATCCATTTAAAAAATACATCACAATAAACTCTGCATCCTTATACATAAATTAATAAAACATATATCGGTAGAAGAACATTGGTATACCATTTTTTATTAATGATATTTCAAAGAATAAAATTATATATCTACCAATAACATCACCAATGATCATTTTCCAAACCAAAATATCTCCGAGGCATATTTATCAAAACAAACCATCTCTTCCACACACAAGCATTAATAGAAGGTAACAAGACACAAAATTACAAGACACAAGCATTAACAGAAAGTAACAATGGTGGAAGAAATACCAAATCATCTTAGTATTGTTAAGAGTAAACAACCACTGTCAATGGGGTATGTCAATAAAAGGTTCATCCTATAGAGAAACACCTATCAACGTAAATACACATTTTTTTTAAAATTATGATTTTATTAAATAATGACATTTAAGTAATCCTAATGTTATAAACCATGAAAAAACTTGACTAAATAATTATTTAGTGCAATGTTTGGCTCTCGATTCCTACCAAATATAATGGCCAAAACACAAAGCCTAATAATAAAAATAATAAAAAACTCAAATGACTTTAGTACGTATAAAATGCTTAAAAAAATCAACCCCAATCCTTACATAGTGACATAAAACTATCCAAAGAACGGTTAAATGCTCATCCCTACACTAATATGATATGGTGGTAAATGAGGAAGTTACTTATTACTTTAGTTAGTCAATACAAAAAATCTTACATGTTGAACTTCCCAAGACTTCTCATTTCCATCTACTAATTCATGGTTAATAAAACAAAGTTTTACAAATGATGGTCAGTGTACACCACTCATAAGCCTCAATGCTTTTGATACGAGGCATAAATTAAAATTTTGGTGGGTAAAATTTATGTGATTGAGTAAAAATCTAAAAACATGTCTCAATCATTATTTTGTATTTTTATCAACTCTTAAAATGTAGTTTTAAGAATATTATAATCTTAAACTCTAGTTAAGTATGTGAAATTTGTATTTATTATAGTGTAGAAACTAAAATATAGTATTAGATACATGAAAATATTAATTTGAGCTAATTTCATCTTATATGATTTGTGTGCATACATATGGATCTTATTTTCTATTTTCTTAATTTTGTAGATATTCTATTTTGACCACTTCTATATTTGACTAGACATTAGATTAATTTCTACCAAATAATACAAATTAAACTTAAGAATCACTAAATATCTCAAGTTTGTTCACATAGTAGACATTAATGCTCAAAAACATGTTGAAGCATCTCTATTTGGGATATTATTCTATATGCAATAGCAATCTTTCTCTAATTCATCTCTAGTTAAATTATGATCTCGTAAATTGACATTTTCGACTAACGGGTGATAACCTTACATAAATTTAGAAAATAAAATTTACCTAATTAAAATTGCTTAATTGATTAAACTCAATTAAATACATAATTAAAAAATCTATGACTAATTAATAAATTTCTGATGCAAAAACATCAGAGAATGACCATTTTCATAATATAAATATCAAAATTGTACTTATTTAAAATCTTATAAAATACTAAGGGTCTTTGTAAAAGTCAATAAGAAGCTTAGAATGCTTCATTTTTTAATGTAGTAGGCCAGTTTGTGTGCAGTTTTCAGAACCTAAGCCTCATAGGGAAAATATACTTAATGTCTATTTATATGATGTGAAGTATTAATTGCCTATGTAAAAACCACTTTAAGAGGTATTTGCTATGTTATAAAAATGACTAATCTAGCCTAGGGAGAGATAAGTCAAAGGCATCGAGAGAAACTAAGTTTAGTCTTATGGTTGAAAGAGATAAAGATTTGAAGCATGAAATGAGGAATAAAATTAAGCAAACAAACTAAATTTAGAAGTTCCTATGTGAAGATGAAGATGAGAGGAGTCTATAAAAGCAATGGTACGTGCATAGAAGGAGAGTAGAAGAGGAGAGAGGTGGAAAAGGCCTGCACTTTTGTAAATAAGTGTCTGTAAATAAAATCGATAAAGGAAGGTACGTTTTATAGAATGAAGAAGCCCGTGTATAAGTTGATGTGTTTTTCACATGAATAAAGGAGTCATTTTGGTTAAGATCTATTTAATCTCAGATATCTTAGAATAATTAAATACATTACTTGAATTTCTTGTATGTATTTGTGATAAGATTGAGGTATACAAAAGTCTGGTTGTATCTTGAGTTTCGTAATCAGTGACATTCACAAATGTTTATCCTAGAAGTTATTATGTTGGATTTTGAAGGGGTTTGTCTTTCATTATGGACATATCACTTTATAATTTAGAATTGACTGAATCTTATCAGTCATAAATTAAATCGTCCTGATCCTATTAATAGTTGCCTATGGGTTACAAAATCCAACCAAGCCTTTCTTTTATGGCATTAATAGTTTATTATGTAAATTGGAATCCCGATCAAAATGGAAACCATTAAGTGAAGTTTGAACAGTTGTGGAAACTTCATGGATCGACTAGGTATTTATTTCTCTTCAAAGAAGTTAGTGACACTGGAAACTTGGACATAATGTCTAACAACCGAATAAGCAATCTTGAGATTTAGTTTCTGGTTCTTGGGTTGTGTGAATAGAGTCTGTGTTCAGAGTAAGACTGTGAGTGTGCATTGACAGTAAGTTGATGGTTAGTCGCTTGAGAAATAATGGGTAATGTGTGATTGTATTTTGAACAAAGAACGTTGTTTATTATTGCTTAGAAGAGAACCTATAAAGGATCCGTATGTCGAAAGGAGGTTCATTTCATTGAAATAATTCATCAAGTAGATAATAAGAGGACTGCAACTTAGCATTGACACATAACTCTATGTTTTGGGTCCATGAAATAAAGATATACTACGAATGGTTTAAATTGTTCCTTATGACATTGGCGAGTAGTGGATATCTGTTTCTCAAGGTTTCGCTTGTGTTTGAAATCATTGATGTCATACAAACCCATGGCTCGATTCTAGAACTTTATAACCAACGAAAATCCTAGCAAGTTGGTCATTGACTAGATTTTAAAGCAAGCTGAGATATTTTGGTAGATAGGGATTGAATTCGTATATATGGGTATGGTGGTAGAAGTCTGAGCGCCCATAGAATATTAAGAAACCAAATAGATCTAAACTGATATCTGATAGACTATTAATGAGTGGGCTAGGAAACAAAAATGGGCATGAAACCTTATGAGTCGATGCTGGAGAACCAAGGGAGATTGAAAATGTGTTTGGTTTCCTTGTTTGAAGAGCTGGAGATAGAATGAGAAATCAGTTGGAACTTGTTTAAGCATTACCTAGAGTGACAAAAGAAACAAATAGCTATTTTGAATTAAATTGTAAAGTGACATATTGATCCATAAGGAAAATAGGATAGAAAGGAAGAGAAAATGAATACACAAATGAGGTGAATGGAATGAAAAGTTTAATGACAGATGAATCAGTGACAAAGATTGGATATTGATACAAGCATAGGGTTAAAGGTGTTTACATATGTTTCCATGCTTTAAGGATGATATATTCATGATTCATGTTTTCTAACCATTTTAAACAAGGTTCTTGTGTTACCCCTCTACAACAATTTTTGGTATTAGAGCTAGAAGCTCTTGAAAAAGGGACAAAGTTTTGAATTGGTTGACAACTCATGCAATTATGATTGCAGTATTGAGTGTAGGTTGTTTGTAGGTGGTTTAGCAGTCATAAGCCTTGTAAGGCTTGAATAAAGGTAAAGAGCTCAGTGAAAGATCTAAGAGATAGTCTAAGAAGGAAGTCTTGGACAAGATAGCCAAAAGACTAAGGTGAAACAGAGTTAGGTGAGGCATGAGAGAGATGAAAGAGAGACAAATGGAAAGGCTGCTAGAAAAAGGAAACTACAATGAAACAAAAGATAGAGTGATGATAGATATGGAGGTCCAAGATGAAATGACTGAGACAAAGGAGAGATTAATAATGGTACAATTCCTAATAGAAAGCATGGGAACAACAGGAAGCCAAGAGGTTGGCATGAAGATAAGAAAAAGAGTGAAGTGGCTAGTGAAGTCACTTTTGAAAAGAAGGCAAAGGCAAAGAAAGATGATTGCATTAAAAATAGAGATAAGGTTACAGAGTAAGCAACTCAAGAAGATGGATTTTCAAATTGATAGTCAAAGCAAAGGTGACCAACGCCTTGTAAATAGAGATGGATATCAATATATGTGATCCTGAAAAAAGAGAAATGCTGGAAGATTTTGATCCAATAGATGGACAACAGCAAAGGGCTTATATCATCAAATGTTTTGCTTCTAATCTTTCCTTTGATGTTGTGTATGCAAGTGAATAAGTTGAAAAAGAGGTTTTTGAGCAAAGAAGTAGGCTCATAAAAAATGAAGCACTTGATAAAATGGTGCTTAGTATGATTCCGAATGAAGTTGAAGATAACAAGGGAGATCAACTCTTTGACAATCATGAGTTCAAGAATATAAGAAATGCATCAAGAAGGGCTATGAAGAATCATATTTTTGAATCTAATGTTGCTTTGCATGTAGGGAAGGAAACTATTGATGTTGAAAGTGAACTTTTTGAGCCAAGGAATGAGTTCATGCAAAAAGAAGATGAAAGAAATGTAGTTATAGAAGATGAGTTACAAGTCAAGGTTACCATTACAACTCATGGAGAATCTGATTTGTCTTTGAAAAATCAGATTTTATCAAATGAATGTGTGAACATACTATTTTATGAATTGACTAATAGTTTGACTTCTATAAGAATCATCAAATACATTGAGGGATTCATTGACAAAGTTAGTTGCTTGAAAGAAATTGCCTTAGAGGGCAGTAGGATTAGTAAACTATCCAAAGAACAATAGATTGAAAGAAGAAGTGAAGTTGTCTTGAAGAATAACAAAGAAAACATTGATGATAAAAATAATAAAGCCCAATGCTACAACCATAAAAAGTTTAAGGACCAAGACCAATTATGGAGATGGTCAAGAAGACCAAATACAAGTTGTAGCTAAGGCAAAAGTTTTGATGGAAGCAGACAAAGAAAAAGAGTTGATTAAATAACAAATCAATATGAAGACAACAAAAGATGAATAATCTAAGGTTCATCATGAATATTGGCAACAAGGACATGATGCAGATAAAGCACAAGGATGGAGTATGCCTCAAGGGCATAAGAGAAAATTTATTTTCTTTCACAAATTGATTTTGTTTGCAGGTTGGATGGAGAAAACAAGAAGGAAGAAATATATGTGTGGAGCAAAGTAACATGCTTACCTATATGAAATATTGACTAAAGAAAACAATAGAGGGAGATCTTCAATAAAAGAAGGGCATAACAAACAATTCATGAGCAGGACCTCATGAAACGCTTGAGCCCACGAGTCTGATGCAAGAGCATCATGAAATGACCATTTCATAATGTACATATCAAAATTTTACTTGTTTAGAGTCTTATGAGGTACTAGGGGTCTTTGTAAAAGTCAATAAGAAGCTTAGAATGCTTCATTTTCTATGTAGTAGGTTAATTTGTGTGAAGTTTGTAGAACCTAAGCCTCATAGGGAAAATATACTTAATGTCTATTTACATGATGTGAAATATTAATTGCCTATGCAAAAATCACTTTAAGAGGTATTTGTTACATTGGAGAAATAGACTAAACTAAGCCTAGGGAGAGATAAGTCAAAGGCAACGAGAGAAACTAAGTTTAGTCTTATGGTTGAAAAAGATAAAGATTTGAAGCATGAAATGGGGAATAAAATTAAGCAAACAAACTAAATTTAGAAGTTACTACGTGAAGATGAAGATGAGAGGAGTCTATAAAAGCAATGGTACGTGCATAAAAGGAGAGTATAAGAGGAGAGAGGTGGCATAGAAGAGTGGAAAAGACCTGCACTTTCGTAAATAAGACTATGCAAATAAAATTGATAAAAGAAGGTATGTTTTGTAGAATGAATAAGCCTGTGTATAAGTTGATGTGTTTCTCACATGAATAAAGGAGTTATTTTGGTTATGATCTATATAATCTCAGATATCTTAGAATAATAATATACATTACTTGAATTTCTTATATGTATTTGTGATGAGATTGAGGTATACAAAAGTCTGGTTATATCTTGAGTTTCGTAGTTAGTGACATTCACACATGTTTATCCTAGAAGTTATTATGTTGGATTCTAAAGGGGTTTGGCTTTTGTTATGGACATATCACTTTATAATTCAGAATTGACTAAATCTTATCTTACATAAATTAGATCCTCTTGATCTTATTAATAGTTGCCTGTGGTTTACGAAATCCAACCAAGCCTTTCTTTTATGGCATTAATAGTTTATTATGTAGATTGGAATCCTGATCAAAATGGAAAACCATTAAGTGAATTTTGAAATAATAGATTGTTACCAATTATGGAAACTTCATGGATCGACTAGGTATTTCTTTGTCTCTTACAATAAGTTAGTGATACTAGAAACTTGGACACAATGTTTAACAACCGAATAAGCAGTCTTGAGATTTAATTTCTTGTTCTCAAGTTGTGTGAATAGATTCCATGTTCAGAGTAAGACTGTGAGTGTGTATTGACAGTAAGTGGATGGTTAGTCACCGGAGAAATAGTGGGTAATGTGTGAATGTATTTTTAACAAAGAACATTGTTTATTATTGCTTAGAAGATAACCTGTAAAGGATCCATAGGCTGAAAGGAGGTTCATTTCAATGAAATAATTCATCAAGTAGACAATAAGAGGACTACAACTTAACATTGACATAAAACTCTATGTTTTGGGTCCATGAAATAAAGATATGTTAGGAATGGTTTAAATCATTCCTTGTGACATTGACGAGTAGTGGATATCTATTTCTAAAGGTTTATTTTGTGTTTGAAATCATTGATGTCATACAAACATGTGGATCGATTCTAGAACTTTATAACCAACAAAATTCCCAGCAAGTTGGTCATTGACTAGGTTTTAAAGCAAACTGAGATATTTTTGGAGATAGGGATTGAATCCATATATAGGGGTATGGTGGTAGAAGTCTAAGTGCCCACATAATATTAACAAACCAAATAGATATAAACTGAGATCTGATAGAATATTAATGAGTGGGCTAGGAAATGAAAATGGGCATGAAACCTTGTGAGTCAATGCTAAAGAACCAAGGGAGATTGAAAATGTGTTTGGTTTCCTTGTTTGAAGAGCTAGAGATAGAAAAATAAGTTAGTTTTAACTTATTTAAGCATTACCTAGAGTGATAAAGGAAGCAAATAGCTATTTTGAGTTAATTTGTGAAGTGACATAATGACCCATAAGGAAAATAGGATAAAATGGAAGAGAAAATGAATACACAAATGAGGTGAATGGAATGAAAAGTTTAGTGATAGATGAATCAGTGACAAAGAGTGGATATTGATATAATCATAGGGTTAAAGGTGTTTCAATATGTTTCCATGCATTAAGGATGATATATTCATGATTCATGTTTTATAACCATTTTAAATAGGGTTATTATGTTGCCCTTCTGTATTTATTTATATTTTTAGAAATTTATAAATCTAGATTTGATGACATCATCATAACATCACACAAATATCTAAAATCCATAGCTTTTAGAATTTATTATTTTCTAAATTCACTAATTAAATATATTCTTAAACTCTTATGACAAGTGGCCAAGTGGATCTGGAGAATTAATGAATTTATATTTTTGGAAATTCATAACTTCAATAAAAATATCTTCTATGAGTTGTCAATCCAGTTGTAAAATGTTATGAATTGGGTGGGAGGCATAATTATTCTTGACCCATGTCTCTCATATGGCCCTCATGATTATCTTTGACCCAACCCAGAGTTAGCCTAACTCAACTCAAGATTAGATTGATGCAACCAAGGTTAGTTCTCAACTTAACCTCCTTAGGGTTAGAGTTAGTTTTGAGACATATAAATACAAGTGCCAAGACACCTCTAAACTAAACTTGTTAGTGCAAAGAACTAATATAGACTTGCCTATATGAGAACTTCACATGCCAAGCCAAATCAAGCCAAGCCAAAGTGAACAAGGGGATATGATGAAAGAGCCCTATTAAAAAATACTCCATTATCTAAAATATGAGCTCTAGCCATGACCACATGCCAACAAGCTCTCCAAGCTCATAAGGAAGGTAAGTATTTACTTCTAGTCATGTCTTAATGTGTTCTTGTTATTTATGGTCACCCAAGTACTTAGGCAAGAGTTGTTAGTTTGTATTGAAGTTTTTTGGTTTGAATTTTGTTCAATAACACTAAACTAATGATATTCTTCATAATATTATGTTATATAATAATATGCCCAATAGGAGTCGATTGCACACCCTACATCTTCTTCTAATTTTTATTTTCTTTTTATTATATTAAGCAAAAGAAAAAATGGCTGGTAAAATTACTGTAGCTTTTAATTGGTTTATTATTTTTCTCTAAATTTTAGTATGTGTATTTTTGTTTGTATTAAAAAAATTCTGTCCAAATTTCATATCAATCTGATTATTATTTTAAGAGGTATGCTTAAATCAATTACTGTCTATTGTTTTAATAAAATGACTATTAAACATGTCATATTTTCTAAGTTACAAAATCTTTTTTTTGAGTTTTTCAATAGAGGGTGAGGATTTTGCTTATCTCAATTCTTTCCAAATTTTGTAATAATTTGATTTGTATTTTGTGATATATAATCTTTTTACTGACTACCTGTTTTCATTTGTTTATTTCATTTGGTTGTTTTCTAGTTTGTAAGTTTATTTTTCACACATATATTTTAAATTGTAGGTATTTGGTGTTTAGAAAATTTATAATATTTAGATTTTATAGGGTTTTATTTTCCAAAGACTACCCAAAATAAAAATAAAAAAATTACTAATTGGTTTGATGGAGGACCTTGGCCAAAAAAGTGTTATTTTGAGTCAAACAAATCAATTTTATCTCACATTTTAGTTTGGGCACTAAAATGAAATCATATTTATATTTGGTTAACAACTTTGTTTTTTGTTTTTCAAATCTCAAAAATCAATAATAAATCCAAGGGGATACATTTCACATCACATTTTGCTTGGGTTTTTAAATTAAACACAAACTTAGACTAAATATTCTTAAGAACTTGCTTGTTTATTATTTTACTTGTTATTTGTGTTATTTTTACAAAATTAACTTGGTGTGTACACTCTCCCTCCATACCCTTTAGGGAACTAAGGTTACCAAAAGTGCTTTATCCTTTACTTTTATTTCTTATTATAAACATAGAAGGAATGCCACTAAGGTACTCCCCAAGATCCAAATGATTTGGATGACTCAGAAATGACTTTTAAAGTCTTTTCATTTTATTTTCTTGTATTTATCTTGTGGGCAAGAGATCGATTCTACATCATAAGTTTTATAGGGGTGAGTTGACCTGGGGTTTCATCTCCCATCATCATACCAACTCTAATTTATAATAGGGTATATAAATCAGAGCACAAATACTACGATTGTTAGGGGGTTGAGAGGTTAGCCTCTCTGATCATAATGAAATCCCTAAGTCAGGTCTAGCTAATCAGGGGACTACATTAAGAAATATATGGAAAGGAATAGACCTTTACATAATAAGTTAGTTGGTATAAACTCAATTTATGTAATTGCATCTCTAGTGTTAATCACACTTGAGACTATCTAGAATGAGCAAAACTTATAGTTTTTAAACAACTGTACTTACTACAAAAATATTGTCAATGCAAGGCAAGTAGCTCAAAGTTTTATGTCATAGTACAAATTATTGAGAGAAGAGGGAGCCTAAAAACCTTACTTTTCATGCACATTTAATTTTTGGATTAACAAATTATTTTCTCTCAAAGAGTATACAGATAGAATTTGACAATATGAATCAACCTTATTAGTTTTTAGGAATAAGATGATACACTTAAATGTTTTTATTGTTTTTCTATTTTACTTACATTTTTTTGAGTAAAAAATATCTTTGTTTTTTCAAAACCACATCCAAACCAAGTCAAGTTTAGACACCACTTTTAGCTTAAAGAGGTGTTATGCCATCCTTTTGATATCACACTTTGCCCTAGACATTTTCAAAACATTTGTGTGTGTGTCACTTGTTTAAATGAGGCATCGTTATAATTCCTATTTCATCTCAAACATTTTCCTTGGATTTTTGAGTCCAAAACTATTGTTATGTCATTTATTTTAAGGAGTGTTGTTATGCTACCTAAATCATTTCAATTTTCTTGTCACTTTTGAAACCAAGTTCCAAACTATTGTTATACCTTCTTTTAAATGTGTGGTTATGCTGTCCATTTTGGTCTAGCTCTTTTGCCTTAGAAGATTTAAGTCTTTTCACATTAAATATGAAACTTAATTTTTTGAAGTACAAACAAAAAATTAATCAGGTTCACATCAAAGCCTCATCTAATTTGGGCTTAGGTTATCCACCTTCTTATGTTTAAATTGTGTTGGGCTTATTTCTTATTTGATCTAAAAGACCCCTTACCTAGACCTAGCACTTGTTGTTTATTTTATACCTTGTTTAGAGCATCCCTTTTGAGCTAAGTTTTTCCATGTACTTTATTTGAAGTTTATTGTGCTAATTTTTTGAGTGTCCTAGTTCCATTATTTCAATAGTTTTGATGGATCAAATTATGAATCTTAAGTGAGCCAATTACTGAGTGTCATCTGAGCCAATTACTTGAGTTTAGTTTAATTTTGAGTTCTCATTCAATTTTTATGTTTACAAGTCTATCCCTATGATTAGTATGATTAGACTTCCTTTGAGAAAACAGTTGCTATCTGTTGATCCTAGTTCGTAATCATTCTACTTTGTTTAGAAACTCTTGTGACTAATTATAACTGCATGTAGGCAAATTAGTACATTAACCATAAATGAGTTTGACCCTTTTGTGTTACTTTTACCACTGATTATAACCAACTTTGAATAAATTAGTACCATTTTTTAGACTGATATCGAATTTGTTTTGTTCTATCTTTACCTAGTTTAGTTGTTTACCCTTTATATCTCTTTTACAGATCCAAAAGTTATTTGTTTTTAGACATCAGTTGTTTGTTACCTTTAAACCCTTTGTTTATCACATGACCTATCTATAGATATGAACATTCCTCATTACACATTTAATAGGACCATGTCTAATCCAAATTATGAAAACTTTGTGACCAAGAACCCTTTTATTCAAGAGTTGTCTAATGATGTAGCTTATGATACATATCCCTATCCATATTATAACATTTTATATGTTGAACAAAGGCATGACCCTTTAACATAGTATTTGGTGATGCCACCTTCTTATCTAGGCCCTCATCCTTTGACTTGTATTAGCAACCAATCTCCATAATGCCCAAAGATTACCATTTCAGGCCCTCATCCTTTGGGTTGCACTAGTAACCAAATTTTGCAACACCTAAGGATTACCATCATAGGCCCTCATCTTTCGAACTGCATTAGCAACCAAGCTCTACAATTCCCAAGGATTACCATTTTAGTATAATACCTCTATGTCGAACCACTATAGATAATTCATCTTTGTCTCACTATTATAGGTGGATACCCTGCTAGGTGTGTGGAAATATCAGTGAGAGATATATAGTATTATCTTAATTGTAACTGAGTTTGATCATTTGTGTTGCTCTATATTATAGACTTTATTATTTTGTGTTCAATGGATTATTTTATTGAACTAATCTAGGTTTATGATTTGTGTCTCAATATACTAGTATTTTTGGATATATATATATATATATATATATATATATATATATATATATATATATATATATGTATATGTGTATATATATATATGTATATATATATATATATATATATATATGTATATATATATATATATATATATATACATATACATATATGTATATATATATATATACATATATATATACACACATATATATATACATATACATATATATATATATATATATATATACATACATATATACATATATATACATACATATATATATATATATACATACATACATATATACATATATATACATACATATATATATATATATATATATATATACATACATATATATATATATATATATATCTACATACATACATATATACATACATATATATATATATACATACATATATATATACATACATACATACATATATATATATACATATATACATATATATATATATATATATATATATATATATATATATATATATATATATATATATATATATATATATATATATATATATATATATAATTACTCATGTTACATATTATCATAAATATTTAACATCTTATTCAAGTTTATAATAAATAAATAAATGAGAGAATATTTTTAATACAATTTATTAACAAAATGTTATATTTTGCTTCCTAACAGGTGAAAGATTAAATAATTAATATTAAGATGCTTCTTAGACTAATTATTACTTGTATTATTAAGTTGTTTTAGTGGACCCTAAACCAAGTGAGGTCATGACTAGACCCACTTGGTGGGTAACCAAAGATGTGGTGGGACTAGTTAGGGTTTTAAAGATAAAAATAATAAACAAAGTGGAGGGAAAAGGATCAAAATAAATTTAGGGTTTTGAAGCCTCATTTTCTTCTCCAAGTTCTTGCTCCATAAGCATTTCCGTTATCAAGGGAGCCAAACAAGAAAGGGAGAAGAAAGAAAAGAATGAACTCAATTGAATATATTTGATCCAGGTGTACTCAGACAAGTAAACACTCCCTCATGGATCTATCTGTTATTATTCTCAATTTTATAAATGGGTCAAACAATGAATGTTAGCTTCTTTTAGATTTTTGAAACAAGTGTTTTGCTTGATGGGTTATTTAATAGGACCGAAACTCCCCAAAGCTCTAACACAACTTGTCAGATTTAAGAGCACACATGATTACCATTGTATAAGCAATTAAACATGTGGAATAACCAGAAGAACAAATAACTATCAATGAGAAAACACACAGACTATGAGAGGCAACACACAATTGTATTCAACTCATTACAAAGGAAATTACAATAAAGAGATCACTCTCTTCTTCCACCTCTGTGAAGCTTCCTCCTCAAGGGCTCCAAGTAATCTTCCCACCTGAGTAATCTTCTCTCATAGGTCACAACACACAGCTAACACAAGCTGTTGTTCACCTCATTGTACATCTGTACAATCGAGTACGAATCGGTACTCCAAGTAGATCTCTCCATGATCTTACTGATGTATTGCTGTCACCTTGGACCCTGGCCAACCGCCGATCTCTGTCTGACCCTCGCATACACACATCCCTGCATAGCAAACTTGATCTTACTTAAACATACATGGGGAATCCTACTTGATTCCACCATGGGAAGAACTCTCCAAGCTTCACATAGCTCTTCTGCAAATTCTCCACATAACAATACAGCCCATGAGTCTATTATATAGATCTCATGCATACACTGATTAGACTTGCTACTCAAGACTTCGAACAAGTCTTTAACATGCAAACTCTGCATTCACTTAACTGACTGTTCGTTAACAGCAGTTCAGACCGCTATAGGCGACCGACGTCAATCCCTGCCATCCTGGAGGTGACCGACACCAGCCAATATTCTGCTGATGTCGGTTTCCCTTCTGCGTCCCCTGACCGACGTCGGTGTGGCCTACCAACGCCGACAACTGAATACTCTCAGAAACCTCTATTTGCAACAAGGTGTAGCTTTTAGCTCCACACCCTAACAATCTCCCACTTGGAGATAAATAGCTGCGCCTGTACTTAAACCAGTACTCTGTCTAATCTACATCCTGGCTTGTATTCCTCTTCAAGCTCCCACTTGAAGACAACCCACCACACTCCTTGTGGTGTTAAACTTGTGCCTGATTTTCTTCATTCTCATTGTACCATCTTCTGCCTTGCTATACTCCCACTCAAATAGCAACCCCTGTGAGTAACCTATAATCAACAAATACTTAACAGATCTGGGCCATCTGTTAGTCAAACTCACTCTGAGAACATCCAACCTCGCTCTGATACCAATTGATAGGACCGAAACTCCCCAAAGCTCTAACACAACTTGTCAGATTTAAGAGCACACATGATTACCATTGTATAAGCAATTAAACATGCAGAATAACCAGAAGAACAAATAACTATCAATGAGAAAACACACAGAATATGAGAGGCAACACACAATTGTATTCAACTCATTACAAAGGAAATTACAATAAAGAGATCACACTCTTCTTCCACCTCTGTGAGGCTTCCTCCTCAAGGGCTCCAAGTAATCTTCCCACCTGAGTAATCTTCTCTCATAGGTCATAACACACAACTAACACAAGCTGTTGTTCACCTCATTGTACATCTGTACAATCGAGTACGAACTGGTACTCCAAGTAGATCTCTCCATGATCCTGCTGATGTATTGCTGTCACCTTGGACCCTGGCCAACTGTCGATCTCTGTCTGACCCTTGCATACACACATCCCTGCATATCAAACCTGATCTTACTTAAACATACATGGAGAATCTTACTTGATTCCACCATGGGAAGAACTCTCCAAGCTTCACATAACTCTTCTGCAAATTCTCCACATAACAATACAGCCCATGAGTCTATTATATAGATCTCATGCATACACTGATTAGACTTGCCGCTCAAGACTTCGAACAAGTCTTTAACATGCAAACTCTGCGTTCACTTAATTGACTGTTCGTTAACAACAGTTCAGACCGCTACAGGCGACCGACGTCGGTCCCTGCCATCCTGGAGGTGACCGACGCCGGCCGATATTTTGTCGATGCCGGTTTCCCTTCTGCGTCCCCTGACCAATGTCGGTGTGGCCTACCGATGCCGGCGACTGAATACTCTCAGAAATCTCTGTTTGCAACAAGGTGTAGCTTTTAACTCCACACCCTAACAGTTATTTGTATTCAAAATTTATCAAAAAACCCTATATTCGAGATGTGGTTTAAAAATGGTATAGATAATCACACACACACACACACACACACACACACACTGTACATACCTCCTCCCTACTTGATCAGGTTTAAAAAATAAATATAAATTCATATATATATATACATACATACATACATACATAAATATGAATTTATATTTATTTTTTAAACCTGATCAAGTAGGGAGGAGGTATGTATTTTATATATATATATATATATATATATATATATATATATATATTACATACCTCCTCCCTACTTGATTAGATTTAAAAAATAAATATAAATTCATATATATATCTTATGTAAATAATAATAATAATAAATAAAAAATTATACCATGTATGTAGCTATGTGCTATGCACAATGTGTAGTTTATATAAAAAAATATAAAAAAAAGAAATAAAAATATATATTAAAGAAAATGTATTTTATTAAAAATAAATTTTAAGGACCAGGAGAAGGGGCATTGCTGAGCTGACTCCTAACCCCCTCCCATAATAGGGAGGGAAGAGGGGTTGACAAACTGACCCACTCCCCTCCCTTACGACCCAGCCACCATGGCTATTGGCCATGGTGACTAGGGCTTTCCCTTTGTATTTTTTAAAAAAGAAAAAAAAATGCATAATAAATTTTATATTAAAAATAAATAAATCAACCAACAGGTAAAATTTATATTATATACTTTGTATTTTATAATTTGAATTTATAATTTATGTTTTATAAATCTTAATTTAAGAAATTACAATTTATAATTTATTTCAATTTTATAATTCTTATTTATAAACTATGTTTTACAAATTATATTTTAAAAATTACAGTTTACAATTTATAATTATATTATAATATATATTTATATTTACAATTTGTTTTTAGTTATATTTTACAATATATCTTATATTTGATGAACGAAGATAGTCATAGTTAAGTGGAAAATGATTATAATGTAGAGTGTATATATTGAATACCATATAATAAATATATTGTTATGATGGAAATTGGGGTCTTATAAAGATATTAACATATTATAAGTGAGATTGGTATACTGACAAGTAGGAGGTACAAATAAAAGGTAATACATAAAATATTACTTAAATATAGAGGAGTGGTGGCTAAAATATAGGTACATTATATATATATATATATATATATATATATATATAATTTTGTATAATGTTCACGATTTTCAAAATATGAGATTAATATATCATGATTATTAAGCTAGGTGAAAAATTGACATGATATAATGCAAGAGGTAGTAAAGAGCTAAGCTCAATAATTTTTTAAATAACTAGTTTTAATAACAACAATGTGTCAGTGAATATAAGTGGGGTATAAAGAGAAATCAATAAATTGTTACCTATCTACTATTTATTACATTTTTATAAAAATATGTTTATATATATTATAATATATATTATCATTAATAGAATGAATGTATAAATTTTCATTGCTATCTTATTTATGATTCTATAAAAAGAAAGAAAAATATTGTGAGGGCATTTTTTTACTTGTTCAATGTAAGCTGACCCATCATTGCCTATGTCGCAGTGTAGGAGAAAGATCTACTAGTGACAAACACCACATATAAATGTTATACCTGATATATTGATATTTTTATCATTTAAAATGTTATTCAATTTGTGTGTTGTAATTTATTTTGATTATATGTCCTTTTTAATTTGAAATATTTGTAAGGTTGTTCATGAGGATTGTCTTTAGTCTTGAGTTAGCTTGTTGAAAAAACCATGTTGTGACTTATGTTATTAATTACCATAAAGATTGCTATAATAATTTATTATATTAATGTCCAATGACATTCCTTAACCTAAGTCAACAACATTTCATTATAAAATTTATTGCATTGTTACTAGATGTAGACTAACGCATGTCTTATAGAGTTAATTCAGTAGTATTTTGGATTAATAAATTTTGTAGTACTTGAATTATAGTTAGATGTTAACACTAGTGTTGGGAATAACTATTGTTTAATAAATAGCATTGAAATTATTATGTGGTAAGATAACATTGATAATCATAAACTTGGAAAATAAATGAGGTTATTTCATTATCATATTATGAAATTATAGATAAATCTTAATGGGTAAACTAGCCAAACAACTAACTCTAAGCTAATGAATTCTTCTCTGAATATTATAAATGTCTCAATGTGAATAATGTAACTTTCCATTAGATTTAGTGTCGTAGAAAACCTTTGGGGTAGGTTGACCGTTGTGGGTTTATAAGTATCATTTAGAATCTTGTTAGATTAATGTGTGTTTTGAGATTAAATTATATCTTGTGAATATCATGGATAGTTACATCATCTCTGATATCATTTGGTAGATGGTTAGGTAATGGTGTGTGTTAATACAAGATTTTGTGCAAGTTCACATTATAAATTCTTTGTTTCAAAATCAACCAAATCGGCCTAGAGAGAAGCTCTAAATTAATTCCCAAAATCAAGTTTTTATGAAACAAAAAATTGAACGCTATAGATTTACCTCATGTGAATCAGATTATATGACCATTATTCTTCTATCTTGATCCATTGACTTTGATTAAACTAATATTGAAGGCATTTAACCATTTTCAGCTCCAGTGTTCCCTTTTCAGCTTACGAAGTTGATTCAAAACTAAGTTGCCAAAAATACCTATAGAAATATTGTTGAGGTACCAATGTTTGATAGTGATTGGTTTAACCTTTAAATTTATATTGGATTTTTTTAGTTATTTTGAAAATATTTACTATTTTTAGTGGCCCTATTCTGAACCCAATTTATTCAAAATTTGCTCAGTAGAATAATTTTCAACATGAAAACCCATTTGAAATGTTGAGTTATTTTAGCACTTAAATTTTTGTATTTTATTTATGTAGGTCCTTAGTAGTATCCTAAGTCTAATAGATTGTATAATAACTTTCAAAAATTATTTTCCCTTTGTGGAAGCATTTTTCCCATCGGCATTTCTTATATGATTTAACGATTTTGAGACTATACTAAAGGGTGAGCTAGTTAAGTATGTATGCTTTAGGATTAAGTATTTACTGTCCAACACAAATAGTTAAACTTGGTTATCATATCCATGGGTTGTATGATGGTTATATGAAAATTTGAGTAAATTTGAATCTTGGTTGATCTCTTAATTTTATTGCACTTGAGGTCCTAGTTGTAGTGTTTCCTTATCATCAAATCATTGGCAAATTGCATTTATTATAATTGGGGATAAGCTTGAGTGAATATATAATTGGTAGAAATTAAACTTGAATACATTTAAATATCAAATTAAAGTGTACTATCATAAATTAGTTCTAGTATAGTTGACCGATCTTGTTGCAGTGAGCTTGTCAAATGCCTTGATGAATCTTGCACTCCAAGTTGAAGGTGAACAATAATGTAGTAGACAATGTACATTGATTATAAGTGCATCCCTTTAAGGTTAATTTTTTTAGTGTGCATGGGTTATAATATGCACACAATCTTAGTGTGCATGTATATATATGGGTTATTAGTTGGAGTGTTCACTTGTGTGAAGACAATGTTACACAAAAAAAATGGTAGCATTTTTATGGATTTTATTTGAGTTTTTTCAAGGTAAAATTTTGGACGTTACATTTTGGTATCAAATCCTAGGTTCAACACTAGGAGCTCAAGGGGTTGTGTTTGGTATTTGTGATGATGTTTTGAGACTTATCATCACAATATTTTTTTATTTGTTTATACTCACAATGAGTTGAGAACATAAGTTGAACTGTTGATCATGTGGTTAGAGATTGGGTAAAGTTACCATGAGTTTGGATTGGTGACTTTGTTGGCATGCCTATACTTCTAGTTATTGTTTTATGTTATACATATCATGTGATATAAAATATTTTTAAAAGGTAGTGTATCTTAATGAGTGCTTATGAGTGTGTAGTTTTTGTAGGTGTATTGTGTCGTATCTTTATCTTATTCACTCCCTAAGTATTCTATTATAATTAACTAAGCTTATTTTAGAGGGAGAGTATAGGATTCATATTCCACAAGCTTTCATTATGCAATGATTATAATTTTTGAGTGTTTTGCCCTTATTTTCTATTATATTATTCATGAGGTATAAAGATGATAGAGTTATTGTTAATGAAGAGGAAGTGATAAATATTTGTGGTATGTAGTGGTTATTGGTTTGCATAAGTAAACTAGTGAGAGTTATAAGGCTTTACTACAAATTTATAACTTAAATTAGTTATGAGATGATATTATATATCTTGAAGTGATTGTTCTTTGATTGAAGCTTGATCTCATATAAATTAACGCATTTTGATTCTGTAAATAATCTTACAATGTTAAGGTAAAAGTGGTAATAATAGGTATATTATATACTTATCCAATTGTTGAAAGTTATTCAATGAAGAATTAAAAACTTATCTCTTAGTAATGCAAAGAAAATATCATTTATTGATATATTATATGTTTATTTGAAATGCTTAATTAGTAACTTATTGGTTTGTTTTATTATAAACATTTTTTTTGTATTTCTATAATATATTGATGGATTGATTAATTGTTGTTATTTGAGGAGTTACAACTTGTAGGGTCATTCTGGCCATGGAAATACCTTGAGTAAGTGTAATTTGTCTATGTTCATGACTTTATATCACTTCATGAGGATACCTAATCTATTAAACCTGTTACAAGGTTAAGTAGGATTGGTTTTCTTTTCTATAGACCTTTTTGAGATCTTTCATTGCTTGCTTTTATCTATCTAGAAACCAAGTTATATCATTAATAGAGTAATTATGAGATTTATTACTTTATGCTATGTATAAGAAGGAAATTGGAATTAATAAACTAAAAACAAAAAAAAAATGATGAAAAATAAAACTAACTATTAATATTGAATTAAGTAAGAACTTGTAACCTTCTTCTGTCAGAGATTCCTTAATGAAGGATCAATGATTATGGTAGATTACTATGATAATGTAGCCACATAGGTTTTGGACTTAGATTCTGAAAGTGAAGTAAGAACAAGATAATTATGATAAATAGGGTATTTGGTGTTGTTAATATTTACAATAGGGAATAAGTTATGTCATTTGATTGGTCAAATATGTTACAGGAATTATTGATACTTCTCCTTGTTCAGTATACTTGAAATGAATTTAGTTGTGTTAGTTTCATCGATTGTGGGTATTACTATATGATACATTTGGACATCTATATTATTTTATGGTTAGGATAGAGGATAATGATGACATTAGAGATATTATATCTATTATTTGGGCCTATGAGTTTGCTTTGACCCTTATGAGAAACCCATAAAATTATGTTATGTTATTTTGAAAGTTGTCCCAATTGTCATGAAACTATCTAAGTCTAATATCTATGTCATTCATGTATGACCTCAATGTGTGAAGTTATGTGCATATATAATTATAAGACTACATAAATCCCTACAACATTAGCGCAATCAATAAACCTTATAAATGATGGATTTGTGCCATGTAATTAAACTTGTTGTGAAAATGTCATGTGTTTATGACTGAGTACTTACATGATGTTATGTTGTTAAGTCTAGTTGTATAATTGTGTATGTGTTGTGGTAACCTTGTATGTAACCCTTATGTGTAAATTTTGTGTGAAATAACAACCCTTCCTCAGATAAATTGATATCTTAGTGAAGCTAATGATTTTGGTGATGTATAGTTGTAAGCTATGGTATAAACCCTCTTTGTATTACCTTGGGATATTATGATATCAGACATACAAATTGTTAGTATTTACCCCATTTGATAGTTTAGATATTATAGCAAAGAGTAGTAGTCAATGGGCAACACTCAAACAGTTTTCACTTTATAGTATTTTGGTCATATATACACCTTCAACAAGTTATGTTTTTGACATGGTTATTCTATATGGGTTATGTTAATTGATATCAGATGGGTCACATGATAGTCAAAGATATGGGATAATATGATCACTTTTAAGTACTTTTATATCTATATGATGTTGAATATGGGAGTTGTGCAGTTGATGTGTATTATGACACTATTATATATGATGATGTGTAGTTATTGCTTTACCTCTACTAGGTAATTTACATATATTTTCTTATTTATAAGAGGTAATAAAAATTATTATTTATACCTCTAGGAGGTATTTGAGATGGCTCAAATCTCTGGGTGGTAATCAGGTTACCTCTTACTCTAGGAGGTAATTGAGATTATTTTATTCCTTCCCCCCGTGGGTGACTTATAAAGTCACATAGTGTGCGTGATGTGATCTATTTTCATATATATTTGACCAAAACCATTTTGTTTATTGCACCTTATTTTTTTAAATTTATTTGGAAACCAACATTATATTTTATTTTATTTGAAAATTTTTAATCAATTGACTAAATATGAAAATTGTTGTTGAAACTAACAGTTTAGATTTTTGGTTCTGATTTTAATCACTTGGATTGTTGATGAGACTAACTATTTGAATTTTTGTTGAAATTATTTTGATCATTTGATCTCATTTTTTATTGGTTTATGCCTTTACATAATTTAAAGATATTATTTTATTTATTTTTATGATTATTGTGTTAGTTTTCCATGTATACATATGTGCATAACTATTACACCAATCGCGTGGTATGGGGGATAAGAAGTATCTTAGAATATAGCTAGTAAGATTGTGATGGGGAACTTATCACTCAGGATGAGATACCATCTTTTCCACCTGACTAGACATGGTGGTTAATTATCACTTATTATTTTGCTAGTTGAGAAGTCTAAGTAGTGACGTTTAATCTAGTTGGGAGGTATAAAATGATACGTTGATGATGAGAGGCCTAAGTAGATGATTCATATGTAGATATTACTTAGTCATTTATGCACATGTATGCTTATTTTAGCATAGTTCAGTGGCATAATAAGTTTGCATAGTTCAATATGGTTCAATATTTGTCTATATTATTTGGCAGGGATTACTTTTATGTTAGCATATTGTACTTTCACTATGGGATGGTGTTGTAATTTTTTACTATGATTCATGATAGGATAAAATTATTGGTATACATACTGCTAGTTAGCATTATATTATGATAGAGTATTCTTGGGATTTAGATGACATGGAAATAAAGTGGATGACAGTATGGTTGTTTGACACTATGGAAACTATTTGTAGAAACACTATCATACTTATTAATTCAAAACAATCATTAATTATAATAGATAGTGAGTAAAATATTCATAATGTTAAAAGATGTAGAAAATACTAGAATTTGAATCATGAAAACAAGATTAATGTTAAGATCAAATTATTGTTGTCCTCCTTAGCTAGAGTCTTGCATCGGGAATGATGATTTTATAAGAGATAGAGAATGTAATACCCTTGTGTCAAACCACTATAGATAATTCATCTTTATTGCACTACGTAGGTGGAGACCTTATTAGGTGTGTGCAAATCTCAATGAGAGATGTCTATTATTGTATTGATTGTAATTGAGTCTACTCATATACGTTGTTCTAGATTACAGACTTAATTATTTTGTGTTAGATGGATTATTTTATTGAACTAATCTAAGTTTATGATTTGTGTCTATATATATATATATATATATATATATATATATATATATATATATATAATTGCTCAATTTACTTGTTACCGTAAATATTTAACATCTTACTCAAGTTTATAATAAATAAATAAAAGAATATTTTTTAACATACTTTAATAAAAAATATTATATTTTACTTGCTAATAGGCAAAATATTAAATAATTAATATTAACTTGCTTCTTGGACTAATTATTACTTGTACTATTAAATTGCTTCAGTGGACCCTAAACTAAGTGAGGTCATAACTAGATCCACTTAGTGGGTAACCAAACATGTGGTGTGAGTAGTTAGGGTTTTAAATATAAAAATAATAAAATAATAAAGTGGAGGGAAAAAGGTTAAAACCAATTTAGGGTTTTAAAGCCTTATTTTCTCTTTCAAGCTCTTGCTCTATAGGTGTTGTTGTTACCAAAGAAGCTAAAGAAGAAAGAAAAGAATGAAGATTAACTGAATGTATCCGATCTAGGTGTACCCAGGCAAGTAAACACTCCCTCATGGATCTATCTATTCTTTTTCTTAGTTTAGTAAATGGGTCAAACAATGAATCTTATCTTCTTTTAGATTTTTGAATCAGGTGTTTTATTTGATGGGTTGTTTGTATTCAAAGTTTATCAAAAAACCCTCTATTGAAGTTGTTTGAAAATGGTGTGTGTGTGTGTAGGTATGTGTTATGCGTAACATGTAGTTTATATAAAAAAAGAAATAAATAAAAAAATTAAATATGTATATTATTAAAAATAAATTTTAGGGAGCAGGGACAAGGCACAAATGAGCCAACCCCTGCTCCCCTCACATAATAGGGAGGGAGGAGGGGTCAACCAACCAACCCACCCACTTCCCTTCCCTATGACCTAGCCACCATGGCAACAGGCCATAACATCTAGGGCTTGTCCTTTGTATTTTTTTTAAAAAAAATACATAATATATTTATATTAAAAAATAAATAAATCAACCAACAGATATATTTTATATTATATACCATGTATTTTAGTTTATATTTTATAATTCATAATTTAAGAAATTACAATTTATAATTTATTTCAATTTTGTAATTTGTATTTATAAACTATATTTTATAAAATATAATTTAAAAATTATAATTTATGATTTATAATTATATTATAATATTGAAATGATTTCAATTTTTTCTTTCTTTTGAGTGTCAATTTATTCAAAGTGCAAGTAGAATTAAGAACATAGTTCACTTTGCATGATTGAGATTCATATAATGCACCCACAACCCATAACTAAAGTTATGCATGTATGATTCCATTCATACATAATTTTCAATATTCAAATAATCAAAACATATAGCATTGCATTTAATATCCAAGACCCTTAATGCCAAAGAATCACTGCACAAACGAAATCATGTCTTAACCATAATTATATAAGACATAACATATCCACATCATTCTATAGGAATGTATAAGCTGCCAATGATGTCTTTACTCATTTAACTTCATACATATAAGACATATGCAATGGTACTATCCTATATGGATCTTTATACCAAGATCTCATAATTTAAGGATCATTACACCATATTAAATCATATACTCATGCAATAGTATCATGCTGTATTTACCTCATAGGGCCACTTGCCAACATCAAAGGTAATGTAATTATAAAAAATAGTCACTTATTACAGTCATATAAAATAAATAATTTATTTTACAAAAATTTTATAGATAATGAAATCAATAATTTACATGGCTCATGAATTAATTTTTAGCACTCTAAAAATTCATGCATCCAACTAACAACCAACTCAAGTTATTTTTAACTTGGATGTAGCTTACCAATTTTTTTTTTATTATCATAATGCATTATTTCTAAAGAAAACATATCCTTTGTCAAACATCATACAAGATCAACAAGTAAAAATAATAACTCTAAAAAATTATGTTGCAGGAAGAGCATTCAACTATTGCAGGATATCTTTATTTTAATAATAGAATATAGTCATATTAGAACTTGATTTTCTCCTTTAATATTTAATAAAAATACATAAAGTTATGTATTTTGAAGGTTAAATCAATGATATTAAAACTCAAAAAATATTTTTGATAAAACTCTTTGAACTATGAGCAGCAACAACATCAAATTTGAGTTTATACAAAAAATTATAGCATACACTTTTACATTGCAAAAAGTTGCTATAGTAATAAGACATAGGAAGAGTAATTTTTAATCATGTTATATTAATAAATTAATCACTATAAAAAGTAAGAATAACTTCAAACATATCATGTAATTTTAGAATGAAAGAGCATCCACCAAATGATCCACACAATACCCCGACCCATCTTATGAGCCCTCTAATTGGTGGCCCTCCTCACCCCAACCATTAGCTAGGTGGTGGAGTCAACCATTCAAGCTTTGAGAAAATGTGTGAGCAAGATATTTTAGCCATCAATAATTAATTTACAAAAATCACATAATATTATTAAATAGATGAGCCATAACATCATGTACCAATAGTGCCAACAATAATACACTAAAAATTTCACAAGTGTCACTTGCATAATGACTTCTCAGATCTATCAAGCATCCAACATAGGATGAATCATCAAGATTTACAATTTTTGTTTTTATTAGTCAAGATAAAACAAAATCTCATTTACATTTTGACTCAAGCAAGCAAAATGTAAGAGGTAAAATAAGAGCAAACAACTTCTTTGCACCAATACATCTAAATCCATCAAAATCAAAAAAAAAAAAAAAAAACCAAAATAAAAATATGCAAGCTTTGCTATGGTGCTATATTTTCATAGACTACCATTAAATATTAGTAGAGCCAAACAAAAATTACAATGGTAAAAACTCAACAACTGAAAAATAATTACAATAGAAAGAGGCACCCATTTAATCATTAAATAAAAACTACATAGAAAATAAAACACTCAGCATACTATTTTAAGGCAACATTTTCCAACCATAAATAAAATAGAAATAATAAACAATATTTTAATATTTAATTCACAAAATTATTTAAATAATAAATCTAATTTTTAAACCTTATATACCAAGTAAATTTTTTAACACACAACTGGGTATGAAACCCTAACTTCATATAGCCATAAAAAGATAAACTCTAGTAAAAAATAATAATGCATCACTTACTTGACAGAAATATATTCTATGAAGAAGAAAATAAACTTCTATTTGATTACCCTTCATCAAAAATGAAATTTTTGTCTAGATCCATTTCATTTCTTCCATGCCTTGCTCTCTTTTTCTCCCTTTTATTTAGGCATAAATTTTCTCAAGCCATTAAAGCCTGTTAAGATAAATTTGTAGCCAACATTACTCTCCATGACTGTCATTTTCTTCTAGAGTTTCTCTCTCAAAAATCAACACAACCAAAAGATATTCTTTTTTCCAAGTAAAAATAATCGATTCCTCTTTTGCATGAAGAGTCAACCCCTAAAAGTGATATTTTTCTTTAATGAATAAGGTTTTAATTTATGTTTTTAATTTTCCTTCTTTTTATTTATTTATAAATAGATATAATTTATTATTATTTTATTTTTATTTTAATTATAATGCATGACCAAAGTCCATAAACCTTTAATAGTTATCATGACATAACACAAATTTTATTTAATTAAAAATATTAAGCATGGTTACTTATTGTCTACAAATTTATTAAATCAAAGTCATCATGGAGTCCCCCTCTATCATAATGCATTACATTAACCTTCTTAGGGTGTCTTGGCAATAAAACCAAGATAAGAATATTTAAATTAAATAATTTTAATTATAATATGATCTACAGTGAGCAACAAGTTAACAGCCCTGAAATGATATTTAAAATATTTGAGCTTTTAACGGTCCAAATAAAAAAAGATAGTTGTGACAAAAATATATCTTATCACCAAGCCAACACACACATGTCACCAAATAAATAAAATAATAAAAACTAAAAATAGACACAACTTTAATCAAATGAAATTAAAAAAAAATATCAATCACGATTAAATGAATAAAATAAGACAAAAAAGAGACATAAGACATGCTACAACTGTTCAAAGACTAGATGGCTAATTACCGTTATATTTATTATCAAGTGTTGGTGTTACCTAACTCTCACTATCTCCACCATTATTATCCCAACTACCAAAATCTACCACCAATTTAGCTCATATACTTGTGAACCTTGCAGCCACCAAAACATGACATTGATAGTATCTATTCTACATGAATACAAATATATAAAATCTAAACTATATAATCATCACAATATAAAACTATATTGATAATATCATTAATATGCAATATCAAAGTATATTATTGTAGGATCAAAGTATGTTACTGCAGGATAAAAGTATGGTACTGCAAGATAACAATATATTGCTACAAGATAATAATATGTCGTTGTAAGATAACAATATGTTGATGTAGAATAATAATATGGTTTTATAGGATAATAATATGTCACTATAAGATAACAATAATTAGCATCTATATGTAAACATCAGATGATAAACACTAAAAAATATGCTAATACATATAATAATATCTATTAAAAAAGAGTCAAATAGAAGGTCGTGACATCCTCCCCTTAATGAGGCACTGTTTCAGTGACAAATCAAAATAACGATGGATAGTGTTGTTTAAAACAACTGCATATCTTCTCATGTAGAAAATATTTTACTCAACATGTCCCATTATACTAAGACTTGTTGATGATCTCTCTTCTTTTTTAAGAGTTTGATCAACTATCTGCTGGTTTTATTAGTATACCATTTTACAAAAAGTATAGCAACTAAGTGCAAAATTTAAATCCTTCAAAGCAAAAATTCATTAGTTCATTCTTCTTTAAATAAAGATTCACAAATTTTCATAACTAATGAATAAAATATCAAATCAAAACATCTAATAAAAATTATATTGTAATGTTTTGGTATTTTAACCCTCATATGAGAAAAGGTCATATTTTAGAGCACTCATACATACTTAAATTTTTGTATTCTTTGACATAATTTTAACATGATTTCAAAAATAAGAATCAAAATTTTGAAATTTTCATATTAAAATTTTTAACATAAAATGGACAATGTATAAGAAACTAAAAATTTTATAGTTGAAATTGAAATAACTAGAATATTTCTTCTCAATTACTAACTTGTAATTTATGACAGTAACTGATTTATTATAAAATAATTAAATTTGAGGTATTTTCCAATAAAAATCAGTTATGTTCTAAACATATCTTTGTAATATTCATCATAAAATATAAAAAATCATAGTAATCATACTTGTTATGTGGTCCTTCCATCACTTTAGATTATTCTTAATACATAATTTTTTGTGATTCATCTCAGAATGAAATTAACAACTAGCTAATCATGTTACTATGGTTTCTAAAATATTATTCATGGGTTAATACAATGTCTCACACCAACCACACCAAATATTAGAGAGGCCATCCTAGGCACTCACATGCAACCCTCAAAGTTTTTAGCATGTTCTCCACTAATTTTGTGATCTCACATAATAGTTACAGAGATCTCAATCTCACCATCATTTTACAATTATTTTTTGGCTATGTCTAAAAATTTCAAAACTACCTAATCAAGACTTTAAATTGCTCTTTCTGAGCATGGGCATACATGCTAATCATATCTTTAAACATGTTAGAATATCCCTTTCAAAAATATTCTCTCATAAAAAAATTATTCATTTCATAACATAGCACGTTTGCATTTATAAGCCCACCCGTGCTTACATTACAACAAGTACAATCTTACTATAATGCATAAGAATCTAATTTATATGATCAATTAGTGCTTCACAAGGATACATCAAGAAATTTCACATAGGTTATTTTTACAACCTTCAAGAGGTGGGTAAGATAACACTTAATCCACAAAATGATTATTATGCATGAAGATCCCACGATCAACTTGTGGTACACATGTTATACACACTCGAATGAATCAAGTGACTACCTCATATAAAAAAGATAAGTAGATTTTCAACCTACGAGAGACTCCACTTCATAATCTATATCTGATTTAAATCAATGTGGATATAATGCTTCTTTACCCTCAACCTCACACTTGTATTAATACTCATCACTTGAACAAGACAAGATTACATCACATAATACAATACTATACCCTAATAAATTTAATTAATATATGTTATTTTTTAGAGAAAAATGTTACATCATAAAGTAGTTCATGATCACATTGCTTTATATCAAGAGTTAACAACATAAGGTCACACTTTTTTTATGACATATACATGAAATACTTATGAAATAATGTTCGATAACATAAACAACTACAAAGTTATATGGTATAACATAATCACATATAACATAGGGGTTTACATAACATACAAAATTTTTATATGTAATGAAAAAAATACATGGAATAGGATACACATATTATTCAACTATTTTGATAATTTATGTCAAGGATATTTTCACAGCACAACACACAAGCACACTTACAAGTGAAGCACAAGGGTTCATAAATCCCATTGAGTCACCCGATGTCTAGATGCCATCTAAATGACATTAAATATCCATCATAAGTACCACATAATTAATCTAGATTTTAACCAAATGACACTAAATATGTATCTTAAATACCACATAATCAATTTAGATGCCATTCAAATGACATCAAATATCCATCATAAGCACCACATAATCAGTCCCAAGGATCTCAAATTTAACACACCTTTTTTTTTGAAGGAAGGTGATGTTTTAATAAGGCCCAAAATCTATATCCATAAGTCTCAAAAAGTTACCATTAAAGTTCATGCCTTATGGATTAGATGGCTCACATAATATAAAAATAATAAGAGATCCTCAAAACTTTCTAACTTGCCCAAACAAGTTAGTCACATTCACCCCCACTTGGCCCTCCAGACTTGAGTCACACCCTCGGTCCTTTCAAGGCTATCATACATTGAGTATCATATGAGGGCTCATTTAAACAAGCCATCATCAAACACCAGCCATTTATCTTTTTATTCCAATCATGAACTTTTATCACTAGTCCCCTACTTGGCTTACACAAATAAGTGAAGGGTTGAATAGTGTTGCTTATCCTACATAGTGTGGCCTTGGAAAGGGTGGACTCAGTCAAGGCTCAAGGTGAAGATTACTATCATGAAAATTACAATTTTTTACAATCATTATTTTAACTGAAATTCATAAATTTTAGCACTTTAATATCATAAAATATAGTACTTATTCACTTTCAGTTCACATGATGGTTGCAATCAACCAACCATAGTAGCATTTTAATCGAAAAATCTTCTTGATCTTGCTTTCAAGTCCACCACTTTAGACCCAATAGTACTACCTAAACATCAATCATAATATTTTTTAAATAAAATATTTACGTAGTTATAACCACTCACTTAAAGTGACACATAAAGACAAGAAAATAATACACATTCTTACCATAGATATGAAAACAAAAATGATCACATAAAATCAATAAGTAATTATTCTTTTATAACAAATTTTATTTTAATTTATCCAAAATATATCAACAATAATAGTAGCATCTTATTTTATAATCATTGATGGAAATTCCAACACTACCTCATAATGCTCTATTAATAATTTTTTGTATTTAGTGTTTAATAACACCACCTTCTAAGAGTAGATTTGTCTTGAAACAACTTTGCTCAACTATGAACATCTTATACATATTGAGTCATTTTACTCAACAAAATTCCACTTATCAAAAGAGTGTTATATCAACTTAATAATTCATGTATTTGAACATATATTACATCCAAATATTCAATTCATATGAACAAAATATTATAATTTTTTTACCCATAACAGTTATTAATTATGTTGGGTACATCAAGCTCCAACATTTTTTATAATTTTAAAGATGATTAAAGGAACCTATAATTTATGATATCAATCAAATATCAAAATTCAATCAAAAAAAACTTTTCTGATCTTGATTATAAATCCACCACCTTGAACAAAATAATGTTTCACAAGCACTAGTCATGAAACAAAGCTCTTCTTAGCTTATAATTGTGGCACACAAGTGTCAATAATGAGTTGGAATACCATTCCAACCTCACTTAACTTACTAAATTTTAATTTAGAAATCAATTTATTAGTTCAGGACAAACATAGTTAACATGCTAAGAATCATAATAGGTCAACTTTACCAAATTGCCAATTAAGTCTTTAAGATAAAAATAGGGCCTATTAATTATATTAAAAGCTTTACTTAAAAAGAGAGTAAAAATAGATGCATAAATTATATAAGAGTTATGAAATAAATCCAATTATAACTTAGTTAAATATAGGATTTTGAAGAGTAATTCTTAACTTAACAAATCACAAAAAAAATGAGTTAATATTCATACAACTCATCAAGTGGTCTTGATAATCAAAAAATTATTTAAAGATATTTCTCATAGAATACTTATAATTAATTATCTTAATGCATATACAATAGAATGGTAATGGAAATCAATAACCATTCAAGTCTATCAACCCAAAAATCTCAAATCAGTCCTCAACTAACAAAGATTTTAAAACCAAATGATTCACTCAAGTAAATCAAGTAAATTCTCTCCTCAACTAACATCCCAAGCACAAGCCATCACTTAATCATTTAAGGACTTAATATCTCAATAAAATTTCAATAATTATTAAGTAATTATTTTAAATTCTAAAAATGATCTTTTATCACCTTAACTCATATTGACCCACCTATATAGATCAATCGGTAGTTAAGCGAGATCCATATTAACGCAATTTAAAATTGAAAAAATGTGACTTCAACTGAGGTTATAGAGATTAAAAAATTATGGTAAAAAAAACATTAAGATCCCACAATATTATAAGATTATTGTAAAAATTTGACCGATTTTTGCATACACACTCACACACATATACATTCTATAATATAGAAACTTTCATCACTTCAAGCTTGCATAAAAAATCACTAATCAAATCAAACAAGAGGATAAGTGATTTTATAAGGGTCACACATGATATTATTAAGCATATAAGACATGTATTAGTCTATACAAGGCATATAAATCTAGTCTTGGTTTATTATGCACTCTAGCATATAAGGTTCAATCTAATCTTAGAGTGACAACAAAGACATACATGTGGAGTTCAAACACTACAAGGTATACACATAGAAATTAGTAAAATAATCTTCCATAAGAATATGTACATATAAATTAGGTGTATTTATAGCCATCCAAAGTACATTATGCAACACAATCCCTTTGCAAAGGTATGCATAATCATACAAAAGCTATTTTTTTAAGCATAGGCTCTGATACAAGATTAAATGACCCAATTTTTTTTATTTTGAGTGTCACTTTGTTTAAAGTGCAAGCAAAACTAAGAACATAATTCACTATGCATGGTTGGGATTCATATAATACACTCACAACTCATAACTAAAGTTATGCATGTATGATTCCATTCATAGAGTACCACTAATGAATCTTGTTATAACCACTCAAAAAAATCATCTTAATAGGTCACCATCAATTTATATACCCCACCATTGAGAGATGAATTCTAAAGTCAATGTTTCCTTAAATAACCTATTAGGAGGCGATGAATTTCCACCCATGAGCGAAAATACATGAAAATGAAAGACAAGTAAAAAAACTTAAGGGTCATGTTTGTGTTACCAAAACCATATAGATTTGGGGAGGGCCTTAACAATGTTCATTTCACACTTTAGACTAAAGGGACCAAGGCAAATAATGAGTGATTTTGGTCACTCAATTTTCTTAAAGGAGATGGGAGGAGAGCATACATGCATCAATTCATTTTTCTAAAAACAAACAAATTTCAATAAATAAGTGATATAAATAAAACTCTTAAGAGTATTTATCTAGTGTGAGAGTTCATTTTAATCACCAAAACAAAATGTGTTGTCAAGTTTTTGGCTTCTTGGCATTTTTTGGTTAATAAACTTTGTAAAACTTTGAAAACATCTAAGGCATGAAAAAGAACTAAGTTTATTTTAAAAAATAAAGACAAAGTGTGCAAAATTTAAACATGTTCAAACTAGATTTTTTTCACTTTAGGACTTGTTGATGATGGAAATTGTACCACCAATGAATTAACCCTTTCATCTATTCTGAAGGTTAAATTAGAATCGTACCAATCTAATCGTGGGGGTTCTAAAGGTTCATCTAGGATCCTAAAGATGCGAGAAAATTTTTATTATAAATTTTAAAAAATAATTTATAAGTTATCAAGACAACTTATTGCATTATAAAAATAAAAAACTCATTTATCTAATCATGAATCAGTTAAGATAAGAATATGTAATCTATTCTATTTGATAGAGAAAAACTATGAGTCAGATAGTCTCTTGAAGAATAGAAATATGATTCTATAATATATATGTATTCAAATAATATCTTTGCTTCTTGCTTACAATGTTCTCCAAGTTAACTCTAAAGAAAATTAGAAATAGAAGAAATAAATCAAAGAAAGAGAAAGGGACAAGACACGTAAGCAAAAAAACAAACAACAAACTAACTAAAAAAAGATATTAAGAAAGATAAATCCTAGAGTAAAAGAGTAATGAACTAGTAAAGGATAAAAAACTAAAAAAATAATCTAATCTAAAAAAATACAAATCACAAAGGTAGATAAATATGAAAATAAACTAACTTAAGAAAAATAACCTACTAAGAAAACAAATAATAAAGCTATAAAAATTAACTAAGAACATATTCTAAGGATAAAGAACAACTAAAAGAACTTAAACAAAAACTAATTTAAACTAAGAAACAATCACTAAACAAAATCTAAAGAAAATAAATCTAAAAAATCTAATTACGATAATTATTATAAATAAAGCCAACTAGAGATAAACAAAGACTAAAGATCAAAATGAATCTAAAAAAGAAAAAACTAATTAAGAATCAATTGTAAATATTAGGAAAGCAAAGAGGATCAATATAAGGATTAAAAATAGACCTAGAGCCTATTTGAATTAAATTTAAAATAAGATAACTAATGGACTTAAGTTATGAAATGGATATCAAGTGATCAACTTAGAAAATGAAAAGATTATTATGTCAATAATAAATTAAAATAGATGTAAATATAGATACTTAAGGATATTAATCTATAACAATTGAAAGGAATAAAATTTAAGAAGGTCTATAAAAATTCAAATAAAGAAAGAACAAACATAAACTAAGAACTAATAAGAAAAAAAAAACTAAAATAATTAAAATAGAAAACAACTAAAGATTAAAATTATATTTAGAGATATTGATGAGATGGGGGTGTATTGGTAAAACAACTTGGTTGTTATATGGACCATACAAGTTTAAATCTCAGAGGTATTAGAAGGATGGTTATGACTGTTTCACTGGTATAAGTTAGTTGTGATAGTATTGGTGGTAAAAATGTCAGTTGTGGTAGGAATGTAAATGTTGAGTCTGACAAGAATATTGGGGCAAGGAATGTAAACATCAATTGTGGTAGGAATATTAGTATTCATCAGTTGTGATGGTATTATTGTTATCAGTTTATTGTGGTTGTTGATGTAACTGATTAGTTACTCTGGTCAAAAACTTCGTATATATTTAAAAAAATTATATTTAGAGATAACCAAAATAGAAACAAAAATCAGCTTTAAAAGAAATCTGAAAGATCTATTTATATTAAAGTTAGATTCAAATAATTCACAAAAGGTGTGTGAGTCTCAAAAAGAGAGTCATCTTAGTAGAAAAAGATAAATTTATTGAGAAAACCAACATCTTTTCTCTACAGAAACTTCAATGACATCTTTACAATCAAAATAGATCAATGAAATGTCACATAATAACAAAATGATCATCATTATTTAGGTTGAATACTTAGAATTTATACATAAGACTAAAAATAACAATCATCAAAAGATATTAAGCTTTGAAAAATTTAGATAATCAATATGAAATAATAAATAAAATTGGATATACTTATGTTGCATAAGTAATAACTCAACCTTCAGATAAAGAACTATTGGGTCTATCTGTAATAGTTGTACTATCTCAGAGAAGTTACATAGAAAGAAGAGGTAAATAATTGACTTAAAAAAAATTAAGTCTTCAATACCTGTTGTGCTTCTATCTTCAAATGATTCCTTGATCTCTTCTTATACCTTCAACTTAGTTGCAAAATAAGTTATAACTAACTTTAGTTAGTTATTAGTTAATGTAAACTAATTGACTTTTAACAAAGTTAATTAATTATAAACTAAAATTGATTAAAGACAGATTTAATTAAGACTTAAAAAATCTTAATTGATTAAGACATTTAAAAATAATAGACCTAAGGTACTAATATTAATGGGTGGGGACCCATATTAATTAATAATATAATAAAATACATATTAAATCATAAAATAAATAAGTCAAAATTGATAAATCTTATTCACATTAATCCATAACACATATTAATTAACTTAAGCATATATAATTTTGTCAAAATTTTAAAATTGTTGTATTTATCGAAATTATCAAAATTTATCAAAGTCTGAAAATCAAAGTGTTAAACTAAAATATCAAGTTTTGTCATGAAAGAGTTTAACACTTAAATAAAATTTATCCTTTGCATGACCAATAATCATCCAAATCTGAAAACACTTCAATCACTTATTTGTCTTGTTCATGAAGACAAACACTATATTCCATCTTAGTAGTAGGAAATGTTACTAATCTAGTTCCTAAATCTGTGGTGTTGTCATCAATTTCTAGCTTAATTTTTTTAGCAATCTAACTTCCCTTGGTGTTTCTGACTCAAACTTAGATATTTTTTTTGTAGTCATTTTTTTAGTAATATGAGATGGAATATCTATGGTTTTTTCTCCCAGCATAACCCTGAATTCCCAAATCCAATCTCTTAGACCTTAAGAGAGGCTCACTATGGGCACCAGATAGATTCAATTTTTTACATTTTCTAGTAGGATGTACATGAGAAGGAGAAGGTGCATTAGAAGGATTGACCATCTTCCTAAGATATTTAACATGAGTAATTTCTATTTTAAGTTCTGTGAACTAGTTAGTAGGCAAATGATCATCAATTGGTTCACCTCCAAAATTAGGTGGTTGCGAAGGCAAATTTTGAGAATCATTCTCTAAATGGTGAGATAAATTACTTTAGAAAGTTGTAAAGATTCCAAACTTACAACCATAGAAACTGCTATTACCTCTATAACCCCTATAGGCTAGATTAATAAATAGATTACTCAAAATATCTCAAAATTCAAGATCATAAGCATCAAAGTGAACTGACATTCTTGTCCCTCTATGAAATGTAGGTCCAAAATATTTTATACAAAATTCACCCCTATGAAAACATCTACTAGAATTTGACTAGTTAATATTACTATTAGAATTTTATTACCATCCTCTATTATCATTAATTCTTGTTGATTGGTCCTACCCAAACATACTGGAGAATCTAACATATAACAACAACCTAAGATTGAGAGACAAGTAACTAGGAAACAAACTACAAACTATAATAATCCAACAAATGAAATTGAAGTTGTATTATGACTGAAAAGTACTGTATCAAATAATCTAAATCTCAATATCTATTTTCAAAGAAAAGCTTAAAATTTCAATTTTGAGATTAAACTTCAAATAAAATCTCATGTCTTTCACATTAGCTTTTGTATCCATTCAAAAGTATCCTCATACATTTATAAAGTTTCATGCCATTATCATTTTCAACACAATCGATTGATCTAATTCAAATTTTTACATAATAATTCCAATTTATAACACTATCAATCACATTTTATATAATGAAACTAGACATCTAGAAATAAAATTTCTAGAAACATGTTTAAACCAAACTAAAACCAACACATCTTTATGAATCACAAACCATGATATTTTCAAACCACAAACTTATGAATCAAAATCTCACAATATGTCAAGAACTTTTGATGCACCAAAATCCTATAATTATTTTAATGTAAATCATTTTGTGTAGGTAAACATATATAACATATTGACCTTTTACATATCTTTAGATAACCTTAACATATGATTTACAAAAATAAATAATCACATATGTAACTACAACCGTGAGCACTAAATTTTTTCAATATTTTTTAGGGTCCATACCATCACTATTTACATACTCATTCATCTCTTTGTCTAGGAAATACTTAAGAATTAATCACAAATATAAACCCAATTTTTGATATCAGTTCCAGCTAGAAGATATATTCATACCTGGTTGTCCAACAACACTCCAAAAACCAAAACAAACAATTTTGTGCATGGTGACAATCAAGAAAGATTTGAAAACTTTCCAAAATTTATACAATATATGAAAGATTGTCATCAACTTCAATAAACTGAAAACAATATGACATTAAAAACATCTACATGTTGGAGAGTTACCCAAGCATATGCCATGAACAAGAACCCTTAAAATCCCAGATTTTAACCATGATTCAAAAATCATCAAAATCCTTGACATATCACATGTAACTAGTCTAAGAAATTTCTTAGTCTATTCTATACTCAGCTTTAAAAAATAGATTTATCTTTTCATTTACCCAAAATATGCAAGTGACCCTTTATTCTGAGATTGATAAACATGTACCACTATCACAATTAAATACTTTTTGAAACAACTTTACAAAAAAATAATTTGAAAATATATAAAACCTATGCCTTGTATTTTGACATTCAACTAAACTAGAGGTTATCATTCATTTATTACTAAAAAAATATTTAGATTTCCATGCACATAATCATATTGTTTCATGCATAACAAAGTAATATCCCTAAAACTTCAAAGAAACCATTTTAACCTTCAAAAATCTTGCATGGAAATAAACTTGTATATTTTCCACATTATTATTCACATTTCACCATTAAAACCAGACAAGAAGTAATGAGATCTTTCATTCAAACATATATAATCTCAACATAGCTATTATTTCATTGAACTTATAATTTACTCATAAATACCTCCATATTTCTAAATAGATTGATGATAATTTGTAAAATCATACTTGGTGTCACTTTCCCAAAATCTCATTACAGTCAACCTCCAAAATCTCTACGTGATCTCAAAGAGCCAGAGCTTCACTCCAATAGAAGAGCTTGTGAAAATGACCAAAGATCAAGAAAAACAAAACTTATATCCACCAACCTTCCATCATAACTATTTAATTAACGTGTTACTTTTCCATTAGCTCAATCTTATTATTGTGTACTTCAACAACACCACTGAATTATTTATCAATCTAATCAAACTTAGTAATAACTATCCTTCATACTAATTTCTTTACTAAGCTACATCATTTGAGGAGATCAATTAGTCATTAATTTTAATATACCACCAAATACTCATCTTGATCTCAAAGTATTGAGATTATGCTTTTACATTTAACACCCATGCCAACTCATATGCCACAATGAATGTCAGTTAGTCTCTAAGTCAACTAAATGAAAATGCATTGAAAATGTTTCATGATGAACATTAGGGACCATGACACTTAGTGCATTAGGCTAGTTCCATGATGAACACTACACAATATAACTACCCATGTCTTAGCCTCGTGATTATGAATTACACCTTGAATGCTAAGATAGGTTTTAAAAGTATTTTGAAGACTTTAAGTATGTGATCAAGACATACACTTAAAGTTTAAAACCTTTGAAACTTTAGGTCATAAACATATATCTTCTATGTTTTTCAAAAATTATATTGTATACTTTGAACCATTGATAGAACCTTGTAAGGACAAAACTCATAACATAGAATAGACCTTCTAGAGTTATCATGTGAACCATAAACCATGTGATTAAGTAGTCAAATCACTAGATGATCCAACAAAGAGAAAGATTGTAGGCTAGGTGAAGTAAAATTTCAATATTTCAAAATGATTCAAACACATCATGTCATCAATAATGAATTAAACTAAGCCATAAATCAATATTACATCATAAAAAAAATATTTCAAATGCATTAACCTTCAAATGCAATGTTATTTCAAAAATTATATTTCATTATCCATTTTGAACCATGAATAAAATAAACTATGAAGATCAAAGCAACATCATAAATCAACTCAAATAACATAAAACTAAAAGTTTATTGATCAACTAAAACTATCAAATTTGAACAAATTATGAATATCAAAATAATTGATCACATTATAACTATATATACATATTTTATTCATTTATCCACCATGCTTTTTGAAATGACTCAAAACATAAATAAAATTTCATCAATAAATAATTATTATTTCACAATAAAAAATGCATCTAAAAATAATATCAATCAATAGGGTCCCTGACACAGTTTTAAGCTTCATGATAGGGTCATCTCTAAGACAAGTATAAATTTTTGAAAAATTTAGGAGGGGTGATGTAGAAAATAGGCATAATAGGACATTTAATTTTTATAAGGTTTTTCCTGATTAACATCTGAAAAGTGAATGAGAAAATAATATTTTGGATTGAGCTCTCATGTTTCTCTATTTTTTCTGTCTCAGAGATCGACATCAATCCACATAGGGATTAATACTAGTCTACAGGGATCGATGTCGATCAATATAAAGGGATCGATGTTGGTCAACATATATCAACATCAATTTCTTTCAAAACACAAAAAATAAAAATATGGTTTGACAAAAATATTTTTAGCCAAATGAACTTTAAAACTGGTGAATAGCACTAGATCTTGTAGGTAATTAGTCAATCAAAGAAATTTTAGGCTCTTAGAAACAAAATAAAAACCAAAAACACAATAAAAACTTGTTAATCATGTTTCTATCATGCTATATTCTACACATAGGACTTGACATCGGTTCTATTGGGATCAACGTCAGTCTTATAGAATCGACGTTGGTCTCTGTGTAAACTATGTGTCACTAAAAAATAAAATACATAAAGAAAAGTTAAAAATTGAATTTCTTAAGATTGTTAAGCATTTATTAGAAAAATTAAGAGATACACATTAATCTCATTTCTTGTATAGGATGATTGGTGTCATCCCACCAATTGTGCCATTTATGATCAAAAGAATCCAAGAAGGGAGGTTAGTATAGTGTTATTTCAAGCAATAAAAACTTAAGTAAAACACATTAACACTTACACTCCTAGCCTAGATATTAGGGAGAGCTTAGTAACAAATTATAAATGAAAGCACAACAAACATATAAAATACAATAGCTCTTTTACCTTCCTTGGGAGCTCTAAAAACTTTGTTGAGTGGTTGGATTGGCTTGTGCATTAATAAGTCTTTGGAAAATGAATCTTGTTGGTTCCTTCTCTCTTTGGTACTATGATTTTATGGGGCTTGTGATTACTTTGGCTTAAGATTTTGGCATTATAACACTATTGCAAAGCTTGTCTCTCTCCAAATTAACATTATAACTTTGGCATATGAGAGATTATAAATGAAGAGACATGGCCTTGTATTTATAGCCTTAGGAATTAACCCTCACCCAAGGTGAGTCAAGGTGGATTTAAGGCTTAGAATGGGTTCAAACTACACCTAGGTGAGTCAAATCTAACTCTAATTGAGTTAATAGTTGTCAAGTAATTATGAATTTTAATTACTAGGCATGACTCTCAAAATTATATATTTTAAGTTATTTTTAAAGAGCCTAACAAATCATAATGGCAATGATGAAATGCTAAGATATTTTGAATTTTTTATTTTCCTTTTTTTAAAAAATATTCACTAATTTCAAATGGATAATTTAACTAGGCATTTAATCATGTTTAACTTGTTAATTACTTTAGATTAGCCTTTTATCTATTTAAATATTTGATTTAAGTGTGAAAGTGCCCTACTGATCCAAAAATTGAAAGTCTTGGTTGAAAGATAATTCAATAAATACTAACAACATAATTGTAATAATGCTATCTCTGAGAAGAGTTATTTTATTGATCAAATTTATAGATTCAAACATATGCCTATCTCTGAGAAGAGATGTCTAATTTCCTTTTCAGGTTACATCTTCATTTATCCACATTTTGAAGGTAGGAGGATGATGTTGAAGGTCACCAATCTTGAGGGAGATTAAGTGGTTCAACTTCCATGATTCATAACAATACAAAATTTGAGGAATTAATATTTTTAGAAACTTAATATTTTTAGACTCCACTACTAAAATTAAAATTTAGAGAACTTTCATTTGGTTTTTGAGGGTTAAAACCCACTGATCAAATCTTGGTGCCATCTCATGGCATTACCATCATTCTTAGCTTTCCAACAGTTCAAACAGGGAGTTAAATGGAGCCATGGTGCAAAAGTTATGGCTCTCAAAAGTTTTGCCACCAATTGGGGTAGAACCATCACCCAAATTGTCACCTGAAATGTTACTCAGATCACCCACTTAATAGGTCCATATGCCATATTGATAGTTTTGATGTCGCAAGGTGATTAAGGATGAATCCATAAGAGGTTATTATTACATATGATAGAATACCCCAATTAGGTATGTCTCAAAAAGATTCTAAGCTTTAATGAATGATGCATAAGCAAATTTTAGATGTTCAATAATTCTTAGGCTTAATTTGCAATTATTGGTAGGAATCAATATGAAGTCTGACTAGAAGCCAGTTGTGGCTAGTTTTAGGTGTCTACATGTGTGATAATAATACTAGAGCTTGTTGTACTTGTTGATATTTATGAGATTAAGTGGTGACATGATAAATATCATACATTTTTACTATATAGTTTTATTCAATTATCGTACTACTATGTGCTTAATTGATACATATATCTAGACATGTTACTTATATTTCATAAATTATATAGGATACATACATGCCTTGCTCAACATATACATCATTATGATGGCATATTCTCCAAATGATCAAATGATATTACATGGTGTCATATTTATTAATAATATGATATAGTTAACTCTTATTTTGAGATGAGTGATGTATATGATACATCCATCAACCTAAAATGTGAGCATTATGATGGGATTTCAATAGAGACATTAGCCTCCATGAGCATAAAATTATATAAGAGTATAGATTTTAGAGATTCATAATGGTTAAGATACATAATAGATATTAGAAAAAATTGATATAGATTATGGGGGTATATGTCATGCATATGCACTCACTTTACAAAGAATTGAACACATATTCATACACATTTGGTTATATATGCATGGGAATATGCACATAATTTTTAAAAATATGAATTAAAGGTTTCCACATACACATACATTTGAAATATAATCTCTCAAATTCAACATATAGATGCATAGGTTTGTATATAGGTTTATAAATTTGTTTGTATATTGATAATAGGGTTATAAACATTGTTCGTTCTCTTTTAACCATGCATCTTATTCTACAATAAGAAAAAATAAGTGAAAATATACAATCAAACCCATGTTCATGATGGGATCATGAGAATTATTCATTCCCTTTTGATCATACATTTTGTTTTACATGGAGTGAACTTGAGCTAAATTATACAATTGAATATATAATCCATCTATAGTGGTTGATTTAATTTTATTTGATCAAACTCATCATGCATTTCTCTCTTTACCTACATATTTATTTGGGTTAGTACATAACATAATTATTTGAAAATTCATGAGGGTTGAGACACATTATCTTTCCAACCCAAGAGCCTACATAGTTATACACATTTGGGGAATAGTCACCTTAACTCTCCATGTGATTTAGTAAGGAAGAACTTGTTTATCCAATGCTTTTTAAAATAAAACATCATATCAAACAAGTTTTAATAAGGGCAACATGGTTTTTAATACTACATAAGTGTACTCTCACTTTTTCTATTTAAAAATTCAAAGTTTAGTTGTAAATTACAATATTCAATCTATGGACATTGACCACCCATTATTGTAGGTTTTGATATTGAGTGACTTTCATAGTGAAATATTTAAACCAAAGACAAAGTGTGTTGCACAGGCTCATGCACATTTTATTCTTTTAAATGTAGATAAATCCAATACTAGATGCTATGCCCTTAACCTATAGTACACATAGGGACACATGTGTTTGAATTGTGGCTTACATACCTTTCATATTATTTGATTACATTTATCTATTTATTAGTATGGTCTAGCTATATAATAAGCATGTCTAAATAGAGTATATATAGGAGGTAGTGGTTAGTCTTTTATCATCACATCATGAACTATGATCTTATTGCATTTTTGTGGAGGTTTCCCCTTGAAGAAACTCAATCATTATTATAAATTATCCTGCTCTTTTTAATTTTTTTATGGATCCAATTTTTCTACTATTAATTATTCAATATATTATTCCATTATTTTAAAAACATTCAATTAAATTAATTATAAGTGGTATTAGAGCATAGATTTGGCCTAATTTTTGAGGTGTTATTTTTTTGGATCTAGGATTGCAACAATCTAAAGAGTTGAAGGATATAAAACACATAAATTATGATTTGGGAAGAATTTAATTTTTTTTCACTGCAATATTATTTGAAGTTTTTTTTAAATGGAAATGTTTTTCGTACCCTTGTATAAATTAGTAGTATTGGATTTGTCTTAATGATATGATCACAATGGTATAATTTATTGGTACACTTTTTTGGGGGCTTGAAATCCTCCATCATATGTTTTATATATGGATAGTCCTAACACTTGTAGATGCATGAAAGGTCAAGGCATTCCAAAAATTCCTTACAAGGATAGAATTGATTATGGAACTTTAGATCTATTAGTTTTTGATGTGGTTCAACAAATTCAGTTAGATATACAAAGCATGCTGAAGAAGGATGGTATTGATGTAGTAAAAGTTGAAGTGGATTTTATGAAAGATTAGTTTTCAATGATGATTTATCAATTGACCTATATTGTGGCTCAAATTTTGAAAATAATCCTCCATCATTTTGATTAAGTTCATCCACTTAGAACAATCATAACTCCAATACTGGCTTAGAGCACATGCTGCCAAAAGTGAAAGTGCATAATTTTAATAGTAAAGATCCACTCACTTGAATAAATCAAATAGAAAATTTATTTTATCTAAATCAAACCCCATATGCGTAAAATGTTATCACAACATCTCTCTATTTATAACCTAAGTAGTTCATTTGGTATAGGTGGTTGTGTGCTCATAATAAAAATAAGGGAACTATTCCCTGGTTAGTGTTTAATAAGGATATATAGACACACTATTGAAATAATGTCTTAGAAAATAATTTAGTTAGTTATAAAAGTTTTAAAAGACATGTAGTATTAAGGATTATATTTATCAATTCCATAATTTGTCCTTACATGGGGATGATATCACTGAGAACAACTTGACTGACCTATTTTTGGGGGGCTTAAGGATAACATCTAACTTGAGGTTCATATTTTTAATCCATCATCTATTTTTGAGATTATGCCTTTCACGTGCTAATAAGAAGAAAAATATTTGGTCCAAATAAGGGTTTTCACTCATGGCTATGAAAATAAGTTCACAACACCATCATTTACGCAACTTATCAAATTAACCCCTCAAAATAGTTAAGAGATTTGTTCCAAAGGGTTATGTTTTTCTATGATATCAAGTGGAGAAAATGACATAAATGTGTTAATAAGAAGTTGTTATACATATAAGGTGCCAATGAAGATTAAGATGATGATGAGGTTTCAAGTGAGGGTATGTAAGAACAAGAGGAGGAATATGAATATTCTTACCCTACTATCTCTTGTCATGCCATTTTAGTTATAAGTGCTCTTAAAAATCTTAATGTGGTGGGATTTTTCAATAAATTGAAGGTGATAGTGCTGAATGAATTAGGAAGTACATATAATTTCATCAACATTAAGTTGGCTACTCATTTGAGCTATTTTATTTATTCAGTGTTAGAATTTTAAGTCATGATTATAGATAGTGGCATAATCAACTATTATGGAAAATGCCATAGTATTATGATATCCATGGGGGATAACCTACTTAATTATCATATGTTTTCTATTCATATGGGTGTGCTGACATTATCTTGGGAGTATAATGGCTCACGACTTTTTTCACAGTAGAGATGAATTTCCATGAACTATTCATGAACTTTCATTATGAAGGTAGGACATATGAACCATGTGGATTACAAGAAAAGTCTCCCTAATAGGTTAATTCACTTCAAATGATGAATATTCATAAAAAATGGGGTTGAAGTATTTTTAGCAAGTTTATTTTTCTTAGTAGTTACACCAACACACATGTCTACATATCCCAATTTACAAATGATTCTTGAAGACCATCCAATAGTTTTTGATGAAATTCCAAAAGGAATACCACAAAATGGAGAATATGATCATTCCATAAGATTGATTTTAGGTAGCACACCATCAAAGATCAAACCATACAAGTATCCATATGCTCAAAAATATGAAATTGAAAAAATGGTACATGAGATGCTGAAGGTAGGTATTATCTGATTTAGCCAAAGTTAATATTCTTCCCTAATGGTCATGGTGTGGAATAAGGATGACACTTGGAGGATGTACCCCAACTATAAATAACTCAATAAGTACACCATCAAATATAAGTTCCCTATTATAGTCATTGATGATTTGTTAGATGAATTACTTGGTGTTGTTTATTTTACCAAACTAGATCTTTGTTTTGGGTATCATCAAATTCAAATAAAAGATGAGGATATCCATAAAATAACTTTCAAAACTCATGAAGTCCATTATGAGTTTATGGTCATGCCTTTTGGTCTCAAAAATGCACCATCTACATTTTAGAATTTGATGATTACTATTTTTAGGCCTTTTTAAAGAAAGTCTGTGTTGATGTTTTTTTATGACATCCCAATCTACAATAAAACTTAGGAAGAACATTTGAAGTATATGAAACTAGTACTATTAATTCTGAAATAACATCATATTTATGTAAAACCTTCCCAATATGATTTTGGAATCCATGAGGTGGAGTACTTTGGTCATATTATTTCACATTAAGGATTCAAAGTTGACCCTAAGAAGATCAAATCTATGATGGAGTGGTAAGTTCCAAAGTCCCTCAATAAACCTCATGGATTTTTGGGGCTAACAAGGTATTATCATATATTTTTCTAAAAATTATGATAGCATAGTAGATCCAATCACAACCTTATTGAATAAATATTCCTTCTATTGGACTGAACTATCTACTAAAGCATTTGAGTAGCTAAAAGAAGCTATGTACACCACTCTAATTTTGAAACACCCTAATTTTCTAAAATATTTATTATTGAATGTGATGCATTAGTATAAAACATGGGAGAAGTACTCTTGCAAGAGGGAAGACCCATTGCATTCAATAATTTTCAACTCAAGGGAAAACATAATCTCAAGCCAATCTATGAGAAAAAGATGATGGATATTATTCATGTAATCAAGTATTGGATACCTTATCTAATGGGTAGACACTTTCATGGAAAGTCTGCTCATGGTAGTCTAAAATAATTTTTGGAACAATGATTTTCATTAGAATATAAATAAAAAATGGTGATAAGAATGTTTACATATGACTTTGAAATAGTCTATAAGAAAGGAAAATATAATGTGGTAGTATATGAACTTTATAGTGGGGATAAATTAGTTGAGGGACTATTATGTGCAATGAATATTTATAAAATAGATTGGTTAGAATAAACAAGAAAAAAAATGAGAGAATGAATAGGATAAATAGGTCCTAATTCAAAATATTCATCATGGTTCAAGTGTTTATGACAAATTTGAGTTGAAATGGAACACATTATTGTATAAAGATAGATTGTACTTATGTAAGGGTTATGTCCTCAAACACAAGATCATTTAGGAGTTTCATGCATCTCCAATAGGGGCATTCAATATTTTGGTATGGATTCAAGAAATATTTATTTTGGGATGGAATCAAGGGGATATACATGAATTTTGGTAGAATGCATGATTTGTCAAAATAATAAAGGAGAAAAAATTTAAGACACCAAGTCTTCTAAAACCATTATCCATCCCTAACCAATAATGGGAGAAGGTTTCCATAGATTTCATTACATGGTTACTAAGATCTAAAGGTAAAAATATCATCATGGTAGTTATGGATAGGCTCACAAAATATGCTCATTTTTTTCCTTTATCATAACCATTTTAGCCAATACAATAGATGTTACTTCTATTAATACAATTCAAACTATACATGGTACCCCAAAAATCATTATAAGTGATCATGATCTTATCTTCACCAGTAACCTTTATATAGACTAATTTGAAATTTTAAGTACTTAGTTAGCTCATATATCATCATATCTTCCTCAATCTAATGAACAAATATAGGTTATCCAAAAATGCCTAGAAACGTATCTACATTGTTTTGCATTAGATAAATAATAATGTTGGGTTCACTAGCTACCAATAGTAGAATGGTGGTACAACACTTCCTTCCATACCTCTTCTAAAATGTCTCACTTTGTGGCACTTTATGGATATCACCCCCATCCATCACTTAATTTTTAAATGTGTAAACCAAGATTCAAACTATTGAGGAACACATTCAACATCAATAGGAGGTATTAGCTAGTTCAAGGGAGAGTTTAGAAATAAAACATAATAGGATTAAGTAGCAATTTGATCAACACTATAGTGACAAGAATTTTGTTATCAATGATTAGGTATTTTCCCACTTAAATCCATATAATTAGATGTGTTTGAAGCAATATATAAATGATAATAAACTTTATACTAAGTATTATGACCCTTATCATATCCTGCATAAAATTAGGAGTGTGGAATATAAGCCAAAGATACCCCAATCCAATTACATACATCTTATAGTTCATGTATCTTACCTGAAGAAGGTCATTAGAAATAGAGATTCTACCCATATTGAGTCACTTGATTTGATGAATAAGGTTAATTCATTTTTGAACCTAAGGAGATCATTTACATATGCAAAAAAATTCTAAAAATAAGAGAGCTTAAGGAGTATTTGATCAAGTGAAAGAGTTTGAATCATGAAGATGAAACATGGAAGGATGAATCTTTCCTATAACAACATCTAAATTTGATTCAATGTTGAGGGAAATATTGTTATTAATGGTAGGGGCATGATATGTCCTTAACTATAATGAGTCTAAGGACAGTTTTAGATCTAAAACACCCCATTACTAGATATTGCACATGGGGACCCTCTTGCTTTGACATAGCTATTTTGTTATCTTGCATACTGATATGACTAAATTTAACAAGTACCATTTGATAGTTTTGGTCTTGATTCACTTGATCTTTCACTCATGGTGATGATGTAGGAGCATCCTAGGGTTTGTATATTCTTGTATCAATCAAAAATATATTGGAGTATGTGTTTTTTGGTTTTTAGGTTGTGGCATTATTTGTGTGAGTTTGTTTACCTCTTAGAATGTATTACAAAAGTATTAATTTGTTGTGGAAAAGTGAAAAGATACTTTGACTATTTATGTCAGCCTAAAATGACTGTTAAGTCATAGAAACATGTTAGAAATAATTATTTATCTATGGTAAGACTCAAATTTTAAATTTTGTGAGGTATTAGAATATGACACAACATTTATACCACTTGTTTAGACCATTTGGAGTCACAATAAAGGTGTACCAACTATTACATAGTATATAGGTTTTATTAATTGAGATAATGATGTGAAAATAATTTGATGCTAAAATTTTGTGGGTTCATATAAATTAATACCTAGAATATAGGTATAAAACATTAAACCATTTTGAGTTACCTTGGAAATGTTGTAGTTGTTTCTTTCTAACTAGGCCTATATCACTAGGTAGAAGATTCACTATATTGTAGTAGATATATGTTAATAATTGGATTACCAAATTTTTATCTATTTGATAAAATTTATTCTTAACAATTTTTGGTGGTGAATTAAAATGGATCATATAATGGATTTTCCAAATTTCAGCTCAATTGGATATGTGAGTTAAAAGTTATGATAGATTTTGTAAACTTGTATTCTATTTGAGGATGCTTTTTCTATCTACAAAAGTTTCATGATTGTGAAGAGTATATTAATAAGAGTTAAGTTAATAGTTTTTTGGTAGTGAAATTAAATGGATCCTAGAATGGTTTTTCCAAATTTCAGTTCAATTAGATATGTGGAGACAAAGTTATGATAAATTTTGTAACTATCACCCAACCAAAAAATGCATCTATATAGCCTAATAGTTCACTAACTTATGGTAGATATATGGTATGAATTAGGTTAACAAATTTAATGGGTTTATAGAATTTACTTTCATGTTTCAAATTTTATATTGTTAAATCTATGAAATATTTAGTAGCAACATTCTTCTTGGAAATACCATTTATAGTTTGCATTAATTGGTAATGTTGTTATGGACCTATGGAACACATGTTAAGAGTTGGATGATGAAATTTTTATGGGTGATAATAAACATATGATAAACTAAGTGTTTCAAATTTAATATCAATTATATTAATGCAGTTAAGTTTATGACCATGTTGGTGACTATCAACCTATTAAGATGTTTGTCTTATTTGTAGGTTATTTTGGATATGTGATAATGTATGTTACAAGTTAGATCATTAAATTTTTATAGGTGATATGAAATGTATCCTAAATTATGTGTTTAAAATTTCATATTTATTGGATTACGTAAGTTGAATTTATGTCCATTTTTTTAATTATCATTCATTTAGAAAATACCTGTCCAGTCTATAGATGGTTATTTACCTTGTAAAAGAGATACGTTAGGTTTTAGGTAACCGAAATTGGAAAATGATAGGAAATGTATCAGAAATTATGTTTTCTAAATTTAAACTCAATTATAGAAATGGTAGTAAATTTATGATATTTTTGGTGTCTGACCTATACTAATTACATCATGCTGAGTGTTTTTTCATGTCTCTAACTACAGGTTGTTGCATGAGGCCAAAATAGAAAGCTAAAGAATTGGAGTATTTTTTGTAAGAGAATACATTGAAATTTTGTGAAATAATAAAAAAGGTAACATGAGCAAAGATGACCACAATAAAATTCATATTAGGAAATAAATAACCAGAAGCACAAATCAATTACTCCATCATTGTTATCATTCTTGTGAGCCTTGGGATCATTTCAAAATGATGTGTTTTTTAATATTTGGAATGTTAATAAGCTTGTGGAGGAAATTAAATATTAACAACTATTTGGTCATTGAAATTTTAAATGCATTGAATATTTTATCCCTTTCATTTAAAATTCCTGGAAGCTATTGTAATCTAGGAAATTGTGCCATGTTTTAGTCTTTATCCTTTCTATTATTGATTTATTATCTCAACAAGATGTGTTGTAATCATTTATTGTATTTAATTTTTCTATCAAGTCCATTAAATATTCATTTTGAATCAAGGTAATGGGTTTGATTAACTTGTCTATTTAAGCAACATTACATTCCATTATTAAGTGTGACACATTTGAGTATCAAAACTCTATAGAGATTAAGGTAGGAGTGCACCTATCCTTCCTCAATGTTTTGTCTTGATGGTTTTCCAATGATATTCTAAAAACATATTTTGTAGTGGATCAAAATTTTAGATAAATAAAAATTGGCACTAGGAGGGCCCAAACCTCCATTTTTAATTTGCCAGTTAGAATTTATCTTTAAATATCTAAATCTATAATATTTATTTATTTATTTAAAAATACAAACATAAATTAATGATAATAATGGAAACCTAAACACCATATATTATATCTGATATTCTCTTTTGTGTTTAAAACTCATATAAACATAAATTAGGCTTTCTCACTCTGGAGTTTTCTTCAAGACTTACACCATTTAGAATTAGATTAGGACATAGACAAATGATTGTTTCCCCTCTTCAAGTCCATAGATGTCCTATATATGATTGAGGTAGGCCAAGAAGTTTAATTTATTAAGAAACATCATTTTTAAAGTCTTCTAGTAAACCTACCCAAATATATAGCTTAGATACTTGGATCAGTCATAAATGTTCTTAGTGATGTCCATGATTTACCTAGAAATTTTGAGCATTATCTACCAAAAATCATTCCTAACACTAGAAGGATTGCAAAAGAATATGTGACATTAAAATACCTCCCTTAGGTTTATCAATATTTAACATAAGGGTGTATCTTATAGGTTTTTTACCTTCACTTTAATTGATCAAGCACATGATTAGTTCTTTAACCTCCCTAAAAACTCAATCATGGGATGGGGCTAATTGAATACCATGTTTTTACCCAATTTGGTCAGGTAATCAATCCAAGTATATTATACCAGTAATTTACTTGAATGATAAGGGAATATAATGTTACCATTCATAATTTCAATGCATATTTTTATAATATGTATAGCAAGGTAATTGTTTATATAGTGAAGATGCCTCATTAACATTATAAATGTTTAAAAATGCCTTAGATCCTTGGACTGCTACTTTCATAAGGAGAGATCTAATTATAACTGACTTGACTCTTACATATGGGTAAGATATAAAAGTGGACAATAAAATCAATCCATAAGGAATCATGTTGGCTCCCAATGTACTCCCAAACATGCTTGCTCTAAATCTAATCCCATTGGCAAATCAGAATGTGGCATTTCCTCAGCTTATTCCTTTTATAAATCAGTACCCATTAACTCATGTTGTTTATAATCAAAATTTAGGATTATTCAATCTATATGGTAGTGAATAAATCCCTCAATCTTATAATCAAGTATTAATTTCAGTTGTAGCCAACAATATATAGAATTATCCTAAAGATGCAACCAAACCTGAGCTGGATGCAATTCAAAGAATAGTGTAAAGATTGAGTAATAATTTTATGAACTTGAAAAAATAAGTAGGTAGCTCAAGTAATAGAAATACATCCCCAAACCTCACTTAACAACATAATTATAGACCTTTCCATATATATATGGTAAACAAATTGAGTCTGCATCCAACAAACTACCTGACATTAACATTATGGAGATTAATTTACCCAATTAGTGTCATGTGCACAACCCAACACAACATGGAGAAATTGAATATGTTGAGTTTTGTCTAGCCTTTGACATTATATAGAAATAAATTGATGAATATAAATTTGTCCCAAATGATCAAAATGCTTTGAGTAGTTCTAACACTTTTACTTCATCAAAATCTCCTAATATAGCCATGGTCTTAGAAACTATAGATTTACCTAGAATAGAATAAAATGATCATGAAGATAACACCAATGACATATAAGCCTTTCAATAGTAACAAAGAGGAGATTACACTCTTAGCAATATAATGAATCAGCGTTTGACTACCTTAACTCTACTAGACAATGTTGCTACACCACATGATCTAAAGGCTAGAAATTATCCACATCCACTGAAATCAAGTGATAATCAACCCTCCACTAGGAGAACCAGTTATAACATTATGGAAGACATGAAAAATATAAAAGAGAAAATATCTCTTCATGAATTAACACAAATCACTAAACAAAGGGATTTTCTTTTTCAGTCTCTCACACACAAGAGTAGTAAGCACAAATAAAAGAACTAGGCCAATACCAATGTTGTAATTCATAAGACTAGGATTAAAGTTCCACCATTCTTTCTTACAATCAGAGTTTTTGGTAAGAATATCCAAAATTGTCTTGTATATTTTGGTGCATCAGCTAATGTTATACCTATACATGTTTTCAACAAGATAGGATTGGTACCTATGAAATCAATTAAGGTGTTAGTTTAATTGGAAAACTCTAAAGTCAATGTTGTTGGTGAGATGTTGAATGTTCACATGCATTTGTAAGCTGAGCCAACAGTGTATCAGTTCATATATATACAAGTAGTTTCATATATAGTTTAATAGGTCCAAAGATCAAAACTATTGTACTATGAATATACTACAAGGGTAAAGTCAAATCCCGAAGTAGCATTCTCAAATTTTTGTCACAATATTTTGTGTGTGATTATGGCTAAAACTATAAGCTTTATTTTTAAAATTGGGAGACTAACTCTTAAAAACTATAAGGATTGGAGCATGAATATGGAGAACACCTTGGTTTTTAATGACTTGTAGGAACAAGTAAAAAAAAATCTCACACCTCTTACTAAAGTAATTAAATTGATTGAATTTAAAGAGTGTGATAAATGTGTACTTGCATTATTAAAATCATCGTGTTTTATGCTAGTTATCAGTCACATCAAATATATTAAAATTTATGTTTGGAGAGCATGGAAATCACTAAAAGATATATTTGATAAGCAAACTACGTATAATAAAATTGATTTCCTCATGCAATTATTCAGCAATAAACTAAAATATGATGAAGATGTGTATGAATACATTTCATGGAATGATTTGAAATAGGAATACACCACTAGAGGTGGAAAAATAAATGATAATATCCTCATTTAAATCTTTCTAAATGGATTCAATTCTACCTATAAATGTTTTATATAAATGCTAAAACTTAGCTCAAAAAAATAACATTTGATTCCATTTATGAATTTATCACTTAGCATGACCATCAGTTCACAAAGAAGAAAAGTTAGCCTATATAAGATGGACACTATAGATATGGATTATAAAGATGGTTAGATCAAGCATTAGTCATAAAAAACACAAATAATGCATAAATAACTAACCTAGGCCGACCTATTCAAATAGGGTGTGCAAATGATAATAAAGATCAAATGAAAGAAATAAAATACTAATTACCTTCCCAACAACATATCACCATCCAAATGTGGCTCCAAGAATGTTTTTCCCCTTGATTTGGTGTTTTTGTCTTTGTCAACAGTGGATGCCAAGCTCCTCCACCATCTTAAGATCACCATGTATAATCTAGCTCATGATATGAAATCAATCTATGCCTATCAGTGAAGCTATCCTATTGCAAATAAAGCATAATAATCAACACACAAATGATATGTGGAGAGAATTATGCATTATAAGTTTACATAAATTAAGCATAAAATGTGAGTGAGAGGCCTTCTATTTATATATTTTTCAAACTATTTAGGATTAATCATGATATTCCATCTCAAAATCAATATGTGTAGCCATGAATAATCTAATTATGTAAATAAAATACATAAATATCCTCATAATGATTTGGGAGGAAGGTGTATTAAAGAGGCATGGGAAGCCATAATCCTAATATTTGTTGCATTTATGGATTATAGATGCCACCAAAAATGACCTCACTTAATGATGCAGGTAATATAAATCCATTTACAATAAAGAAATATTCAATTTTCTTCATGGCATTATTTCTTAAGCTCATAATTTGGTTTAATTTGCCTAAATAAGATTAATCAATTTTAGTGAAATTATTTAGAAATTGGTGCACTTCATTAATCAAACAGATTAGAAAGTCATATTACTAGATTGTAATTTGACTCAGGAAGAATTAGAAGGTGATGTTAGTTGCATATGGACTATAATTGCATTTAGGATGTTTTTAACACAAAATAATACAAGCATGTAATGTGTTATTTCAAATTAAAAGAAAAGAGTGATCCAAAATACCAAAATGCATTTTTATCATTTTGACTCAAAATGATTTGATCAAAGTTAATAATCACATAAAATTCATTGACCTATTTAGGGATACAGTAGCCTAAATCAACACTTGTATACAAAAATATTGAACCATTTAGCACATTTAAGTGATTTTGGCCTAAATTGTGCAATTGAGTGTAATTTGAGTAAGATTGACAATTTCAACACAAAGGTTTTAAGAATTGAATGCCTATATTTTGCCCCTATTTGAAAAGGCATAGTGAGACATTCAAGCAAAATAACATATTTTTAAAGAAAAGAGTTGTCAATAAGAAATTGATTGAAAATGACCCATGATGCCCCCTCAAGAGGACACACTAGGATGAAAGAGAAGGATGAACTCTCAAAAAGAGAAGAAAGTGAGATTGACCCATGGAATAGATTAAATCTAGATGAGCTAATGATTGCATATGTTGATTCATCAATGATAAAAATATAATTAGAATAAAATAGGCCCCAAATATGGGATAAATGGAAGGATATATTCCAAAAATAGAAGTGACACATATTGAACATACCCAAAGCTAGGGTGTAATCTACTTACTTTGAAACTAATCAATATCGAGACAATTTACACACTAAAATATTTCTAGAATGAGGATAAAATTCTATAGAGATTGGAATTATAATAAAAGGAGAAACATGTCTCCAAATATATAATAAATAATGATGTGCTCCATTAGAGAAGACTATTATCATGTGATAAATATTTTTGCCCTTGTAGGGTTGATTTAGATTTGTGAACTAGCTGGTCCAAATGTTGTGCCCCTATAAGGAAAATTGGAAATCAATAGCTTAAGGTTATAAACTAATACATAGATTAAAGATGAGCAGGTGAAAATGTAGATGCAATGGTCTAATGATTGAATAATCCTTAAAAAAATAGGCATACAAATATGCACAAAGTGATCAATAGAATAATGAAGATGGCTGAGATGACTTGAGATACATCATGTATTTAAGCACTACTTACATAGTCTAAATAGACCTCAAACCAATGTAGGTCACCTAGAAGTAAGAGACAATGGAATGAAGGATGAAGAAAAATGACTAGTGTTCGATTAAATTCATGATGTATGCCAAGAGATACACTTCTAAGCATAGAGTTAAGTGCATAAACCTATTGAGCCTAGTTTATACACGGTGATCTTGACATCTATTCATTGGAGTTGTATTGACATTGAGACTTGACTATAAATCACAAAGTGCTTACTATATAAATTGAAACTAGGCATTGTAAGTATGAGGAACTCATAATGACATTGCATTTCAATTGCACTGAGTTGGTTCAAATGCGAATGTCTATAACTAAGGATAATGGTAGAAAATGACCAAGACCAGAGTTACAACCATTTAAATTTAAACAAAAATGAAAAGATAAAGAAAAACAAAAAATAAATGAACCTAACTCATAATCAAGATATGAACAATCATGATTTAAGTAGGAAAAAGAATGTTTAAAAACCAAGCAAGAAATCGTAACAACATGAGATCAAGATATGAATAGTCAAGATCCATGTGGACCATCAAGATGTACTTGGAAAAGGAAATAAATAAGCAAGGCCGAATAGTAAATCAAAAGACCAGACAAATAACAATAGTCAAATAAACACACACATAAAATAAAATATTTTTGAGTTTTTAGCATTTTATGAATGTTTTTAGGATTTTTCTAAGTATCTCAACTTGATTGAGGATTAAGAGATATAGAACAATCTGGCTCATGAAATGGTGAGAGCACACCAACTTCAAATGCTCACAAGATGGTGAAAGCATAATGAAAAGGGGACTGAGTTGAACTCAAAATGAATTGAGCGCAACCTACGTAATCCCATTAGGACCTCTAGAAATAATGATTCTATCTACATAAATGGTGATGAAAAACTGACTAGGCCACAATAGGTTCACAAATAAAGGCAAATGACAAGGAAAATTATAATAGTAATGATCAGATGATGTGGTAATGCATGATAAAAAGGTGTTGTACCTAATTTGACAATAGGTGGTTATAATTAGGAGATAAAATCATAATTATGATTTAACTAAAGGTGGTTATAATTAGGGGTATCAAATACAATACTGATTTGCCCATAGGTAGTTATAATCAGTGATACCAGATAAGATAATTAATGAAAGATAAATTGCCAGATGAAATATCACACTACTTCTATAGACTATCATTAACATGGCATTATAAAAATGTTAAAACTAGATCAGAATCCCCTTGTAAAAAGGTATGGGAATAACTGAAGGAACCAAGATCAAAATAAGGTAAGCAAGATGGATAAAAATAAGCCTTGGTTAATAATAAAGATATGATATAAGGAAAAAGATCAGAAGACAATTGGCTATAGTGGAAATAAAGTTTCCCCCAAGCTATGATTGGCTTAAAGTGCTTAAAAAATAGTGATAATGTGGCTCAAGTTGCTCGCAAAATGGTGAGATCATTCAAAATTAATCAATTTCTTACAAAACATTGAGAGCTTGGAGAAGGTGATTGAGATAACCTTAATAGAAATTGAGTGCTGCCTACATAGTCCTGAAGGATCTCAAGTCAATATAGTTCAAATCGTGATACAAATGGAACATAATGGTATAAAATGCCTAAAATGAAAATGGTCTATAGGGTTTCCCCTAAGAGACAAGGCAAAATAATGACAAAAGGAAAATGGTAAAATAAAAATGGTTATACTGCTCCTGATGACACAAAGATGCACATCCTAATCAACATATGAGATAAATAGAATGATCAGTCATAAAAAAATATACCTAAAACCTCATCAAAAAAGATGTTTTATTAAGAACATGTTGTAGATCTAGACTTCAACATGATCCTCCTTGGTCATTGATTTTGCTTCCTTCAAACATTGAGACAAGATGTCCTTATAGCTTCTATAAAGGAAAGTGTTTCCAAGGATGGTAAATAATGTTAGGTATAGGATAAAATGTATAAGTGGGTAATGAATATGTGGATGATAATGGAATGTATAATGATTGGGAAATAAATGAAGATCAATATTTTCAAGTACACATAATGTTGTTAATTCTAGATTCAACATAATTTTGGTTATGGTTGGGTTAAAGACCTTTGAAGATGATCTTGATAGGACCACCAATTGTTTTTATTGTTTAGTCCTAAAAGTAGTTACCATATGATTATGTTTTAGATGAGAAGTACTGATTTGTTATTGAATAATTTCTTCATCAATCAGTGAAAAACTTTTGTGCTCAGCTATTGGTGCCTCGATGAGGTTTTTACTAGTTAATTTGTCTTGATCATTCCATAGTGCCTCTAAGAATGTTTCACAAAGAGATGTTAAAATTTGAATTTGATTGTCTTCTAGCACCTTCGAAAAGGTTTTACTAAAAGATGCTGAGTTTAAGCTTTGATCATCCCCTAGCTCCTCCAAAAAGGTTTCAATAGGAGAGTGTTATCATTTTAAATGAATGTAGTCTTGGTCCCATTGATATTCTATAAATGGTATGTTGTCATAGATGCATTTCAATAAAGTGTGATTCTATCGATCCCAATTAACATTTATGGGAGGTAGAATATCAATATAATGGCTATGTTGGGGGATTATAATGAGATGATGAAAGGTATCACAATCCTCATAGAAGATACTAGGATAACATGTGTTTATGTTAAATTAATCATCCTAAAAAAATGTAGAAGGATCATAAATATATTCAAATTGATCTACAAGAAAATTGTAACCAATGTTGTAACAACCACGACTGTATTCTATCTCTAATGCTGAGTTTGAGTCAAGGGACTTTAAATTTTATATCAGCTCTAATAGTGGTTCTAATTCTAATGATAAATCTAATGTTGGTTCAAAAATAGAACCTAACTCTAATGTTGATTATTCATCTGATGTGTTTATTTCTATAGTGATGTTTTGATGAATGCTTGATATAGAATAAGTAATGGTCTATGATGGTATAATGGGATCTATAAAAATTGATTCATCTAATAGGGGTTCAACATAGACTAGTTCGTATAAGTGAAGACCCTCAAATAAAGGGAACCACTCAAGGGATTAATTGATAGAATCTTGTCTATCAAAATGAGACTCCCTTATCAGTGTAAAAAGATAAAGAGACAACTCTATAGAGACTAGCTTATCAAGGAGACATGATATTTAAAAGTAGGTAAAATATGAATAGGTAACTCATCACAAGCTAACTCATCAAAAATGAATTTTTAAACAATAACATCATGGTATTGGTTAATAATTAGTTGCAAAATATCAACTTTGAATACATTTTGGTCCTTACAAGATGTCTCTTGAAGAGGTAATGGTTATTGTTGAGGCTTGAAGATCGACACATAATTTATAAAGTGGGGAAGATTTGGCTTAGGGTAATCAATGATTTATGGCTCAATAATGGGATCTCAAAAAATTAGACTATTTAATAAGGGATCAAGCAAGACTGGTTCATCAAAGTGACATTTCTCAACAATACGCATAATAAATATAGGTGATGGGCCTAAAATGATAATGATGGGATATTACATAGTTTGTTTTCTCATGTAAATCAAAAGAGGAGATCCTAAAATGGTATCCTTCACATGTTTTGGAGCCTATTGGATCATAGAAGTTGAAGGATAATATCCTAAAATGGTAACCTTCATGCATTGCAAAGCTTGATCTCTCACACAAGCTGAAGGGGGATAAACTAGAATGGTAACCTTCGATTGTGGTGTGCAAATAAAATAAGGATATCATAAAATGGTAACTGATGCAAGGGTATCTTGGAGTGCCTATAAAAGGTCTAAAATGTTTCTTAAGCATGTTCAACTTTGAATTTTAGTTCAAATATATTTTCCCTCCAAAAATTGAAATTGACATTTGTATAATGTAATAGTCTAGTGAGTCTAGTGATGTGTAATGGATGAAAAAACATTGTAAATTAAATTTTATGGTCTCATAAATGTCCTAAGTTGTTTTAAAATGCATTTTTCAGGTTTGTGTGAGGTGGTAGTCCACCACCTCATGTAGGTTTAAGAGGTTTCTTGCAAATCTTGTTAAAAAATTAGTTATAAACTTATTTTAGTAGTCTTGGATTTAAATAGGATTTTTTTTTGTGTGTGTGGAAGTAAGTCCTTGAGAGGATAAAATCTAATTCCATTCGAAGGATAGAGATGAACATGTAAAAATAATGAAAATTGATGAATGAGAAGAACAATATGGTGAAAATTTTGAATTTTCTTGGCATGGTTATGATTGAGCATTGTTTGTTTAATCTATAACATGGTAATAAATATTAGTGAATGTTTATTGATTTTATAGTGTTAAAATTGTATTTCCTAATGTGACACAGTGAAGGATAATGATTGGGTATAAGACAATGGTCTTTGGAGATAATAAATTTTGTCAGTAGTATAATTAGTTGTATAACTTTGTTCATAAAATAACCTGAATGTTTGATTCATTTTATTTAATGAGTTTATGGAAACCTTAGTGAGATAATACAAGTTTGAATAATTTTTTTGGAATTTTTAAACCTATATAGTGATATATTGATCAAGGTTGATCTTGTTATGACCAAGGTTTGTTCATTAAAATCTATAGTTTACACATCCAAGTTTGTACTCAGACATTCCCATTGTATTGAATCTTTTTGATTTAAAAAGGAGTTTTTAAGGAGATTATGGTAGACTTGGAGTGTTATGAGTGACTTGGAAAATTCCTAAAGATCTGTGGGTGTTGAAAAGAGAGTAAAGTAACTAAAACCCTGCCTAACCCTGTGTATACCTTGTTGTAAAGGGCAAATAGTCAAACAAAGAGGGTCTGAGTTTTGTTGAATAGAATAGTGTTTTAGATTCAAATTATATTGAAATGGATTTAAGACTTTTTTTTAAAGGCTTTTATAACCTTTTTAATGTTTTGTATCTTTGAATATTGATAGAAAACAAAGAAACCACAATACCCTGTTTCAATGTGTGAAAGATAGTGTTGTTGAATAGAATAGTGTTTTGGATTCAAATGAGATTTAAATGGATTTAAGAATAATTTTATAAGGTTTTTATAACATTTTAAATGTTTTGGATCTTTGAATAATGATAGAAAACAAAAAAAAAACCACATTACCCTGTTTCACTATGTGAAAGACAATGTTGTAAAGATGAGAATTGGAGATTGTATAGGCTTTGAGGGAAAAGAGAAATTTAACTTATAATGGAAAATGTGTAAAAAACATATACATACCCATTACATCCTTTATTTTGTTTTGAAACTGGTTTAATACCAAGATAAACCATTTTGTGTACTCTTAGCTTGTTGCAGGTTTGTCTAACCCTAGGTTTAGGGTTTTTGTTAATTTAGGAGTTACCACCATTGGAAAAGTCCAAAAAATATTAATCTTACATTATTTTGTGTTATCTCATTGATGGAGGTGATTTCAAAGTTTCTAGGTATGTACAAGTATGGAAAAGAGACTTCATGCTAGTGTTAGGCCTAGGAAAGGGCTAAATAAGTGAGGGTGGTATAGAAAAAAGTGGATTTGATCAAAGAATAATGGATATAGATTATTAATTCAATTTTGGAAGCATAATGGGTATATTTAAAGGTAGTTTATTTGTATATAAAGTCTGTACACAAGTTAAAATAAGGAGATTTGCATAAATGGAGGGCTAATTAGTGAGAGGCCTAACAAAGGAAGTACAATCTTCCTTGAGAGTTGTGTTAGATGGTTAATGTGGGAGTTGTATGACCCAAATGGGTCATTTAATATTTAATTACTTTTTTTTAAAGGTTTATCAAATGCTCCCAATAAGGATCTTTACCCATAAATAGGGTTAGTAGAAGACAAAGGCTAGAAAGGTGCTTTTGAAAAGAAAGAGGACATGAGAATTGAGTTAGTATCCCAACCAAGGTTAGAGACGAGTGAGAAATGAATAGAGGAAGGTATTTATATATATTAGATCCTCATGGTGGTTTTATTTCCAAGAAAAGGGTAATTTTAATTAAATACATTGTGAGAGTGTTATGAAGCTTATTTGAGTGCATGAACAAATTTTGATTCAATATATTATATGATGGATTGTTGATGATCTAAAGGTCATTTAAAATTAATATAGATTCGTGAAACATTTTAAAGGTACATTGTAACCATATATTTCATGTTTGCCTTATACGAATGAGTGAATGAGTAAAAGATATTTCTTAGATGGAAGGAAAGGGTAGAGTTTGACAAAGAAGTTGATATAGCTTTGCATTAGTAACCTTTGAGCACAATGTGAAAATCAAAAGGGCAGGATGAGGATGATGCAAAACATTTAGCATGGACTAGATTATTATTCAACAAATAGGCTCAAAGAGGGTAACATCCTTAAACAAGATGGAGTGCTTATGTTCACCATAAAAATGTTCCACCTTGTAATTAGGGCCACAAGAGACCCCACTACACGTGTACCTTAGCATTATCTCTATAATTTTGTTCTCTACATTTGATTAAGATTTGGAAAATGTTTTGCAAACATTTAAACAAAGTATGTGTTTTTATATTTTCTAAATAAATGACAAGGTACCAAAGAGAGTATATTAAAAAAGAGGGTGATGTAGTACCACTCACAATTAGAAGAATGTGTTCATGAAATTACTCAGCTTTGGGTAGGGTTGAAATTGTATGAATTAGAAGAGGGTATGATAACTCAAAGACCTAAGTGTAAACTAGTACATAAAATGTAGGTTAAGAGATACATCAATAACATAAAATCTAGTTTAACTTCGATGAGTTACTACTAGGAAACTAGAAGAAAGTCCTTTAGATTAAGAAGGAGACAATGCGAACCAAGAAACTTAAGATGTGGAAACATGAAAAAATTCCTAAGTATAAAACTAGAAATAAATGGGCACCGTAACGTCACCACATGGTAATAGGAAGGTTGTATAAAATGTATTTTTGAACTTAGATTGTGAGCATACACTTGATGGCCTAAGTTCACAATGATCAGATGATAATGAGTCTATAAATGGCCTTTAATCCAAATAGGAAATTAAACACAAACTACTCAAGTCAAGTGCAAATGGAAAATTAAACCTAATTAACATGTTAACCTAGTAACTTAGAAAGGTGCAATTTCAAATTTGAATTATCAATGGACTTAAAGATATTTGGAAAGTGGTTTAGACTCAAATGGGTAGCATAACTACATAATTAGACAAATAAACATAATGTTTAAAATGATAAATTTGAACAAGGCAAAGATGTTTTGGATTTGACTAGAGTAACACCTCCTTGTTCAAGAAATTGTGGATAGTGTGTTTGGTTATGACATTTTTTTACAAGCAAGTGTTGACTCAAATCAAAACTAAGTAAGAAAAGATAAAGACAAATAAAACTAAGTAATCATCCTAAGCCCTAAAATTACAAGTTTGCTTTGTATTGTTGAAATACATATTTATACGTGTATTTGGGATGAACTAAATTATTCATCCAAAATAAAAGGACATTATTTGGTAGGGTATTTTACACCCTCCTTATCCCAAGAGACAATACAATGATATGGACCTTCGGGAGCACCCTACATCAACAATACTCCATGATAAGTGGGGTTGTCTAAAACTTAAAAATTTATGACCATATATATGATCTTAAGTGTGGCTAACACAATGGATGAAACATATCAATTAAGTTCATACCAATCAACTTACTATGTAAAGGTCTATTCCTTTGCATAGTGATTCCATTCATGGAGTGCTTAGTGGAATCCCATGGTTGATAGACCTGACTTGGGTTTTTGTTATGAAAGTAGAGGTTAGATGTTCAACCCCTAGCTCTTGTAGTATACATACCATGATTTATATACCCCACCATGGATTTGGGTTGAAATAATGTTGATAAATGAAGCCCCAGGATAAAGCTTCTCTAAAAAACTCATGAAGAGGCAATGACCTCCCCTCCACAACCCAAATTACATGAAATAAAAATCTAAGTGAAAAGTCTTTAGGGTTGTTTTTAGATCACCCAAACCATATGGGTTTTTGGGAGAGCCTAGACAACTTCATTTTCATGCCTTGGACAAAGGCATAATTTTAATGAAAAGGTGCTTGTGGTCACTCAAGTTCCCTATAGGGGACGAGGGGAGATCATAAAAATGCAATTATTTTAAATCAAACAATATAAAATTCAAGTGATAGATGATTTACATTAAAAAAATTCAAGAAATTTGAAATTTTAAGTGAAAGTTGAGTTTTATAACACCAAATTAAAATGCTAAGTGAAGTTCTTGGCCCCCTTGGCCTTAGTTTGCAATTTTTTTGAAAAACATACATAAAACATTCAATCAAACCATCTAGTTCTTTTTAAACACCAAAGGTAAGGTTATTAATTCCTTTTAAACACTAAAATAAATGTAAAAGACTTAATTATGATAAAAATAACCCCTTTTCCTCATGGGTCCTGCAAGAAAAATTAGAGTCTTATTTATCTTTGAAGCATAATTTGAGATGAAACAAGCAACTTTGGATTTGTTGATCTTGGTTTTTGTATTTTTAACACATGGAGATCAATGTTAGTCACTGTTGACCAATGTTAATTTCTCTAAGATTGATGGTAGTCAGATATTTAACCATTACCAATGAAAACTAAATGATAATGATCACATATGAACCCTTAGGCAAAATGTTATGATACAAAATACTTGTTATCTCAATGTTAGGATAAAATATCCAAAAGAAAAACTTTTGGATCAAGATAAATGTTCAGACTAGAGACTTAAAAACTCAATTTGACATCTAAAAACTTGACAAAAGCTATAAAATAGAAATTGTTAGCCATGTTTTTCTTTGCAACCCAACCAATGTTAGTTGGCCTTGACTGATACTAGTCACCCAGAACTGACGTCAGTCATTGTGTAAGATGTGTATGCACAAAAAATGTTAGAAACATGGGAAAAATAAGTTAAAATTTGAGGTTAAAGGACTTTTTAATTAATTTTTTGGAAATTTAAGATTAACAAAGTGTCTTCCTTGATTGAGAGGGATGTATTGTCCCCCTAAGCATGCCAAGAATGGTAGATAATGGATTAAAAAGATGGCTAGATAAAGCATTAGTCATGAAAAACACAAATAATGCATAAATAAATAACAACCTAGGCTAATGTATTTAAATAGGGTGTACAAATGATAATAAAGATCAAATAAAAGAAATCAAATACCAATTACCTTTCTATGAGAATCTCACCATCCAAATGCAGCTCCAAGCATGTTTTCCCCTTGATTTGGTGTTTTTGTCTTTATTAACAATGGATGCCAAGCTCCTCCATCATCTCAATATGACCATGTATAATCTAGGATCATGATATGAAATCAATCTATGTCTATCAATGAATTTATCCTATTGCAAATAAAACATAATAATCAACACACAAATGGCATGTGGAGAGAATTTTGCATTATAAGTTTACATAAATTAAGATTTAAAATGTGATTGAGAGGCCTCTTATTTATATATTTTCCAAATTGATCAGGATCAACCATGATCATCCATCTCAAGATCAAGATGTGTGGCCATGAATTAATCCAATTATGTGAATAAAATCCATATATATCCTCATAATGATTTGGGGGGATGGGGAATTAAAAAGACATGGGAAGCCATAATCCTAATATTTGTTGCATTTATGGCTTATATATGGCACCCCAAAAATGAATCATTTGATGATTTAGTTAATATGAATTAATTTTCAATAAATAAATATTGACTAACTTCCATTGAATTCATACTTAAGCTCATAATTTGGTTTAATTTGCCTAAGTAAGATTAATCAATTTTAGTGAAATTATTTAGAAATTGGTGCACAATTAATCAAAATGGTTAGAAAGTCATATTAATGGGTCATAATTTTAATTGGAAGAAATTAGAAGGTGATGTTAGTTATGTATAAACCACGATCCCATTTAGGATGTTGTTGACACAAAATAACACAGGCACATGATGTGTGCTTCTGAATTAGAAGAAAAGAGTGATCTAGAGCACTAAAATGTGTTTTCATCATTTTGACTCAAAATTATTTGATCAAAGTTAATAATCACATAAAATTAATTACTCCATTTAGGGATACATTAGCCTAAATCAACACTTTTATATGAAAATCTCAAACCATTTAGCTTGTTTAGTGATTTTGGCCTAAATTGTGCAATTGAGTGCAATTCGAGTAAGATTGACAATTTCAACACAAAGGTGTTAGGAATTGGATTTCTACACATACTTCACAAAATCTAGGAAAAACTATCTAAAAAGGGAAATGAACAAAGGTATTTACATAATCATTCTCTGAGACATTCTCATCAAAATTCTTCATGGCATTTTCTAGAGTCCTTAAACCACAAACATCACCATAATTATTTTTCTAGGTCTAGAGGTTGTCATAGTGATTCCTCTTGTTTTGGTTCTTTAAAACACACAAAAGATCCAAGATGTTATAAATCTGGTGGTGTTGGTCATCTTGTTGATGTTTATCCTTCTCAAAAACCACCATTCAAACATAGAAAGAAGGCAAACAAAAATTATTTTGGTCATCTTAGTGGAGATTATTTAGGTTACTCTAGCTATTCTAACACTTTATCTAACCAAGAGGCATCCTACATGGCTGAGGTCTATGGTACCAATAGACCTAATAATCTACTCTGAGTATACACATATTAATCCCTATTGAGTTAGTTATTAATTTAGAGATAGGTTTTAATATAGTGGTAGTTTTGGCTTGGATTTTATTTCTATCAATTCAATTTTGGTTTTCTTCATTTCATTTATATTCGTGATGAGGAGAGGACATATTTTTTTGGATTGGCTTTTTGGATGTATACTTCTCACCTCTCACTTTATTGGGGGGTATAGTGAATGGACTTAGATTAGTCATCAATGGTTGTATTAATGGGTTTGTGTGATATATTATGTGGATAACTTTAATTGAGTATAACATGATCATTTTTTACTACAATATGGTACATGATGGTCAGAGGGGATGAGTAGGACTTGATTATGTTCATCATTCAGGCCAAAACTTATAGGGTAGAAAGATTCTTGGAAGTGACAGTGATTGATCAGTACCATGGTGTAGAGTGTGTAAGTTTTTAGATGCAAAACAATTTTGATGACTTCATAGTCATAAGTATAGATCATATTCTATACCCTTTTTTGGATTAAGGGGGGTTTGTTGGATCAGTTGATCCAAAGCATTTTTACTTAGATATTTAATAAATGTATTATGGGAATCCTTTAATTTATGTGACACCAGTTGTTAGTGAATTAGTATAGTTAGTAGCGTAAGTAAAAATAAATAATATTTGGTTGGTTGGTTGATCCTATTGAGTGGTTTGTTACATAACAACCACCTTTTGTAAGGATTATAAAATCTTTGCATTTCTATGTAGATACTAGATGAAATTATTGAATTTATTTTTACCAATTATTCATTACAGGGAGTCTTAACATTAATATCAATTTTGGTGAAGTATTTTTCAGCATGGAGCTAATCCAATATGTATTCAATCCTTGAATATGATAACAATTATTTATTGTGATTTTGTTAATATATTTTTAATCGATGTAAAACAACCATATGTCATCCATTTTTGGTGCAAACATAATTTAACTACTACAAAGTGATGAGTTTGGCCTAATACATCAATTTTCCATGAGTTCATGGATATGAAAATTTATTTATTCATTTTATGTAAATGATTTGTTCTAAAAAAAGCATTAGGTAAATCTAGTTTAGAAATAAAATAAATAGTGTGCTTCACCACACAGTGTGTAGGCACTTGATTTGATAAATGAAATATATCCTTACATTCTTAAAAATTATGGTTTTATTTTTAGGTCTATGTTTCTATTTCTAGAGGAAATATAGTATGAATTGGCACCCTAAAGAAAATCTTACGTTTAGATCTCACCGTCAAAACCAAAAATTTCTTACTAGATGTGACTAGCTTCTTATATTGTTTGTCACTAATGAGTGATAGCTTAGGAAATAATTATGGCATGTGGTATCTCTTATTACCAAAATATATGATTTGACTTCTCATTTTTTCTTATAGATTGCATGTATATGGTAAATCTATTTTTGACCAAGTAAAATATCATAGATCTATAATAGAACAATGTTTCAAAAGATAATATTTTGAAAAAACTTGATGTTATACATCAATCGACACTACTAGGTGACACATTTTTTGGATCCTACATTTAACCATATAATATAGCATCATTGTGGGTGAGGCATCAGTGGAAAATTAAATCTTTGAATTGATTTAGGAGATATTGGGTTCTTTTGATTTCCATTGCTAATGATGAAATGTACTAGTTTAACATCGATACAAATTTGAAAATGGAACAATATTTATAATTCCTCTATTTCCATAGGGTGCTATAGATGTTTATGGTACCCATCATGGTGTTAGGTTCAGATACAATGATCTACTTACCTTTTTCCACTAATTTAGTGTTTTAACCTACTACCTCAAGCTATGCAAGTAGGGTATTCATAGTGTGACACTCTTCATTGGAATGATTGTTAAAGTTATGAATTAAACATCAATTTATAATATTAGACACTTTATTATGGTTATTTCATGTTTTTTTCTTCTTGTGTGATGTGCACTTAAAGATATTCCATGGTTTACAATTTTTCTAGCAAGATTTAGACTCCTAATTGGTGTTTAACCCTAAATTAGATGTGGATCCTACTTGGGTAGATACGGTTAAGAATATATAAATGACAATGCACAAAGGTGATAATCAGATTTGCATTAGGCCAATTAAATGATAAGCTCATATACAACATATATTTAATTTATTAAGCTGAGATAGGATAAAAATTGAAAGTATAAATATGATAGATATAGAAATGACAAAGGAACAATGTACTTAGTTAGTTATAATGCTAACATAGTTATGGATCTAAAACAACTAGGAAAAAGACTAGAATAAGATTATGGAATAGTCACCAAATTTTTGATTGAGTGTCTCTGGAGCTAAGGGCACTAGCGTCAACCTTGGATGTTAGTGTTGATGTTACCATTTGAACTATATGTAGGTGTCATGTACATAACGCCTAATAAAAAATGATGTGACCACCTAGATGATTATAGGTTTTTCTTCATCTTGGATCTGGTATATTTAGATTTGGGTAATGGATTGTCACTCCTCATGAAATGGAAAAGCCCTAGTTTTTCATATTCATAATGAAATTGAAAAAAATGGGTTAGTAAGCTCACAATGTTGAGCTAACCCCAAAGACCCCTCTATCAATGCACATTGCTTACATAGCCACTACTCTGAATAAGGTCTCACACTAATATAATTATCCCCTAATGTGTTAGCTTATGTGTGTACAAGGGTGCAATATGTAGAAAAAGGTACAAAAGTGACCTAACTTGTAACTTGGAAAATAAAAATTTTGGGCTACTCCTTTAGTACTTCATATGTGTAGATGTGTAGTCCCTATGACTAATATAAAAATATCAATAAATAGGGAAGCTTTACTTAATTGAATGTTATTTGAATTCTCTTTAGTATGAATACTAGATGAGTAATCAATGAGGAGTGATTTTGAATATATAACACTCCTATCAAAAAAGTATCACATTAAATAGCTTAGGATGACCATTAGGATATGTTTCATTTATAAATTAGATGACTTTAGGTCACTAGACACCTACATCAGGGTAGGACACTAGTATCAACATAGGGGTCTAGGAATGACACTTGTGTCCAGGCTATTAGAAAATAAGTACAAGATCAAAAATTTAAAAGGCATAAGATAATCATATTTTAAGCATTCTAAGAAAGATATAAGGTTTGGGATATCAACATAAGATTGGTGAGACCAAGAGATAGACCAAGGGGCACAAGATGGAGTATACGTAAGACTAATGAAAGTGGGAAAGGTCTAGATTTGAGAGGAACAACCAAGGTCTAAGTTTTTCATGTGTCCAAGAATAAGGTGTTATATAATTCATAAATATATTCATTTTTCCTCTTTAATCTAGAGTAATGAAATTACTAGTTTAAAGGAGAATAAATGCATACCTGGGTATGTATAACAAACCTTGCCTTTGTGTGATCCCAATTTGAGTGCTTTGTTGGTGACTAACCTGCAACCAAGAATATGTTATAGATATAATAAGTGCACATAATATGAAATTTAAAGAGCAAGTTTCAGGAGTACACTTATGTATCAATGCAACTACCTTGCCTATTGGAAAGTTGATATAAAAATATGTATCATTGTCAAGATTTGAAACTAAGATAATACATATATATATATATATATATATATATATATATATATATATATATATATATATATATATAGCACATAATATGAAATTTAAAGAGCAAGATTTAGGAGTACACCTATGTATCAATGCAACTAAGATTATATATATATATACATAGATATATATATACATATATCTATACATATATATATGTATATATATGTATATATATATCTATGTATATATATATATATATGTATATATATATGTATGTATGTATACATACATATATATAGATATGTATACATACATACATATATACATATATATATATAT